>PVLA01001409.1:0-363299 GCA_004027455.1 Hydrochoerus hydrochaeris | reverse complement strand
GTCTATATCATCAGGCATAATTGAATATAGCAGTATAATTGAGTATAGCAGTAAATAACAATATTAGTAAAATAAAACATTGTAGACAGTATAAAACTTCAAAGGCAGGTAATAATCAAACCATAGTGGATATTCTAGTGGATCTTGTCATCTTAAGTGCAGTTGCCTATACTCTCAGACTTGATACTATCAATCATAACAGCTTTGAATAAAATCTATCAATATAAAACTGTGATCCAACAAACCAGCTTTGATTAAGATCAGTCATGGTAAAACAGCGTAGGTTTTACAGAGCTTTAGATTACTATATCTTTAGATACTATATCTTGTTATCTTCAGGATTACTGTCTGTGCCCTCAAATCTAGTACAGGTAGAATGACTGCAACAGAATAGAATACATCTAAGCAGAGTAGTGTGAGTAATGTGGGTTTTACATACTGTTGCACTATTAACAATGTAGTGTATCAAGGCCATCTATGTTAGTTTCTAGTTATGCTTCTCTGCCTCATTTCTGTATGCTATTTTTCTGCCTTTGTTTGTCTACTTTTCTCCTTCATTCTACTGCCTGCCCCACTCATTGAGGCCTTTCTGCCACTGTTCCTAAAATCCTGGTATTTTTTTTCTTTCTCTCTAGAATGTCGTTCGGTATTCTCTGTAGGGCTGGATTGGTGGTCAAAAACTCCCCCAGTTCCTCTTTGTCATGGAAGCATCTCGTTTCTCCATTAATTTCTAGTGACAGTTTTGCAGGGTGTACATCAATCTGGGCTGGAGGTTATTTTCTTTCAGGTCTTGGAATACTTCGCTCCAAGCTCTTCTTGATCTGATGGTCTGTGTCAAGAAGTCAGCCGTGATTCTGATGGGCTTACCTTTATAGGTAATCTGTTTCTTTTCTCTGATGGCTTTTAATATTCTGTTTTTATGTTGAATTTCTGGCATCTTGATTATTATATGTCTGGGTGTGGATCTGTTTTGGTTGTAGGTTCCTAGAGTTCTATATGCCTCACACAACTGGATGTCATTTTCTTTTCCCATGCTTGGGAAGTTTTCCTTAATTATTTCCATGAATAACCTTTGTAATTCACGTGTATGTATTCCTGCTTCTTCATTCACGTTTCTTATTCTTAAATTGTAGATTCTGTTGTCATCTTCTAGCCTTACTGCCTGTTTCCCTGTTATTTTTAAGAGATCTTTCCCTTCATGATCACACATTGCAAACTTGTCTTCAAGTTTTGATAGTCTATCCTTAGTTTCTTTTAAGGCGTTTTTTCAGCTTTCAATGGAGTTTTTAATTTCCTGGTAGTCTCTTTGAATCTGCTTCATGTATTCTATATTTTCTTTTTATTCTTTTTCGAATGTTTTTCTCCTTTTTTTGTGTTCCTCCCTTCTTCTGTCTGTATCATTCTGAGAGATGCTTCCTGAGAGCATTTCTTTTATTACTCTACTCATATCTTGCTTTACCTGATTTAATATTTCAGTTTTGAGCTCATCTACAAGGTCACAAAGATATCTCTTAATGTCCATTGAAGCCATGTCTGATGTTGTGTGTTTGCCGCTCTCAGTCTCCCTCGTTTTTCCTTCTCCTGGATCAGTGCTCTCAGGGTTCTGGGCTGGGGACCTCCTCCTGCCTCTCTCTCCTGTCATGGCCCTGTCTTCCTCCACGTAGGTTACAGTGCAGGTCTCAGCCCCCTTCCCTGTTGGCCATGTTTCCTCCAAAGCATGCTGGTGAGGGACCTATGCCCTCTCCTTTCTGCTCTTGTCACTGAGGTATAAGCAATGGCTTTGTATGCCGGCCCCACCCCACCGGGCCAGCCAAACTTCAGGTGCCTTCACCAGGTTAGTGCTTGCTAGGCACAGGGAATCGATTTGGGATGGCTCACTGGGTTCTGGCCACGGGCACAGCCCAGTCCAAGCAAATCCCACAAATTTGCTCTGGGGAGGGAGCAACCAACTGAAGTCACTGTCACTCCCAGTTCAGGCTCTTCCTGCCAGATTCCAACATGTCGCCCAATTTGGTCACACCCTTCCTGTGTGTGTGGGGTCTCCTTCCCAGCATTGACTGTGGATTAATTAAGGTCCTGTCACCGGTTTTACTCTCCATTGGGCTCACCAACCCCCGACTTCAGTGCTGCTGTACTTCCTGTGAATGGCGGCAGAAACGAGTTTGGGCCTCTCTGCCTGCTGGCGCGGATTCAAGGTGATGCACACTTGGCGGATCATCGCGAAAACGCTGTGTCCTGTAGTTTTTAGCTGTTTCAGTTGTAGTCCCAAAGTGTTTGATGAGCTTTTTTATGTTTTAATTTCTTCCTGTGTCAAGAGGATCCATCTCCCTCTGTCTGGGTCTCTCCAGGGTGTTTTATTCTGGCAAATGAGTTGTTTCTCCCGGGAGGCTTTGTATTCTGTTGGTCACTGATTGGCCATCTTGTCTTATCTGCTTTACTTTATCAGGATCTCTCATTCTCCCTCTTGCAGGTAGGGTGGCTCCCTGCAGCTCAAAGTAAGTAGTAAAGCTTGCCTTCTGGAATCTGTCATTCCACTCATTTTTCTAAGGTTTTACAGAATCTATGATTTGCATTGCTTATTGCTTCAAACCTTTGTTGATTGGTGAAAAACTTTGTTACTCTATTGATTCATTTTAGTTTAAAAAGAAACTGAAAAATAAAGAGCAGAAATTAAAAATCATGAAGTCTTTATTTTTAAAACTTTCTAAACAGTCTTTGTTTTCCAAGCAGTGAACATGTGACATAGGTAATATCCAAGGTCTTAAGGGAGTCTCGAAGCTGAAATGTCAAAGTCTTCGTACATTGTCTTTCAAATAATTCATTACCAACTTATCGCTATTCTCTTTTAAACTAATTTATTATTTATGTGTCTGGGAGCTTATAAGATTAAATTCTTTTGTTGGCACCTATGCTTTCAAATAGTGTGATAAATTTAAATGCATCCAATAATTATCCTCTGAAGTCTATAACTGTATGCTTGAGAGTGTAATAATTTCAGCAGTACCAAATTATTATTATTCCTCTTGATTATCACTTTATTGAAGAGACATTCTGGATAGAAATTTAATTTTTTTTATACTTTATGTCATATTTTAAAGGGCCAGTGTTTGACTGTACTACTGGGAAAATTCAGAGCTTGAATTTTATAAGAGTAATCTGCAAGTAGTAAATAACTTTTAAAACTTGTTTCATCTTAATATTGTAAAAATTTTTATTAATGCTTTACTGAAATAGAAGTATTCTTACTATGTGGCTCAGCAGATTTAAGAATTTTGCTCAGTTCTTTGGTCAGTCACTTTTAGGAATGAATGCTATCTAATAGTGAGTTTTTGTATTATATAAAAAACTAAAATGGAACATATGTCTGTCAACATCAATGAAAATCAAAGGCATGTTTGTTACAGTAGATTAATGGTCATTAAAGTATTTTGTTTTCAGATCCCCCAAGAGAATTTAAAAAATTGTTTATATTTCCTTTCTTAATTTAGCATATAAAAACTTTTGATCATTTACCTACATATGTACAGAGTGTAGTTTCTAGCATATTTAAAATATAGGTATTTCAGAATGTTTATATTTCATCTAAATATATCCAGAGTAAAATTTTATATATTATTGTCCACTTTAAATATATAGCTGCCTTTTAAAAACAGAAATAGCATAATTTTTCTTTATCTCCATAAATTTATATTTTAATTCTACTCATGATTTTACTCGAATACATTTTAATACTCAGAAGTCTTATTAATCAAGCATAATTTTCTTTCTAACAAATCTATATATAAAATGACATTTTATATATAGATAAAATTATAATTTCGGTTCCAATTGTTAAAAATCATTGATATTATTACTAATGCATGATTCCTCTAACAGCAGATATGTATAGTTAGTTAGTAAGCATAAATATTTTATTGTAAACTGTCATTTAATGAGATGGAGATTGACCTCTCCAATTCATGTACACATTATTACATGTTACTGAATAGATGAGAATGGACTCTTGTTGTAGTAATATAACTTAATTTTTAGAGCATTTTTCAATTTATGTGCCAAAAATCAAATTGAATGTATCATGAAAACTTAATGGGCAGTTCTGTTATATCCTCCTTTAAAATTGTCAAAAGCAAAGACTTAGAAGCAACTCGAATTGCAGAAGGATTCGTTACATAGTCATAAATCAGTTTTGGTAGTTCCCAGAAGTCTTTACTGATTTTCTAAATGCCTAGTAGTTTCTCTTACTCTTTACTAAAAAACATTTACTAAAATTATAATTTTAATATCTTTTCTGCAGTACATACTTTTTCTAGTATAAAAATATTTCAGTTTTGTCACAAACTTAAAATTGCAGATTTAGCTTATTCACTTAATGACGAATATTTATTTGCCATACAATATAATTGGAAAAATAGTCTATTAAGTATTTTGGGAAAATTAGACTTTATGCCAGAAAAATTATGACTTTATTTTCAGTTAAAAAATTGATAGGAATTCGAGTGTTGTGGTGCACTTTCATAATCCCAGCACTTGGGAGGATCGTTGCAAGTTCAAGATCAGCCTGGGCTATGAAGGCTAGCCTGAACTGCATAGCAAGACCCTGTTTCAAAAAGACAAAACAAAACAAAAAAAACCCCAAACTGTAGAAAAATGAACTTTGCAACAATGTTAAATGAAGTAAATTAGCTATACAAACTTAACTATCACATGATTTCTCTTGTATGAGAGACAGCATATAAATAAAGTACAAAATAAAAGGTAGGAAATAGCAAGATGGATATTTAGCATATGGGAAGGGAACTGAGAGATGGAGCAGGGAAAGAGGCAGTTGAGGGAAATGAGATTTTATAAAAGGAGGAAGGATTGTGAGGTACTGAATGCTTGCCCCAAATCCCTGTGAATAATGTTGTCATTATGTACTACAAACATGTGCAGCAAATATGTATGTGAAGAGGTCTGAGAGATGCAGTGAAGGGGGAAAATAGAAGGACTAACAAAAAGAATTAAGTATGTATGTCCATTTAATAATGTCTCATTCATTATGCACTATAAGTATGAACCAAAAAATGAAATCTAATATTTCTTTTGAATTATTATAAGGATCATTGAGAGGTAATTTGTGAAATAAATCATTGTATTCTTGAGTAACAGAAACCATGCTATAAAAATTAAAGTGATATGGACATAATTAAATTGACTAATTTATTTAAAATCTGAGGTATAAAATAACTGTTACTCATTAGCCAGAGCAATTAGACAAGAGAAAGAAATTAAAGGAACACAGATAAGAAAGGAAGAAGTTAAATTATCATTATTTGCAGATGACATGGTACTCTACATAGAATACACCAAAAACTCCACCGAAAGACTTAATAACTAAATTCAGAAGTGTAGTTTGATATAAAGTCAACACTCAAAAATCAATAGCAATACTGTAGTCAAGCAACAAACTCAGAGAGAGAAATCAAGGAAACATAACCCTTTATAATAAATAGAATCCAAAAAAATGAAATACAATCTAACAAAGGAAGTAAAAGAGCTATACATTGAAAATTATAGTACTCTGAAAAAAGAGATTGAAGAGGATGTCAGAAAGTAGATATTCCTTGTTTGTGGATAGGAAAAACCAACCTAGAGAAAATGGCCCTTCTCGCAAAACTGTTATGTAAATTTAATGCAATCCCAATCAAAATATTGTTAGCATGCCTCACAAAATTAGAGAAAACAATCTTAAAATTCATTGGGAAACAGAAGAGACCTAGAATAAATAGCAAAAGGAATTCTGAGCAACACAGGCAAGTCACAGGGCATCACAGTCTCTGACCTCAAATTATACTACAGATCTACTGTGATAAAATCAGGATGGTATTGATAAAACTAAACACCAAAAAACAAACCAGACACAAGGGTCATGGAACAGAATAGAAGATGCAGACACAACTCCAACACTCAGCCACCTTGTTTTGGCAAAGTAGACAAGCAGGTTCACTTGGAGGAACCTCTTTAATAAATGGTGCTGGAAAAACTGGCTTTTCATATGCTGAAGACTGAAACTAGACCCGTGTCTACCAACATGCACTAATAAACTAAAGTCAAAATGGATTAAAGATCCAAATATTAAAATAGAAACACTAAGTTTACTGGAAGAGAAAATAGGTAGAAATATTGAAAACATAGGTGTAGGCAGAGACTTCATGAACAAAACCAGGACCACACAGAAAATACTTCTAAGGGTCAACAAATGATCCCACCTTATTAAAAAGCTTTTGCAGAACAAAGGAAATCACCAACAGAGTAAAAAGACAACACACAGAATGGAAAAACATTGTAGCCAGTTGTTCCTTAGACGGAGGACTTCTGTCTAGAACACATAAAGAATTGAAAAAAAATCAGGTCCCATAATTCAAAGATTCAATTCAGAACTGGGCATCTGAGATGAATACTCACTTCTCAGATGAAGAAATATAAATGACAAATCCATGAAAAAATGTTCAACATCATTGGTCTGCTTTATTAATTTACATCTGAGTGATGCAAATTAAAACAACAGTGAGATTCCATCTCACTCCAGAAAGAATGGCTTCCATCAAGAAATCAACCAATAACAAATGCTGACAGGGCTGTGTGAAAAAAGGACTTTCTCTGCTGTTGGTGGGAGTGCAGACTGGAGCAACCACTGTGGAAATCAGTGTGGAGACTCCTCAATAAACTAGGATTAGAGGTCCCATTTGACTTAGGTATTCCCCTTCTGTGTTTCTTCCCAGAAAAATTAAAAGTATCATACCACAGTAATATATGTGTGCTCCTGTTTATAGCAGCACAATTTGTAATAGCTAAATATTGGAAACAACCCAAATGTGCATCAAATGAAGAATGAATAAAAAAGATGAGATTTTTAAAAGTATAACAAAATACTACTCAGCCATAAAGAAGTATGAACTTGAGACTTATAGGTAAATGGATACAACTTGAGATCATACTCATAAGTGCAATAAATCAGACCCACATGTGTGAATATCATACTGTCTCACTAGTGTGAGAAGTAGAATGAGTAAGACTGAAAATGTACAATAGATGCTGTGAATTGGAAAGAAACTGTTCAAAACAAAAGAGAAACCATGATGGGAAAAGGGGAAAGAAAATAAGGAAAAATAAAAAAATATATATACATAAGGTAATTAAGATGATTGTAGAAGTCATTTCTGTTATTGAAGAGAAAGGTCTGAACTAATGTTTGGACAATATTTTTTGCCTATGTCTTATATTCTTAATAACTGCTATGATGATAATGATATGTAATGTTTTAATTATTGTTACTTCCTTACTGTTTTGAAACTCTTATTGGTATTTTTTTCTTTCTTACTTTAAAATAAAAAATAACTTTCATTAGTTTGTAATAAAGCAGTGTGATATGTGGAGGAAACTATAAGCTATTTTTGAAAAAGAAATATTACTAAATGAATATTACTTTAGTAAGTACATATGTATGTAGGTATTATGTTCTGATGTTAGGATTTTATAAATAATTAAAATATGTCAATAAAAGATGCATTAATTTTGTCAGACATAGTGATCAAATTTCCTATATACTTAATGAAAGAATAAAATACATGCTGCTAGAAATAACTGGTTTAGCTCAGTTGCTTTAGCTCAGTTTAGCTCAGTTGGTAAGGCCCCACTCTGTAAACGTGAGGTTGTGAGTTCCATCCCAGAGGCAGAAAAAAAAAAAAAACCAGGAAATAACTGGTTTAGTGCTTAGTAAATAATTTTATGTACTGGACAATACTATAGAAAATATGAAACATTTTACAAAATATAGGATTAACTATAATATTCCTAAGTTTGATAAAATATTATCTAATATGTAAGTAATGGTACACCTTTATTTGAATGAGCTCACATGAAATTTTTATTTGCAGGTTTTAGCCATTATACCCTGAAATTTTTAGTAGCTTTGGAAAATATTTAATTTATATTAAAAGTGTCACTGCTTTGAAGATTTCTTTCTTTCCTGTGGATGTGTTTAACTATTGAGAATACCTGGAAATGTATATATTTAGGTCAATGTCTGAGGTTGAAAAGCAACTTCAACATATGACTCTTCTGTTTTATTTTCATGGGTGTCTCACTCAAGAGTGAAGTTACTTCCCACTAATCTACCCTGTACTGTCTGATTTCTTTCTTTCCTTTTTTTTTTTTTTTTCAAGGCAGTAGAAATACAACAGAGCAAGACAAAACAAAGCCAATTGATACAGAACTTCACAGCAGGTTACCTGGATAACAGTAATAGGTACCATAGTATATCTCATTATCTTCACAATAGTTGTGTAGCCAATTAGCTATAGCAATATCAAACCAAAGACAGAACATTATAAAACCAATCGAAAGAGACTATTAAATAGAGTAAAGCAATTAATCATAATGAAACAAAACTGAAAACAACACTTGCTTTCAAACAGAAGATAGAGGAAACCCCTCCTATTTGCTATATTGCATACAGTCATCTTCACAAGAGATGCTAAGACCTCTGTCCCCAGTTGTTAATGGGGTGGGGGTGGGGTTTGTGGGATGTTTGATTCCAAGCCCGTGCACCGGAAGGCTCACAGGAGACACTACTGGGTCTCTTCCTGGCTCAAGTCAGAGGAAGGTACTTATCAAGAGGGTGGGTGAATTGCTTCTTTGTGTAGCTGCCTGAGTTCCACCATGGCTGTGGCTGGATCTCGGGGGCCAATCATTAATTCTCCTCCTGGCTCATGCCAGAGGAAGGCTCTTACTACTGTCTGATTTCTAAACCAAAATACTTTCCTTCTAATGTCACAGTTTACTTAGAACAGGAACATGTGAAAGACTTGGATTCGTTGAGGGCAAGTCTCACCAAATCCAAGAAGATCCCTCAACATTTTCAAACTTCAGATAGTTCAGTATAGTTAGTTTCAGAACAGTAATTTGGTACCCTCCTTTTGTGAGAAAGAGGACGGTGTAGTGTTAAAGGATGTAGGCAATGGAGAACCTGTATGAGTGTTTTTTGTTTTTTGCAGAATTATGTGAGGTCCTAGTAAATCAGTTTTAGGGAAGAGATAAGAATGATATAAGTATCTGGAAATTGTTCCCTTTAAAATCATTCATACTTTTATAGTCCTTCATACTATACCCTAGTTAGTCTTAAGGTTCTAAGAGAAAGTAATTTTGTAAGTAGGAAGTAGAAAATGTTAGCTTCTTAAGAATTGATTTAGGGGCTGGGGTAAAGTGCTTGTTTACATGCGTGAGGCCCTGAATTTGATATTCAGTGCCATACATACACAAAAAATAATAACTACTTGGAAACTGGCAGTGTTATTCTGCATTATTCTCTAATCAAAGCAGTGACAGAGGCTGCCCAGAACCAAGGAGGAGACATAGACCTCACTTTTTTTAATGAGAATTATTGAAGAATTTGTGGACATTTTTAAATATGCCCTTGCCTCTAGGTGCCAAATACTGTTAGATTATTGTAAGGCAGGAATGAATAAAACATGCAACAGTTTGCTTCCCTAATATGATCTAACAGAAGAGAAAAGAAGCAGTTAAAATACTGTGTGATAAACACTGTAACAGGCGAGTACAGGCTTGTATGGACTCCTACAGGAAGAGCCCCTAACCTGGAGAAAGTAGAGCTCAGGTACATCTCTGCAAAGGAAGTAACCTGAAGATATGATTACAGCACAGCCATGCTTTTTGAAAGCTCATTTCTTATTCTGTTCAGAACTTAAAGGAAACTACTAACAGAATTAGAGTGATAGTATCAATTTGATTTTGAGCATGGATGAACTAACTCTGTGGGAAGATAGATGGTCATTATTTGCGTTGTGGAGCTGGGTTAGAGGTTCTTAGGACCTAGCAGTAGCAATCTCCCCTGGAAAGTGCTTTGGAAGAGTTGCCTCACATCATAAGAATTTGCTTGAACTGTATTTGGCACTAGGTCAAGTCTGTCCACGTGGCTTATGTTAATGTATTGATGAATTTTCTTTTCCCTGAAAAGAAAAAGAAATTTGCTACCCAGGGATAATGCCTGTAACCAGCAGGTTTTTCATTTGCCTTAATAAAGGTTACCTCTATAAGTCTTAAATACATATCCGGGACTCTCAGTTTTCTATAACATTAGGAAAAGAAACGAGACAAATTGTTTGAATGGTTTGATAAGTTAGTTTTGGGTCAAGATAAACTGGTTTGTAAGAAAACAGCCTTTCCTAGTGCTCAGGAGGCTGAGGCAGGAGGGTCACCATGAGTTTGAAGCAAGCCTGGGTACATGGTGAGACCCTGTCTCAAAAAACAAAACAAAGTAAAAATAACCCTGTAGCCTTCCAGTATAAACATCAGCAAAAGGAAAAACTTCTGGGTAAGGGCCCAGAGTTTGGATTGTGGTATTTATGTTATTCCATAATTTCAAAGGAATTTGAGAACAAGATGTCGACCAAGAAGTTCTTGCTGCCCAAGAATGTTATTTATCAGAAACATGAGAATGAAAGTGTATGAGTAAACTTTAATCAGTTTACAGTAAGAGCAGCATGATTAATGAAAGTTGTTACATTAATGACAGAGACTCCTGAAAGACTTTGCAGTGGGATCATGCACCAGAGAGGCTAAGTTTCATGTAAACAGCAGTGTAAACCTTAATGGTCTGAGAAGAATGTTACATGTATATAAGTAAATTGAATTCTATGGCAGCCTTTTATTTTTCTTGCTGTTTCTTGTTCTTACTGGCTTTGGTTTTACATAAAGACAGGAATATTACTTTGGTGTACTCTGTCACTGAATGTTTCTATTTTTTTTTGCTCTTTTTTTTTAAATTTTAAAGAAAATAAAATTCAACAAAACAGAACAAAGCCAGTAAAACAAAGCAGCAAAATTGGTACAGAACTTCAAAGTGGGACACTAGGAAAACAACAATAGCTACTATGGTATATCTTGTTATCTTCACAATAGTTGCCCATTCCATCAGGTATAACAAAATGAAACCAAAACAAAACAGAATAAAACCAATCAAAACAATATTGAATACAACAAAACAATCAGAACAAGACAAAACAGTGAGAACAATATTGGACTTCAAAGACAGAAGGAAATCACCCATATTTGCTATATTGCATGCTGTCATTCTCCCAATAAATGCCCAGACTGCTGGCCCCAGTCCAGCAAAGTCAGCCAGACAATACAAGCATTCAGTTGCTTTTTGTACCTCAGCTGCTAGATTGCTTACAAGGGGAGGTAGGGAGTGTGGGGGGTGTGGGGTTTGGGTTTGATTCTCAGCACCAGCACAGGTGGGCTCACAGGAGGCTCTGACTTTTCTCTTTCTGGACCCTACATAGTTTGCCAAGCTTACCAGAAAGGCTGGCTAGTTGGCTTCTTGTCCAGCTCTTGGATCCCAGTTCACAGTTTATATTGGCCCCATTGCCCTCATTCCACAGACATCAAGTAACAAGTATTTTTTTTCTTTGCATAGTCATTAAATGTTTGGTTTGATAAGATGTATGTGTTTTCTCTTGAAAGTAGAATTGCCTTTCCCCCCTTTCACTATTACTGTTTGAAATGTTTGGAGGGAAACCTGAGACAGCAGCCTATGTGTGAGACTGGTTATTTTGATGGAATTTGGTAACAAACAGGAGGAGTAGGATGGATGCTTGGCAAGTATTTGATGCTCAGGCATTTGGCTTTTGTGTATAGGAGTCTACATACTGTGGTTGTTTCTCCATATTTACCCTCATTTTAGCTACTGCTGCTTGGCTCTGGATATTTAAAATTTTTATCACAGTAATGTCATACTTAAGCAGTTTTAGTCTGCCTTATCAGAAATTGATGGTGTTTTTGCTACTACGTTCATATCTGTGAGGGATTTTAAAAGAAATAGACACCATCTAAGTGACAAAACACAAACTCAACGGGGTTGGCTGTTTCCCCTGCAAAGTTAAATTATAGAATTTTTTGTCCTTCCACCATATAGTATGTTGAAATAGTTGTAAAGTGGATTGAGAAAGATACAAATATGTTAGCAAGTGTATTTCCTTAACCTCCAGCATTACAGAGAAGTTGAACACATGTTCTCAAATGTGTGTTTTAGTGTTTAGCAATGCAAGCCTGAACTAAATATGTTACCTAAGTAGTTCCTTCTCCTCCTTTTCTCCTCTTTCATTTTCTTTTCTTCTTTTTGTGGTATTGCAGAGTAATTGAATCCAGGGACTGATAGCGAGCCACATTCCCAGCCCTTTGTAGTTTTTTATTTTGAGACAGAGTCTGGCTGAGTTTCCCAAGCTGGTCTCAAACTTGTGATTTTCTTGCCTCATCCTTCCAGCTGGGATTACTGGCCTGTGTAACTAAGCTTAGCCCTAAATTTTATTCTTGGTTCAAATTAAAAAAAAAAAAGATTCTTAAGCTCTCTATAATAATCTTATAAATATTTAAAAACTGTTAAGTTTTTTTTGTTTTCTCTGCTACATCCTTCTTCAAACCTTTCCTTCTAAAGGTATTTTTTTAGAGCACTGAAACATCTTTGCTACTTTTTAAAGACTTAAAAATTCTGCGATCACTTTAAATCTTATTATATCAAGGTAAATTTAATTGAAAATATATAAAAATTTGATGTAATTGCCAAGTTACGATTTGGGAAAAGGCGTGTTCCTTCAAGTTGTTGTAAAAATCAATTGTTTCCTGTGAACTTCGTTTCTAATAATAGTATATTGAATAGTATTCTCTTTCTTGATGTAAACTTTCAGGATGATAAAGAACACTTTTCCTCAGCATATTAAGAATTGAACTTATTTTTCACTGTTTAGAGTTTCACTATTGGAGATGTTTATCTTGTTATTGAAAGTTATAGATAGGCCATTGTGCATATATTGCATAAATAATAAGCATAGAGAGTTTATGTTTTATGAAATGAATAATTCATTAAAGGGTAGTTTGCTGTCTGTGTGAAAGCAATGCAGTTAGAACTAGGTGGCCTGGCCAATGAAGAACAAATCATTTTCTTAACTTTTTTCATTCAGAAGATATTGATCACTATACAGTGAATATTAGTTCATTCTGACAGATTGAACAAAAAGAAAATTAGTCCATTTGTTCTTATGGAGCAGTCTTTTAAAATTATCATTAATTATGGTCAAAATACATAATGTATTAATAATAATTGTCAACATTTTTATTTTAGTAAATAGAAGGGTTGTTTTAGTTATTTGAAACTGTAAGATGTTATCTCCATCTTGCTAGGGAAAAATATTTTCATTATATAATAGCAGATTTTGCACTTATCTGAAAGGGAAAACTAAGATCATTGATTTGTTGAAAACAACAGGAAGTTTACAGATAAAATCTTCCCAAATTCTCTCAATAAAGAATGTTTTAATAAAAAATAAAGACAATCATAAAACAAATATCTCTCTGTTTTAATGGATTACAGAGAGTACCTACAGTAAGTTCAGTACCAGTAATAGACATAAAACCAATAAAGGCATGTCATTTTTGGGTTATGTGTTAGCTTTCTGACAGTCTGACAAAAGTAACTGAGGAAATCACCTTAAAGGGAGAAAGGTTTATTTTAGCACATAGTTTCGGAGGTTTTGGTCCATAGCCACTTGACTCCATTGCTTCTGGGGCCTCAGTTAGGCAGAACATCATGGTGGAGAGTATGTGGTAAAACTAAGCTGCTCACCCTAGGTTTGCTGAAAGCAGAGAGCGTAAGAGTCAGGAACAAGATAGACTCTCAGTGATTTCCTCCAGGTTGGCTCTGCCTTGTAAGAGCTCAGTCAGCTATAAACTTGTCAGTAGATTAATCCATTCTTAAGGCTAGCATCTTTGTGATCCAGTCATCTTGCAAAAGCCCCACTTCTGCACATAAGAGGTTTTCAGGGGACATTTTTGATCCAAACATAACCACATTATTAACAGTCAGATAGGTCTTTGATCTCCCATGTGTTTCCTCAGTAATGATCTCATTTTCCTCACTAATGATCCACATGAATAGCCACATAATTGGGTACCTGAAGCTATAATAAAGAGTAAAATACAAATCAGAGAAAATATATTTAAAGAATATTTATTTTAAGGTTAAAATTTTAGGGTTAAAATTCAAAGACCCAATGCAAAAATGGGCATCTGAGATGAATACTCACTTCTCAGATGAAGAAATACAAATGACAAATAAATTCATGAAAAAATGTTCAACACCATTGGTCATCTGAGAGATGCAAATTAAAACAATACTGAGATTCCATCTCCAGAAAGAATGGCTTCCATCAAGAAATCAATTGTAACAGATGCTGACAGGGCTGTAGGAAAAGGAACTTTCTCTGCTGTTGGTGGGAGTGCAGACTGGAGCAACCACTGTGGAAATCAGTGTGGAGATTCCTCTGTCAACTAGGATTAAAGGTCTCATTTGACTCAGATATTCCTCTTCTTGTGTTTCTTCCCAGAAGAATTAAAAGTATCATGTCATAGCATGTACCTATGTTTATAGCAGCACAATTTGTAATAGCTAAATCTTGGAAACAACTTAAATTCCCATCAAGTGAGGAATGGATAACAAAAATTTTTTTAAAAAAATAATGGAGTACTATTCAGCCATAAAGAAGTATAAACTTGAGACTTTTATAGATAAATGGATGCAACTATCATACTCATAAGTGCAGTAAATCAGACTTACATGTGTAAACATCATATTGTCTCACTAATGTGAGAAGCGAGCAGTACAAGTAAATAGGCTCAAAATGTACAATAGATACTGTGAATTGGGAAGAAATTGTTCAAAACAAAAAAGCTGTGATGGGGAAAGTGGAAAGGAAGGAAGGGAAAAGGAAAGAAATATATATATAAACAGGATAGTTAAGATGATTATACAAGTAGTTTATCTTAGTTCATTGAAAAGAAAGGTTTGAGCTAATATTATTTGGACAATATTTCTTGTATCTTTTACTGTAATTACTATGAAGACAATAATATGTGATGTTTTAATTGTTATTTTCCTATTCTCTGAAATTCTGTTTTTTTTTAAATTAGCACCTCAATTATACAACATTAAAAATTGACTTTTAATATTTTACAAGTAAAGCATTTAGCTTTAATAATGATTTTCATTTCATTTTTAAATTTTTTTTTTTAAATTGGTACCAGAGATCGAACTCATGACCACATGCTTGCAAGGCAGGTGCTTATGCCGCTGAGCTAAATCCCCAGCCCCCCAATTTTTTTTTTATGGAAAAAACAAAAACAATTTCAAAATGAAATAATAGAATAGCAATAGTTAATACACTATGTATTTTTATCTTCAAAGTATTCAGAGTATAGGATATGGGCATAAAAATTTCTCCAAATGATACTAGCAGAAACTTTTCTTTTTAATGAATTAAGAGAAATTAGTGGTATAATTAACTTGTATTTTTTCCCTTTCCCTTCTTTTCCTGCTGTTTTTTTTTTTTCCTCCAGCACCTGGGATGGAACTCACAACCTCATGTTTACCAGGGTGGGACCTTAACCAACTGAGCTAAAGCCCAAAGCACTCCCTTCCTTTCTTTTCTCCTCCCCCTCTTCCACTTTTCTTTCAACAGTTTCTTCCCATTTCACAATATCTGTTGTTTGGTCTTTATCTACTCTCTGTTTCTCACCCCAGTGAGACAATATGTTTATACACGTGAGTCTGATTTATTTCATTTATGAGAATGGTCTCAAGTTGCATCCATTTACATATAAAAGTCTCAAGTTTATCCTTTTTTATGACTAAAAATTTTAATTTTTATTAGTATATGCTTGCAGTACATGATTACATTCATTGTGGGGTGTTGGTACATGTAATGTGACAATACGAAAGCCATTCTTATAACATAGGATATAAAATCAACATTACACACTGAAGCAGTGCTTTAAACCATCAGTGCTGTGTTGTCACTTCACTTGAACCCATATGTATCCCAGTGTACCCTTTTCAGCTGGAAAAGGATATGCCATGTCAACAAGCCCCTAGGAGTAGCAAGAAGAATAGATATTGGGCACTGTTGAATCCAGTTGGCATCTAGATTCACATGTAATGTATTCATCAGGCAAAGTTAGGGGAGCCAGCTGACCAGTACATTAACAGAGCATGTATGTAACCAGCCGAGTAGAATCGCAGCAAAAGGTGATTTCTGAGGTTTTGGGAGAATGGAACCATACAGGGTATGGGGAAGACCTAATAGTGCTAACCAGCCTTTATGAAAACACATTTTCAGGACAGAAAACAGCAGTCAATAATAAACAGCTTAAAAACCTGAAAAAACAAGTATTTGAAATACATATTTCATAATACAAGAAATATGTATATTTATAAAAAATGCAGGACTGTGTATTTTCCAGCACTTTATACATCTGAGGGCTCAAATCTTTTAATTTTCTCTGTCATGTATGGGTCAGGAACAAAAACAAGGCTGAGGTCCCAGCCAAGGTAAATGGTATCATCAGCAGGTCCCTCATATCCCTAGGCTCCTTTTCTCATCCGTAAGCTAAGTCTACCCAGCCTTGGTCCATCCCAGTGCTTGGCTACCAGCCACTGTATCTAGTCCTGCTAAGACAGCATTCAGAAGGACAGAAAACTTCCCTGCACAGAGTGGTCCCTAGAAGAACTGAAGAAGGAACATTCCAACCATGGCTCTCTCTTCATTTTTTTTTTAAACCATTCTTTTAATACTACTTTCTTAACAAGTAGAAAAACAGGTTTTAAGTGCATTTAGCCAGCAATAAATATACCTAAATCACACACTAAAAATAGTGCAAATCTGCCTTCATTCTCTTATTTTGACTGCCTTTTTTTTTACTTTAAAGATAAAGCTCTAAAACTTAGAGCCTCAAATCAATTCTTAATTTGGGATTTTTTTCAAATACCATTATGAAAAACAAAGGAATAATACAAGAAGCAGCAGCTATATAGAATTAGGCAGCTGTCTGAAGCATCATTTTTAAAGGATTGGTTGAGGGTGGCTGTTATGTTTTGAGGTCTAGATCTCCACCCTCAAAGCCTCATGTGGTCATAGGTAGGCCTTTTTCAGATGTGGCTGGAGTGTGTGATGCTAGAGTTAAGGATCTGTGATAACTAAATCAGTCTACTGATTGGTTTGGCACTGCCCCAATACTGGTGACCTAGATATAGTATAAAAAGGACAGAAAAATGCTGTTAAGGTCCCTTTGTTGCTTTGCTATATTCTGCCTGTTATGAACTGTTCTCCTTTGCCAAGCTACCCTGCTGTGAAGCTAGCCAATTATGGACTGAAACTTCTGTAAACTGTGAGCTAAGTAAACCTTTCCTCCCTTAACTTTGGGTATTGTATGTTTTGTGTCAGCCATGAGAAGAATAACTACAACAGTGGTCTCTCATCCATGGCAGACTGGTGCATGCAGAGCCCCACAAGGCAGGTCATGGGGCTCTTGTAGTGTTCGCTACCTTGGGAAAACCATCCTGCAGTTCACCAGTCCACCACTCCTAAATTATCACGCAACCAGTTCTGGTCTAAGGTTTCAGAGTTTTAGATTAAACCTAAAGAAGCGGCAGTTTGTCTTTTCATAATCACTCACTCATTCATCACTATATGATTTGCCTAACAAGAAAACAAATTATCTTGTAGGCGCTGCACTTGAGAAGAAAATACCTTTCAAAACAGGTATGTTCAAATAAGGTATTTCAAGAATTCCACAAAGAATGTATCGGAATAAGTGTGTGCCCTCAAAGAGTCCATATTTTGACTAAACACTACAGTGTAAGCCCTAATCTGTGGTACTTGCATGGGTTAGTTACAATTATGAGAAAAATTCTTCGAAAAGAACTGTTAAAACTATTAAAAACTTGTATCATGAACAGAAATGCCATGCAAGTCATATTATTTCACACAGGATTATTAGAAGTTATACACTTAAGATATTTTTTGTTTTTGCTTTTGTTTTTATTTATTTTTTTATTTAAGATCTTAAAGACTCTGAAAGACCCAGAACAGAGACCCTAGGGCCATGCCTCTGGCTGCTCCTGCCAGCCTGCTTAAGACCAGGTCACTGTACCACTCATGAATGATGACTTCGGTTGGCAGACTGCTGTCCATAGAGAGTCTTGCATATGGGTATTGGTGAGGCACCATATATGCCTGCCTATTTGCAGGATAGCAAGATAGATAACTTGGGTCCCTGGTACCACCATATGGGCTGTATGCCTGCTCAGGGTTGGTGCAGCACAGGCCATGTAAGGAAGGGACTGGGAGGCCATGGCTGTATGGTCAGACAAGACCACAGAGTCAACATATACCATAATTATTCTAGAGTCCTGCAATGTAAATTTCCAATCCAAAAGAACATCTGTGTGTTGTGCACAAAGACTTGTTGTCTTCCCATCTCAGCAGACATTGTGAAAGTCTTTTGGCTTCCGATCTGGAGGCTGAATATCTCATTGCTCATGTCCTGTGTGGATACTGGATCCAGTCCACTGGCATGTGGATTTTACTCTGGATACTCTGCTCAGTCTGATCATTGTATTAGATTGAGTGATCATCTGACCATAGGTCAAACCAATTCTCCAGTGCTTCAAAACAGTATGCTGATGGGCTGTGGATATAGCTCAGTGGAGCAAGCACTTGCCTGGCATTCACAAGGTTCTAAGTTTGATAACAAGTACTCAAAAAATCCTACCAGACAAACACACAAGCAAAAAAACAGTAAATCATTGCAGCAGTCATCCACTCTTCACAAATGCCATCTCTTTGTGAACTGTCGAGATGCCAGGAAGAAGCTGGGTGGAAGGGAGGTAGAGAGGCCCTGAATGCTGCAAGTCTGGTGTCCTGGTGTCACCCCCTGGTGTGCATCTGTTTTATCCATTTTTATAAATAAAGTCTATAGAAGGAGAATATCTCCATTCAACTTTTCTGTTTATCTGGTAGCTAGCATGTATTGTAGTGATAAATGGTGATAAAGTGGGCAAGTCTATTCTGTAGTAATCTGAGGATTGGAAAAGAGAGTACCATCGACTGGAGAATGTGATTACAGCTTACTGGTAATTCTAGACTCATCTCTCCTTTACTTAACTATAAATAATTAAGACTGGGCAAATTAAGAATTTATTGTGACAAAAACTATTGTTGGTATCCAGTGTCTTTTAAATCTACAAAGTATGAGACTACTCAGTAAATTGCTCCAAGAGTTAGTTATATAAGTTGTCCAAAATTGTGAGATCAACATGTTATAGTTTCATTTTATTTTATTATATGATAATATTTAAGACTGCTTTGAAATTAGAGAACTACATGAAGTAAAAATTGGAACTATATAAAGATAAAAAAGTAGCATAATTAATTAATATTAATTCTAAAGTACACAGAAACCAGAACCAAGATTTTTAATTTATGTTTGTATAAGTCACTAAAGTACATTTTTCCATATCTCAGATTTGCCTCTTTAAAAATTTGTTTTCTGGCAATAAAAGAGAATTAAACCAAGCTGAATGCCACATTAAGGACTACTATTTCCCTAAAAGACATCCAGGATTACCTGTATACTCACACTTTCCTTTCTAGTTAGAGCTCCTCACAAGTCTCAGACATTCTAATTAGGCCACTGGTTTGCTTTCTCAATTTCAATCCTCTTACTTTGGGTCATTAGTCTGTGTCTTAGTTTCTTTCTCATTGCTGAGATGCAATACTTGATACTCATGACTATAAGGAAGAAACACTTATTTTGGTGCACGGTTTATAGAGGTTTCAGTCCATAGTCAGCTGGCTCCAACGCAGAGCAGTGTGGCAGAAGGTCATGGCAGAGGGGAAACAGCTTATGGCATAGCAGCCAGAAGCAGAGAGAGATGAAGGAAAGAGGGAGGGAGATAACACTTTCAAATCACACTTCCAGTGGCCCGCCTCCTCTAATTAGGCTTCATTTTTCAAATCACATTTAGCTATAAACTCATCAGGCGACTAATCCACTGATTTTCGTGCCCCATGATCCAGTCACCTCTCCAGGGCCCACCTATGATTGCATGAGGTTTTAGGGAAACATAGATATAAACTGTAGTAATCCATAGTTTATAGACCTCTCTGTTCACATTGGCTTTAGACCCCTCATCTTGGACAGGAAATCCTGATTGGTTATGTTGAGGTCGCCCAGGATGTACCTCATCTTCTGCCTTCTCTCTAGTCAGCTGGCTGTATACCATGTGCTGCCCCTTTCCCCATTCGTAGTTAGAAATAAAATCTGTTCCTCATGATAAAATGGAAGAGTACTGCTCTAGAGAAAAAGATGAGTAACTCTTGGTCTACTTCTACTACTAAGCAGCTATTTAAACTTAAATAACTGAGTTTCCTCTGCTCAAAGAGAAATATATTTACTTTTTCTTCACATTTCTCACAAAAATGTGAAATAAAATCATTTTTAAAAAAATGTAGGAAAAGTGCAAAGACTAATTACAAGTAACTGGATTGACATTTGTTAACATTTTGTCACATTCGATTTTTTAAAAAATCATGATAGCACAAAGTCCTCTTTGTTTTCTAACCTCACTGTGATTACCTTCATTCATCTTATGGGTAATTACTTACTCATTGATGGCATGAAATAACATATCTTAAAATATATGTGATACAGTATTAGATGAGGTAAATATTAAGTTATAATGGAATTATTGCTGAATTAAGCTATAAATTCTTTAGAAATTTGTGGTTCTCTTATCAGTCTAAATTTTTTGTTTTCTCACATAATATCTCTGAGACATTATCATACTTTGTGTGTTTTTAAGAAGAATACTCCTGCCTCCTTTCACATTTCTAGATAGTGAATTGTAAAAAATAGTCTATTACCATTTGAAAAAATATCGCCAACCTCAGTAGCGACTTTTGATTTCTAGAAACTACAGTAATTTAAAGTATTTGGATCTGAACTATCAGTGCTGTATATGGTAATTTGTTTACAGAAGTAACAGCAGAGGTATTGAGCCATATCTAGACAGCACCTTATGTCACACTGTCGGGCACAGTGTCATGTGTAAATGATGGAAAGAATATCTGAACTTCTCTTTTTATATCCACATTATTTGTATTAGTTTTCTGTGCTGTATAACAAGGTAACAATCTGGCAGCTTAAAATATCCGTTTTTTTTATTTAGGTCACAGTCTGTGGGTCAGAAGTCTCACGTGGTGTATTTGGGTTCTTTGCTAAGGGTATCACAAGGATAAAGTGTCAGTTGGACAGACTAACATCTCATCTACTTTCAAACTGATTCTTGTTGGCAGAATTCAGTGCTTTGTAGTTGCAGGACTGAGGTCTGTTTCCTTACTGCCTGTCCCTTGGGAGCTTCTCTGAATTAGAAGTAGCTCTTACTCCTTGACACTGGCCTTTTTCCTTCTAAGTCAGTAGCAGTGGTTGGAGTCCTCATGCCTTGATCCTCTGAACTGCCATTCTGTGACTCTTTGGAGAACAATGTCTTCTTTTAAAAAGTGCGGATAAGGTCCCTATTTTAAAGACCCAGATAATCTTATTTGAAAGCTAAAGTTGCTAAGGTAATTTAATCCTAGTAAAATCCATTGTATGTATAGTTTTGGGAATTATGAAAGTGTGGATGCCCAGGAGCCATTAAATCTTGGCTACTGGATTAGTCAGCTTTCTTGTCCCTGAGAGAAAATACCCAGCACCCATAACCTAAAGGAGGAGAGGTTCAATTTGGCTTGCAGTTTGAGGAGTGGTGACTCATTCTATGCTTGACTGGCTTCAAGGCAGAAACCTCGTAGTAGAACAGCATGACAGAGGGAAGCGGCTCACCTCACGGCAGCCAGGAGACAGAGAAGAGAACAGTGGGGTAGAATATGTATACTCCAAAGGAATGACCCCAGTGACACACCTCTTCCAGCCAGGCCTCACCTCCTAGTACAAATAGCTATGAATTCAGCAATGGGTCAATCTACTAGTGAGTATAGGGCCTCCATAATCCAGTCACTTTCCAAAAACCCCAGGTCTGAACACAGAAGCCTATTGAGGACACTGTAGATCTAAACCATAACAAGGACTATCTTTATCTGCCTTTCCTACTAGTCTTCACTTCTCAGGAGGAATAAGTCTAGTAATAGAGCTTTAAGCAGTATATGCAATAAACAAAACTAATTTATAAGATTATCAGTGGGAGCAAAATCAAATAGATGTACAAAAAAGTAATCACTTATTTTATTAGGATATTAAGTAATAAAGGGGGGTTACTCTTCGAACTAATTAACCAAATGCAACAGCAATCAACTTTTCTCTTCGGGCCTTAGTTGAAAATTATTTTACTTCTGTAATAGAAGTAATATTCAGTCACAAGGACTCTACCTTCCAGTGACCAGAGTATCTTCCACTAGATCTCCTCTCCATCCTTCTTTTATTTTTAAGCACTGCTGCAACTGAAGCCTGAAGTGCTTAAGCCAAATTAATTATGTTTCTTCCAAAGCTAGTATGATGTTGTATAATGTGATTCTTTTCAGTTCTAGGAACTGTGGAACTGTTAGTTGTTTTTCAGTCGGTTGCTGACATTGAAATCTGTTGCCTCAGTGTTAACACAGAGTTCTCAAACCGTTGATCTCTTGACCCCTAATTGCTCTATGTCTTACAAACTAGCACTGTATGACTCTTGCTATTTTTCTTAGGGACTTTGCCAACAAATTTTTTTTCTATCCGTTCCTTTGAGCCCCGCCAATTTCAGAAGATCCTGAAGAGTATGCTCACTAAGAGCTCCAAAATGTTCTTCATCCTGACATTTTTGTCACAGGATTTCACCTGTCACTGGGCTAGCTACATGTCCTGATCACATCTGATCTTCCTTTCTCTTTTGATTACTGCATTTCTTTCTTTGCTTTTTGTAAGAAAAAATTTCCTACTTTGTAATCTAGTTAGGACAAAGAAGGGAAAAATTATATGACAGGAGGATAAATATGATAGTAGAGAAAAATAGCAAGGTCCTATCGGGTTACTGGGAGATTCCAAGCACAGCTTGTGGAGTATGGGTCAGGAAATACTTCCAAGAATAGCTAGCACATGAAATCCTTGGATAAGCAATAGGAACTAGCCTAGAAGTAAAGAGCTGGATGCATTGGACGGATGCCTATGTGAATCACTGAAAGATCACCCAGGTTGAAAAGTATATAGATAGTTGTCAGGCTGAATTAGTTGATCAAATGCCAAGAGCAAAAGGGTAGGATCAAAAATGGGAGAAAAACCAAAGGATCAGACGTAGCAGAATCTGAGATACAGTGGATATGGAAAATAAGTTTAAGGGTGAGAGCAATGCAAGGAGTTTCTTGACCCTCGTTTGTTCATTTGAGTGAAAAAGAGAAACATTCAACATTTGATCCTAGAGAATGCCAGCATTCTCTGTGGAGACTAGATTTGCCAGAGAGTGACAGGGGGGTTAATTGGATTAGAGGACAGGGACACTGTTACTGTTTACTAACACTGTAATGAGCCAGAGTAGATGCAGATGAAAGGAAACTTATAGGTGAATAGCTAGTACATACAGGAGCTTTCCTGTTTTCTTTTTGGAGGAAATGAAAGTGTGCTAATCTAGCAAGTATATAGAAGAATGAGAGTGAGAGTCAGGAGAACTATGAATTAACTATAGAAACCCCAAAAATAGCTAGTAGGAGGTACCCAAGGAAGTGTCTTGTAAGGACTTAGCTGAGACTGTAAAGTTAATGTTTCATATCCCACTCCACAAAAAACAAATCATTTATGTGCCAAAATACTTTTGGATGTTTTATGAGAGTTCTAATCATAGAGACATTTCAACAAGTATGCTTAGCATTGGTGGAACATTATAGATCTTTGACTTATTGAGCTCTCCAAGAATAAGCATTTTTGCCATGAATGAGTCTCTACTTCTTACCAGATATTATAGTTGGCCAAATTGTTGTTCTAGTGAAGCTGAACACAGACCCATGAATAATGAACCTTGGCCTGTAATTGGTGTTATGTTAATTTTGGTATCATTCATTGTTTCTCATTAAAAATGATTGTTTCCTGAGACAAGTAGAAAACCTTGGCTAACTGACAATTTCCAAGAAATATTATTTAATAGTGTATTGCCAAGAACATTTTATATAATTCAACGTAACTTTCTTCTTTAAGAAGTCTTAAAAATATTTCATTTAAGTTTTATAGTTACCTATTGAGGTCCTGATAATTACACAGGATCAATTTGACTATGACAAGGACCTATACATATACATGTACATTATTTTGTGGAAAAGATAAATTCCTATGAAACAGTATGAAAACAAAAAGTATAATTTAGTGTTAATTTAGTAAAGTTAGACAATCTAATCTTTCTGTGGCAATTATGAGAATTTTTATTTTCTCAGTGAAAATCTTAATGTTTTCTGTGCTTATAAAAACATTTCATTATAAAAGCCTTATTTTTCTAGCACTAAAGTCAGTTCATATTATTGAATACATCCTATATGCCTGCACACTTACGTGTATTGGGGTTACATGAGCAAAACAGTCCTTGTCCTTAAGATCTCTCTCTCTCTCTCTCTCTTTCTCTTTCTCTGTCTTTCTCTTTCTCTTTCTTTTTCTCTCTCTCTGTGTGTGTACATAATAGGGGAAGGTGCCAGAGAAGAAACAAACAATAAATATATACAAGGCAAATAAGGTTATTTCAGATATTTAAAGATTACAGTGTTGGGGGGAGTGCTTCGACTGCTTTACCAGATAAGTCTTGTCTGAAGAACTAACATAGCTGAAAAGTCAAGTGAGAAATAAGTTGAGAGCTGACCTTTACCTATTTTCAGAGGTGAATCATTCTCTTTAATAGGAGTTGTTTGTGGTGAACTGAAAGAGAAAAAACCCTATCATAGACTGAAGAAAGAAAGAAAGAAATAGAGCTATAGAAACAAAAGCAAGAATATTCAAGTCTTTATAGGGACTTCAGTATGAAGGAGTAGAGGATAAAATTAAGCCTATTGAAGAGATGGAGGATATTAGTGCAGGATTTTATGCAGATAAATTTGATCTGATAGAGAAAGCAATGGTGCAACATAATGATAGAACAATTATAGCAGGGAGGCCTTTCAAAGGCAGACATGAGATAACATCCATGGCACAATTAAGAGAATTGCCTTAATACTGTTAGGGAAATTTCTTCCATTATAACAAGAAAGAAGGAAAGGGATATAAAAATGGATGCAGATGGATTAGTAGAATTTATATTAAAAAGATGAAGTAAACTGGGTGAAACATGCATGTAATTCCAGTCCTCTGGCTTGCTGAGGTAGAAAGATCCCCTGTTTAAGCTCAACCTGGGAACTATTGAGAAACTGTCTAAAATAAAAAAGGCTGGAATCTAGCTCATTGTGAAAGTCCTGAATTATCTACAGTACTAGTGTGTGTGTGTGTATGTGTGTGTATGGTGGGTGGGTAGGGGTTGGGTAGTTCTACCTTACTGCATCTATTTCTGTTTGAAATTCAAGATTAGTGTATCAACTGAGAGTGAGAGGGACAGGGATAAATGTAGGAGATGTGAACTTCTAGAAAGGAAAGATGTAGAATTTGCTAGGAAATCATGGTAGTAAACTTAAGAGAATAGTAACAATCTGATACCTCTTTGTGAGAAGAGAACCAATTTGAAAATAAATAGAAAGTGAATCTTACCAATATTCCTATTTTCCTTTATAGACTAGTAACAAGCATCCTTAATATTTAAGATTTGTAGTCTTGAAGAAGCACTTTCTGCTTAGAGAAACATGAGTTTCTCAAGAGGATTGACTCATTTCAGGCTCGAGGCAGAATTTTCATAATTAATATGGAACAAGAAAGAAGGAAATCTATCAATAACTGTAATTTACATGTCACAAGGTCTGGAGATAATATGAAGAATCTTCTACTTGAGAAAGATAGGACCATTTGAGTATCAATAAGGAAAATATCTGTAATATATGGAATATCTTTAAATTTATGAGTTCATATTGATCATATTGAAAATACATCAATTATATTTAAGCTCCTAAGTTAAAGTGCCTGTGAGCACATATATGCACATTTATGTACACACTCACCACCACCACCACCACCACCAGCAACTAAGTGGAAAACGTCCAAGAATTCTAGTAAACTAGATTTTCACTGAAAAAACTGGTACAGAGAGAATCCAGTGTTTTTTTTCCTTTTTGATAAAACTATGGTGACCAAATCATAGGTATAGTAAAACTTCTCTTTAAACTATTTTTCCAGTGAATAAATAATATAGTTGAAAAATATCACCATTTTATAACCTCTAAAGAATTCGTAAATTCAGACATAAGCATTAGAGGCTGCTAAACTTACAAAAAGGAATACCAGTTACTGTGTTTACAAATGCTATCCACTCCTGAATTGTGTTGTGCAGAAAGTGAACATGAATCTAATTGAGATTCTAGATCCAAATACTGATTTTCTAAGAAATACAAGGAAAGATTAACATGCTAATCTATAGTTCAGGAGTGTAATCAACAAAATCTAGATTGCAGGCAACTCTTTTGGACAAATTAAGTGGTAGTGCCTACACATAGTTTCTGATTTGGGTGGTAAAACTATAAATTATAAAAATGATGCCACAAAACTCAGGAGAGTGGTTACTCTTAGTAGAGGAGTTTTTTTGATTGGGAAAAAATGTGATAGTTTCTGGGTGGCTGTGAAGATTATCTCTGACAAAACTGATATTAAAGAAGAGGTGGCTGCCTTATGACAGTTTTACCTTTGTTGCCTGGGGTTCTGTTCTGAGGTATAACAATAATACAGTAAAGCTTTTAAGTGAGGGTCAGGCATTTAAAAAATTACTGAGTTTTAGTATCTTAATTTACTAAAATAAACTATTTTATAAATTATTTTATAATTAAAATTTAATTTAATTTATAAATTTATTTATATACTCATTAAGTGCTCCTAGTAAATGAGGAGAGGACAGGTAGTGTTGAAGAATTCAATTGACAAAAATTCCAATAGCATATCTCACAGAATTAGAGAAAACAGTCCTAAAATTCATTTGGAACCAGAAGAGAACTAGAATAGCAAAGGGAATTCTAGGCAACAAAGACGTTACAGTTGCTGATTTGAAATTATACTCTAAAGCTATCATGATGAAAACAGCATGGTAGTGGCAACCCCCCCCAAACCAAAGATCAGTGGGACAGATTACAAGATGCTGAAATAACTACAGACATACTAAGCCACCTTATCTTTGACAAAGGTGCCAGACAGAACCACTGGAAGAAAGATAGCCTGTTTAATAAAGGTTGCTGGAAAAACTGGCTCTGCAATGCTAAAGTTTAAAATCAGAACCATATCCTTCACCATGCATTAAACTATATTTGAAATGGCTCAGAGATCTAACTATTAAAACAGAAACATTAAAGCTTTTATGGAAGATAGAATAAGTAAAACTCTTGAAGATATTGGTGTAGGCTAAGACTTTGTGAATAAAACCCTGATTGCACAGCAACTATCGCAAAGAATCAACAAGTGGAATCTCATCCTATTGTAAAACTTTTGTATAGCAAGACAACCATATGGAAAAAAAACAATGTTTTCCGGCTGTTCCTCAAAGGATTGCTATCAAGAACATATAGAGAACTCAAAAAAATCATACCTCCCAAATTTAAAGACCCAATCAAAAAATGGGCATATGAAACGCATATATACTTCTCAAAGAAAGGTATGCAAACAACAAATAAATACATGGAAAAATGTTAGCATCACTGGTCATTCAAGGGATGCAAATTAAAATAACACTGAGATTCTATCTCACAGCAGAAAGAATGGCTGTCATCAAAAAGTGAACCAGGAACAAATACTGGAGGGGCTGTGGGAAAAAGGAACCCTTCTCCACTGTTGGTGGGAGTGTAGATTGGTACAGTCACTGTTAAAATCAGCACGGAGATTTCTTGAAAAACTAGGATTAGAAGTCCCAGTGGACTCAACCGTTCCCCTTCTGAGTATCTTTCCCAGAAGAATTAAAAACATCATATCACACAGTGTCATATGTACACCTGTGTTTATTACAGCACAATTTGTTATGGCTAAATCTTGGAAACAACCCAAATGTCCATGAACTAAGGAATGGATAAAAAAGATGTGATCTTTTTATATGGTGGAGTACTACTCAGCCACAGAAAGGATAAACTGGAGACATTTATAGATAAATGGATGCAAGCTGAGACCATACTTATAAGTGAAATAAACCAGATGCACATGTGTAATATCTTCTTATCTCTCTCATGTGAGAAACTGAGAGGAAATAAAATCCAAAATGTAAAATAGGTGTTGTAAAATGAGAAGAAACTTCAAAAGGAAAGAGAAATTGGAATGAGGGAATGGAAAAAAGAAGAAAGGAAAAGCAAAAAAATGTATCTGTATATAAAGATAGATGTGGATATACGTATAGATATGTGTAAGGTAGTTAAGATAGTTATACTGCTACCTCATTGAAAGAAAAAGCTTGTGTTAATATTGTTTGGACAATTAAATGCAATATCTTGTACCTTGAGTGAATATTTTAAAGATAACATTATGCAATGTGTTAACCATTGTTGTCCTTCTATTATCTTGTTTTAAAATTTTGTTTTATTCTCTTTAAAATAAAAAAATTCAAAAAAAAAAAAAGAATTCCGTTTAAAGTTTAACAATTGCAAACAGCAAGTAGGGCCACAAATCAAAGATTCAAGAAAGCTCCCAATGAAATAGCTGTTTGGTGTATTAGGTAATTTAGTCATCTCTAGTACGTATTCTTCATACTGTGAAAATGCAATATATGGAACTTATGCTAGAAATGCCTGTTTATGTATGCTTCATATTAGTTCTCAAAATTCTTTTGCATGTGCTACCTTATTTAATGAAAGACTGTAAATGAAGCCAGATATGGTGACAAATACCTCTAATCCCAACACTCTGGGAGGCTGAGGCAGGAGAAAGACAAATTCAAACTGATCCAGGGCATTTCAAAAGTTAGCAAGATGGTGTGTCAGTAAAGGGCTGGGAAATGTAGCTCAGTGTAAAGGTCTTGGTTCAGTCCCCAGCTCCATACAAGACACATACAAAAAGTTTACATGAATATCAGTGCAGTGGGCTTTAAGTTTTGTGTAAAAATGGTTAATTTTTTATTGCAAATATTTTAAATGTAAGAATAAACTTACCAGTATGATAGATGTCAATATATTAGTTAATCTCTCCTTATATAAGACCTAAGCATTATAAAAGGGTATATAATTTTCAGTACTCTAACAAAAATGCAAATCTGTTAATACATTGAAAAAATTCAATGGTGATGACAGTTTGACAAGTCTGAAATAAATTCCCTCTCTCGCTTTTTTTTATGCCAGAGGTCTTTTTATTAGTATCCATGATCGAGGGCATATTGCTTCAGTTCTAAATGCATGGCCAGAAAATGTTGTTAAGGTAAGTTACCAGATGTTTCCACTGAGGTAATTTATTACCTTCTCTGTCTCATAAAGCAGTTTACATGACATTAACAATTCTCATGAGAACAGATAAGATTCACAAACTCTGTCAGTGAATATCACCTAATTAATATTCATTTTATGTTTGCATAGTAGATTAATTATATTCTGAAGCTATTTAGATACTAATTTTTCCCAATATTTCTGCTTATTTATTTATTCATTAAAAATGATTATATATGCAGTGGCATATGAATTGCTTTATATCAGACCCTTTAATCATATCTGCTGTGTTTATTTGCCCACTAAGAGGAATCCATGTGGGCAAAAGAAATCCATTAATTCTTTTATCATTGTGACCTATGTAGCTCATTTGACTTCCCTCTTTGAGTAAGCTAATGAGAACAAAACTAAAGCCAGACATTTAGTAGCTTTCTTTGGGAAGCAATTCAATGGATTACTTGTACTGTAATTATGATAATACAGCAAGGAAAGGATGACACAAGTGAGAGATGCCTGGTCATGGGAAACTGAATGTGGGTTGCAGAGCTGGCACCAGATGCACTGCTCTTAAACACCATTGTCTGCCATTTTCCTTGTCTAAGGGAAATGAAATGTACCTTGTCTTCCTTTTCCTCCTTTTTTTCCTGCTGGGTACCCAGCAACTTTGGGGTATCTTATAGGACTAAGAATAAATCAATGTGTTTTAGTGGAATAGCCCTAACTTCTGAAGTATGATTTATTTTAATGAGCTTTTCTGTTTGAGCAGTTGTGACCAGAATTGCTTAATTTGGCTCACTAAGCTTCATGCTAGGTAAACTAAAGCATTTTTCACTATTCCCAATTTCTGCAGTTTCTTCATTTTGTTCACCTAAGTTGCTCTCTCAGCTTTTCTCCCACCAACTAAACTACTATCCACACATCATCTTCTTAGCAACTATTCTAAGAAATGTGTTCGTCATATAAGGCATAAATGTGTGATGGTCTAAGAAGGATATTTACATTTTAATTAGGAATCTGGAGAGGATTTTAAGAGGGACCAAAAAAAAGGACAAAATAGTACCCTGTTATCCTAACTGTTGTGTGGTAAACTGTGACCCAACTTGATCTTCCAACTAGCTGACTTTAACTTTATTAATAATCTAACTTCATCTTTGGACTCTTGATATTAGACTCTCATTGATATTCTTAACTGTACCCGTGTTTTCTTTTTAAGCCAAGTACACAGTCTGGCACATAGTAGGCAAATTATTATAAAAGAGCTTGAAATTCAGAAAAAAGGATGTAAAACTTGAAAAAAATAGAATATCAGATTTAAAGAAGGAAATAACTTCATATAAGTAATAGTTGACAAAGACTCATCTGGAGAGGCAGGAGTTCTGCATAAGCGTGCCACAAGGAAGGGATAGGTCCTGGGAAGGGAAGAGGAGATGAAGGCAGGCACATGGAGAGTACCTTCGCATGTTCTGGAAAACTGTCCTAATTCCATACTGAAGGTTTCTGTTTAAGTAATGTTTGGATTATACTTCATATAGTCGGGTGGAGATTTGATTTCTGAAACTCAGACATCATTGATAAGAATTGTGGCTGTCTTTTATGAGGTTAATCCTATTGTTGTAACTTGATTATTTTACAGAAAACATCTAACTGCTTTATTTTTCTTAAGTATGAGGTAGATAAAAACAAAAGCAAGGGAATGGTAATTAATGATAAGCTATTTATATGGAAAACATTTTAATCAGAATTTTGTCAGTGTTAAATTTAATGTTGAACTATTTGTGAATTTACAGCACAAATACGTATTTCCAATAAAGTATAACTGAGCTAAATTTTTCAATTCCTCAAAACATAATTTAAAAAGTTCTTACATTGTCACCTATGTAAATGTCTGTACACATATGTATAGAGTGGAATAATAGCATTATATGTTAGAAGAGTTTACAGAATAGAAATTCTAAAAAATAAAAAGGGTTTTTTAACATTAAGATGAAGACACATTTAAAATAGATATTCTGTCAGAAAATAATGAAAAAATATGCTTTTTAAAAAAATACCTATTTTGAAAATTTTGAACCTGTTGTCAATTGTACAAATTTAGATAAACAAGAAATTAAAGGAAATATCCCCAAAGTGTATTTTAATCTATCATATATTTAACTCTGAGCACTCCTCTAATTGTAATCAAAATGAATGTGACCCATACTGAAGCCTCCTGAAGTTTCTTTTTGGTTTGAGCTCTTATTTCCCTGTGCTTTTCTTATTTGTCCCTCCTGAATAAAAATTAGTTTTTTGGTATGTTTGGGTCTTTATGTGCACTCCTAATTAAGCATACATTTCACACAAATGTTTAAAATGTGTATAAGTCAAATTTGTTTCTTATAAAATCTTTGTGAAATCTAGTAAAATTGTAAATATTGTAAAATCTTTCTCAAGTATGTTTTCTAACAGCTGATACTTCATTCCATGAATTTTTAGAAATGGAAAACAGAAATGGTGCCCCCAAATTTGTAAAAATCTGTTAATATAATTTTTTTCCTAGGCTATTGTGGTAACTGATGGAGAGCGTATTCTTGGCTTGGGAGACCTTGGTTGCAATGGAATGGGTATCCCAGTTGGTAAATTGGCATTATACACAGCGTGTGGAGGGGTGAATCCTCAGCAGTGTCTGCCTGTCACTCTGGATGTGGGTACGGAAAATGAGGTAAATACTTTGAGGGTGTAAAACAGATATATACCTTTAAAAATGGCCACTAGTTTTTGCATTTTTATCTTGTTCTGTGAATTGTTTACAAAACTTTCTTTTTTTTTCTCAGAGTTCCCCAATCTACCCTCAAATTTCTAAGAGAAAGTTATTCTTTCCATTCTTCTTTTCCCTACTCTGTTATATATATATATATATGACTATTTTATTAGCTTCCTTAGTCTTTTATTATGCTTTGAGAAGTATTTACACTATTTTTCTATAGAGTATATATTTTAATAAACATAGTATAGTTTCTTCTTTAATGTTTTCTCACTGTATAGAAATTAATCCTGTAGGATTAAATAATTAGCATGAAATCTTATTCTGAATGTCTATATTGAACTTTATATGGTTTGAAATTTAGCTTTTCTTGTTCCTTTATCAGTATTTTATAATCTTAAAGTAAGATGGTATTTTAAAAAATTATGTTCTTTATCTTATATAAGTTTATGATTTTGAACTTCACCTATATGTAAATGTTCATTTAATTTTTATCAAAGGATATATTTTGATAAAAGTATGTTGCTTCTCTGGCATTTTATTTTTCCATACCCATAGATATGGTCTTAAAATTATCAAAACTGATCTCTTTAAACAGTTGTACTAAAATTATAGATGTACGTTGAAAATTAGAATTTCTACTTTTGGCATTGGCATATAGCTGGATGGTAGAGACGTTTTCCTCACACATCGAATATAGTATAACATTAGCAGAACACAATATTGTTGCCACTGTGAGTGAGCTACTTTTTGTTAACTGGTTCTTATGAATACATAAGAAAGCTGTTTATTTTTGCATAATTTTAAATAAGTTACGCAGCGCTCTTAATTGGTTGCAGTATTTTTAGTTGATTTTCTTAGATTTCACCAATAGATAAAATAGGAGTTTATTATTATGTGCTAGTTTTGCCATCTTTGTATACCACAGCTAAACCTTTTCAGAAAATGAAATGTTAAACAGCTGCATTAGTCTGAATGATAACATCTATAGTCTTAAGAGTTTAAGGTTTAATTGTACTTAATTAAAATTCCTCTGCTTTTGTTGCAAAAGCAGAGGAATTTTAGCCATAAACATATATACATATGTATGTTTGGTTTTTGTGTTCTTTAAATTAACTGCAGTGACTGATGAACTCTAGTAGTGATGTTTCATTTGGACCACACGTATTGACTATGTTTTGTTAGGGTTTACATTTTAGAATAAGAGATTCTGGTTTAACTTTTCTCTTATTTGAATTAGATAAAATGCTCCAACTTGTGACTCTCTGTTATGAGTTATTGGAGTTCAAAATATGTTAGTAACACTGTAGTTTTATAGACCATCCTAACCAAAATTTTTATGATCTCCTGTGAAATCTTAACATGTAATGAAGATTAGAATACATGAATTGGACTGAGTAGTTAACTGTCAATTTTCTTGTTTTAATGATTCTTAAACTGAATTCTTTTTAATTTTTAGTTAAAGCATTCCTGTAGTAATGTTTTAAATTCATTGCTTCTGTGAATCTCTATCTAATTTTACAACTGAGTGGTAACACCATTTAGTTTCTTTTCTTTTTTCTTCAGTAGCCTACTCACTGAACTATAATCCACTACCCTACATTTTTCTGGTTACAATATGCATTTATATGCTTTTTTATTTTTAATTTTTATTAGTATGAGTTTGCAGTAAATGATGATTACAAATTCATTGCAGGGAGTTGGTACATGTACATCATAACACATCTCAATCCCTTCCCCCCCCTTCCCACCACTCGCCTCTTTCCTAGCAAGATTGATTGATTTATTTATTTAGACAGGATCTATCTAAGTTACTAAGGTTGGATTTGAACTTGTGATCCTGCTGCCTCATGCTTCCTCAGTGCTCGGATTACAAGCATGAGCCTCTTAGTTTCTTATCCAGAATTAATATTAGCAAACTTGAATGAAAAGTAGAAACTTTTAAAATGCAAATGTAAAATGTTTTCTTCTTTTCTCATAAATATTACTGAGAAGCAATGAAAATATAAACAGAGTTAGTCTTTATTTCTGTATAGTTAGAGTTGCTTGACTGCTTTTAAGTCTCTTCAGCTTTTAAATGAAATAAGTTTAATTAAGCCTTAGAGGAGCTTGGGTAAGAACATACTTTTATTTAATCTGGGCACCATAATGTGTGTCTGTAATCCCAGACATTTGGAAACTGAGTCCAGAGGATTGCCTGAATCTAGGAGACTGAGGCAAGGGTGTATATAGAGAAACCCTACTTAAAGAACACTTTGAAGTCGGTAAGAAAATGATGTCCAATATATAAAATGCCTAAGCATACATGGACACAGATAATTAGCAAATGAAGAAATAAAAGTGGTTAATAAACTTATGAAAAAAAAGTTCCAACATAAGTCCTGGTGTGCATTGCACAGTGGGATGATTATAGAGAACAGTAATGTACTGTATATTTTTAAAAAGTAGAAGGAAGGATTTTCATTGTTTTTCCATAAAGAAACAAATGTTTTAGGACATATGTATGTTTGACCTGATTTAAACATTAGGCAATATATACATGTATCAAAACATCACATGGTACCCCATTAATATATAACATTTTTGTGTCAGTTAAAGTAATTTTTAAGAGACAACATAAAGTTGAAAAGCTGAATATCAGAAAAGAAATACAAGTGTTCTGCCTTATGTTCACACAGATATCAGATATTATATGAATGGATCATACATTTATATTTCACACACAAAATGTATGAAAATATAATATTTTATGGGCAGCTGCCACAAAATAGATACACATATCCTATGGGGGATAATTTGGTCATTTTACATAGGACAGAGTTTAATGTAAATGTTCATCCTTTGACATGAAAACTTTTACCACATTCTGCTATGTGAAAAGGGAGTATAGCATAGTCTATGCTGTTACTCCAAATTTGGACAAATAACATACTTGTACAAATGGAAAGAATCTAAAAGAACATTGGTCTTTGTTTTTCATTTTATTTTTTAGTATTCTTAAAGATTTTTGTAGGCAAATGTTGCATTTTCATTTTAGAAATGAAATAATTTAAAATGAAATATTACAAAATATTTTTTAATTCTCTGAAACTTCAAATTGGAAGAGTACAAATATGAGAGACAAGAACAAAGGGAGAGTAAATAATGGTTACTACTAGCGTCAAATAAATACATGCTTCAAATAAAAATTCCCAAGGGTCCAGAGTTGATGCAGTGTTAATAAGTAAGATAATTAGTATATTAATGTAAACTCTCATCTGGTTTTTGAGCTCTTAAATTTCCATCTGTTTTATTTTTTACTCTGTAATTCTCCTACTGTTTTTCTGTCTCTATGCCTATTCATAAATCCTCAGCAGCACCACATGATTTAGTGTGACTACTAGTGCTAAAGAGAATCTAACCTTTTCTAAGAGCTTGCTTAATGCTGTCTTTAATTTAATCTACATCAAAGATCTGTTGAGTACTGACTCTTGACCACGAGACGTTCTTAATCCATTGAGCCTTTTGTGCCAGATTGTTTAGTCTGTGGAGCCATTATAAAAACTGAATATTCTTGTTAAATTGCTTTGTGCATATATTAATTTTTTGTCAGCCAAATTTTCAAGAATGTACTCATTTTCCAAATCTCATCTTCAATTATCTTAGTTAAAATTATGAAATTAAAAAAAATTGCTTTTGACAGGCATATTATTATTATTGGAAGAGTTTTGTAGTATTTTTATTTAATTCAAAAGCCCTATCTTTTCCATTAATGTTGATGAGTATATTGTAAACAGACATCTTTTATGGTATATATTTATTAGTGTGGGAAAAATGGTAGAAAAGAGAAGAGGAAACAAAATTTTTTTCTCAATTGTGTTCTTTTTTAATTCACATTTTAGAAGTCTAAATATATTCCAGACATGAAGAAATTATTTTAATTTTGGCAGCAGTTAGTAGCAAATTAGCACTTCAACCTTGGCTGCCCACCAGCCTGCCTGTAGACTGTTTAATGTTTTCATGTTTTAAGAAACAGAGAGGCTTTACCACAACACTTGGTTTCAGATTTTATACTTTATCTGAAATTCATTACTGTGATTTAACATGTTAACTTCTAGCTAGCCAGATACCTTTAGGTCATTATGATGCACTACATTATAAATAAGATGTATTGACCAGATCAAGACAATTTTGTAGGGAAAGAGAGTACTGTTGATACTTATACCATGACAACAGGTGTGAACTGGGCTATAATCTCTTTTTTTATGATTAAGTTTATTGGTACCATTTAGATGTACACAACAATCACATTCATCCTAGGGAATTTGTACCTGTACATGATATATCTTGATTCCTCTTTCTTTCTTTTCCCCCTTATTTCCCTTCAAACCCTCTTCCCCTTGTTTACAAAGCTTTGTTTCCATTTTATCCTTCTTTGCTCTTTTTTTCCTTTCCCCTCCCACCTCTCTAGTTCCCCTTGCCTTTGGAACAATTTCTTCCTATTTTGCAGTATCTATTATATATTTTGATTCTTATTTACACATTCAGTCTCTCATACCAGAAAGACAGTGTCATATTTACAAATTTGTCTGATTTATTTCATATGAGTATCATCTCAAGATCTATCCATTTAGCTATCTCGAATTTATCCTTCTTTATGGCTCTGTACTACTCCATTGTATAAAAATATCACTTCTTTTTTATCCATTCATCATTCAATTGGCATTTGGGTTGTTTCCAAGATTTAGCTATTACAAACTGTGCTGCTATAAATATGGGTGCACATATATCACTGTGGTATGATGCTTTTAATTCCTTTGGGAAGAAACCAAAAAGGAATAGCTAGGTGAAAATGGGACCTCCATTCATAGTTTTTTAAGCAATCTCTAAACTAATTTCTACAGTGATTGCACCAGTCAACCTTCCCACCAACAGTGGAGAAGAGTTCTTTTTTCCCCCATATTCCTACCAGCATTTGTTATTAATTGATTTCTTGATAGTAGCCATTCTTTCTGGAGTGAGATGTTATCTCAGTGTTATTTTAACTTGCATCTTAAATAATCAGTGTTGTTGAACACTTTATATTTGTCATTTCTCCCTCATCTGAGAAGTGTGTATTTATCTCAGCCAGTTTGGGACTGGGCCTCTTAAGTTTGTGGGGAGGTCTGATTTTTTTCAATACTTTGTATGTTTTAAATATATACTTTATGTGTTTTAGTCCTTTGTCTGAGGAACAACTGTCTTTTTCATTCTGTTGGTGATTTCTTTTGCTGTGCAAAGCTTTTTAATGAAATGAGTTCCCAGTTATTGATTCTTCGTAGTATTTGCCATACAGTTGGGGTTTTGTTCATGAAGTCTTTGCATGCACCTATATTTTCAAGAGTTCTACCTATTTTATTTTCCAAAAGATTTAGTATTTCTTTGATTCATTTTGATTTTAGTTTGGTGAATGGTAATAGATGTGGGTCTAATTTTAGTCTTTGGTATATGGAAAGCCAGTTTTTCCAGGACCATTCATTTAAGAAGCTTTCTTCCAGTGGATATATTTGGCACCTTTGTCAAAGATAAGGTGGCTGAGTGGGTTTGGATTAATTTCTGCATTTCTAATTGGAATTGGTATCATTGACTCAGGTTTTTTTTTTTTTTTTTGCCAGTACTGTGAAATTTTTATCACAGTAGATTTATAGTATAATTTCAAGTCAGGTATTGTGATGCCCCCTGTCTTGCCTTTGTTGCCTAGAGTTGTTTTTGCTATTCTAGGTCTCTTCTGATTCCAAATGAATTTAGGATCGTTTTCTCTTGTTCTGTGAGGTATGCTAATGTATTTTGATTGGAATTGCACAATTTTGGAAGTGTGTCCATTCTCACTATATTGGTTCTTCTTACCCAAGAGGAAGGAATATCGTTTCATTTTCTGATAACCTCTTCAATCTCCTCTTTCAGAACACTGTAGTTTTCAGGGTAGGTGTTAAGTATTTTTTTTTTTTGATGCTACTGTGAAAGGTGTTGTTTCTCTAATTTCTCTCTCAATGAATTTATTATTTGTATATAGGAATGCTATTGATTTTTGAGAGTTGATGTTAAGTATTTTTTTTTTTTGATGCTACTGTGAAAGGTGTTGTTTCTCTAATTTCTCTCTCAATGAATTTATTATTTGTATATAGGAATGCTATTGATTTTTGAGAGTTGATTTTGTATCCAACTGTGTGTCTCAATTTGGTTATTAAATCTAGAAGAAGTCTTTTGGTGGAATTTTTGGTGTCTTCTATGTAGAATGTCATGTCATCTGCAAATAATGGTAATTTTAACTTCTTCCTTTCCTATCTTTATTCCATTTATTTCTTTCTCTTGTTTAATTGTTGTGGCTAATGTTCCCCAAAGTATATTGAATAGAAGTGATAGTGGACATCCTTATCTTGTTCCTGATTTTAGAGTGAAAGCTTTCAGTTTTGGGCCATTTAGTATGATGTTGGCTGTTCGTTTGTCATAGATAGCTTTTATCAGATTGAGATATAGACCGTCTAATTCAATTTTCTGTAGGGTATTTATCATGAATGGGTGTTGGACTTTGTCAAATCCTTTTTCTGAATGTATTAGATGATAGGATGGTTTTTGTTCTTACATTTATTGATTTGCATATGTTGCACAATCCCTACATCCCTGGGATGAATTTCACTTGGTCATGGTGTATAATCTTGATGATTTATTGCATTCTGTTTGCCAGTATTGTATTGATGATCTTTGTGTCTATTAGGGAGACTGGCCTGTAGTTTTCTTTTTTGGTTGGATCTTTCTCTGGTATTAGTATCAGGGTACTACTTGCTTTCAGGAATGACTTTGGGAGTATTGCTACCCTTTTAATTTCCTTAAAGAGTTTGAGGAGTAATGGCATTAGATCCTCTACATTTTTTTAAGAATTTAGTAAGAATCTGTCAGGATCTGGCTCTTGTTTGTTGATAGTTTTTAAATTACAGCTTCCATTTTATTGAATGATATTGGGTTATTCAGAATGTTTATATCTTTTTGACTTAGCTTTGATAATTTGTATGTATCTAGGAATCTGTCCATTTCTTCTGTTTTCTATCTTATTAGAATAAAGGTTCTTAAGTTGGTGATGTTCTGGATTTCCAGAGGATTTGTGGTGATTTCACCATTTTCTTTCCTAATTGTATGGATTTAAAATTTTTTTACCCTTTTTTGATAAGGTTGAGTAAAGTTTTGTTGATTTTATTTCATCTTTCAAATAACCAATTCTTAAGTTCATCAATTCTTTCTATTGTTAGTCTCAATTGTGTTAATTTCTGCTCTGATTTTTATAATTTCCTCCCTTGTATGAGCTTTGGACTTGTTCTTTTTTTTCTAGCAATTTGAGGTTCAGAATTAGCTTGTTTGTTATCATCCTGTTTTCCTGATCTGAGAATTCATGACTATCAATTACCTCTTTGGTTTTCTTCCATTATGTCCCATATATTCCAGTATGTCGTATCAGCATCATCATTTAATTTTAGATCCTGTTTAATTTTCTTTCATTCTTTTGTTCTTTTTCTTTGGTACTAGGGATTAAACTCACAACCTTGCACTTACCAGGCAGGTGCTTATACCACTGAGCTAAATCTCCAGCCCTGTGGTCTTACTTCATCTGTGACCTCTTGGCTGTTCAGTAGGGTGTTATTTAATTTCCATGTGTTTATGGAGTTTTTATGGTTTCTTTTGCCATTGATTTACAATTTCATTGCACTACGATCCAATAATATGAGTGGGATAATTTCAATTTCTTTGCATTTATGTAGGGACCTTCTATGGGCTATTAGTGGTCTGTTTTGGAGAGTGACTCAGATGCATCTGAGAAGAATGTGTATTCTGATGTTGTTGGTTAAAGCACTATAGACATCTACCCAGGTCCATTTGTTTGCAGGTTTGGTTTGGTTCATTCTTAGTATTTCCTTGTTTTTTTGTTTTTGTTTTTGTTTTTGTCCTGTCAGTATATCTATTTGTGACAGTGGCGGATTAAGATCTCTCATTAGAATTTTGTTAGTACTTAGTTGATTTTCCAAGTCCATGAATATTTGTTTTGTATAGTTGGTAGTTGGATGCACCTGTGTTTGGTGCATGTAGATTTATGATTGTTATCTTTATCTTAGAGTTTTCCTTTATCAAGTATGTAGTGACCTTCTCTATCTCTTTTGACTAATTGTCTTAAAATTCACTTTGTGTTCAAATAGAATTCCTACCCCAGCCTTTTTCCAGGGTTCTGTTGCATGAAGTATTGTTTTCCATGATGTGAATTTCATTCTATGAGTTTCTTTTTGAGTTAAATGTGTTTCTTGTATGCTGCATATCATTGGATCTTGTTTTTTGATCTGTTCTGCTAGTCTGGTTTTTTTTTTTTTGATGAATTGAGACTGTTCACTTTGTTAGTTATAACTGATAAGTGTTCGACTTATCCTTGTCATTTAATTTTCTTCTTTTTGTTGTTTCCCTGTCTTTCCCCTCTGTTTCAATTGCTTGTCTTACCTGTTGGAATCTTCTATTGGTGTTTTTGGGATCATAGTCTTCTTTATTTCTTTCTAAACTATCCTTTAGAGCATTTTGAAGAGGTGTTTTGGTGTTCATGAATTTCTTCAGTTGTTCTTTGTCATGGAATTATCTTACTGCTGCATTGATTTTGAAATACAGTTTTGCAGAGTACACCAATCTGGATTGGAAATTGTTTTCTTTTAGGACTTGAAATACTTCAAAGCTGTCTTTGACTTGAGGGTTTATGTTGAGAATTCTGGTGTGATTCTGATAGTCTTTCCTTTATAGGTGATTTGTTTGTTTTCTCTAACAGCTTTTAATATTCTGTTCTTGTTGTGAATTTCTGGGATCTTGATTACTGTATGTCTGGGTATAGATTTATTTTGGTTATTGCTAGTTGGAGTTTTTATATGCCTTGATTTTCTATAAGCCTAATTCCACCCCCCCTGCTTTGGAAGTTTTCTGTCATTGCATTTGTGAAGAGGTTTTTATGTTATGTGTACTGATTCCTGGTTTTTTACTGACTCCAATAAACCTTATGTTGTTGTCTTTCCATCATTTTGCAGTTGTTAAGTTGTTTTTCATAGTCCCTTACTATTTTTAAGAGATCTTTCTTTTCATGACCACGATTCCGTGTTCTAAGTCTGATATTGTCTTCTCTTTTGTTCAGTTGGATTTTGTAAATTTTCAACACAATTTTAAATTTCCTGAATTGTCTATTTGCATCTCTTTCATAGATTCCTTTTCTTTACTACATTGGGTACTCATGAGTTCTGTCATTTTCTTATATTCCTCTATTTTTTCAATCTATGTCTACATTAAGTTTGCTCACCAAGTTTATTATTATGGTCCTTATCTTTTTTAGCCTGGGAGATTATTTCTTTTCTGATTTCCTCTATAGCTTCATGTATTTGTTTTCTAACTTCTGCTGTCATTCTAGAGAATTCAGGTATGTGACTTCTAACTTCTTCTATCTCTTTTTCCCTTGAGGTTGTTCTGGGTGGGATGGAAGGTCTGGGGTTGCATTTTGTTTCTGCATCTTCTCATTTTCTGCTTTTTATTTTATTTTGTTTTCTGTATTGGTGCTTATAAGTTTCCTATAGTAGAAAACTTTATCATAGTAGATAACTAATTTTGAGACTTCCCTAGGGAATGTCTGTTCTTCAGAGATGTCTCCAAGGTATAGGTTATTCTTGATCTTTCTGTCTGTTGCACGATCTTACTTTCCAAGTTTATTAAGAATGAGATATTGCTATCTATTTTGCACAGTTGACCCAGTACTTTGGTACCAGAAATTGGTGATGGTTATGACCCCAGTCACAGTTATATCATACAAGGGAGAACAACTGATTACAACAGGTATGATATACTGTCTTAAATAGTACAGTTAGCAATAACAGTAGCATCAAACACAACCTAAAACCTGACAAACTGTGATAGACATTAATTTGGTGCCTTTAACCATAGAGTCAAGACCTATAGTTATGTAACAAAGTCCAGCATCATTCAGGAACTTATATACAAAGAGTTTCCCCTTAGGAGAGTGATTTTACTCCGTGGTGGGGAAAGTTAAGAGGTGCAGGGGACAAAACAGAAAGCTAAATGAAGAGAAAAAAGTAGATACAAGGCTGGAGGACAAAAGTTGATCACCAGGCACTGGAGAAGGGAGCAAGAGAATGAAGGAGAAAGCAAAAGATTATTGAAGTGGATCGGAAAGACTAGAGAGAATGTTCACTCATATGTGAATTATCCTAAAATTAAGAAAACTAGTTGAGGAAAAAGAGGATGAGTAGATCAGAACAGGAATAATGGTAAAGATGTAAACAATCAAAACAAAACAGAAAACAAAAAACAACTCATTTGTATCTGTGTCTTTCTCCCAGTTGCTCTGGCACTGTCAGACAGAGACAGCTCAAGAATGACACCAGTGTGTACAGTTGGTCCCTTCTGCTCAGACCATTCTTCTCTGTTGTGCTTCCATCAACATCTCTCTCCTCTTGCATGTGATAGGGGGTGAGGTAGGGTGCTGTTGGCTGTCTCTTGGCTCCTGGTGTTGCTGCGCAGACAGCCAGTCCCACTTAGGTCTCCTCTGCCACAGGGGGAGGGCCAGCCACATTGAAGGGCAGGAAGGGTTGTGCTGTTGCAGTCACTGATTTTTGCTGCTGCCACACCACATGTTCCCCAGTGTCACTAAAGTCACTGCTTCTGCCACTTGCCTGCTGATCAAGATCCCCCATACATTGAAACCTCCAAGAAAGTTGGACTGCAAAATTGTGGCTAACTCAAGCCAAACAGGACAGGTTTGGGATATAAGGTCCCCTGCCTCTTGTACTTTCCTCTACACAGAGGACACAGCAGCCTGGCAATAAATGTCACCCACACTGCTCCCTCCCAAATGGGCTGCCAGCTTTTTTTTCTATGTACCCTAATTGGAACCCCTAATGACAACAAGGTGAGGGATCTGGCCTGAAACCAATGAGAAGGATACAGATGGGTGGGATTTAAACAACTGTGGCATTTGGCTGAGGGGAGAGGAGAGTACAAGAGGCAGGGGACCTTGTATCCCAAACCTGTCCTGTTTGGCTTGAGTTAGCCACAATTTTGCAGTCCAACTTTCTTGGAGGTTTCTACTATAGATTGGCAGGCAAGTGTCAGAGTCATTGGCAGCCCTGTGGGCAAGGTCACCATTTGTAAAATCCTTTATCTGTGTTTTATTTCAGGTTGATTTGGGCATCAGGGTATATGTTCCTCCCTTCCCTCCTATTACCTGTGCTTTTGATTTTCTCTGAGTAGCTCCAACATGGTTCCTCCTCTATTTAGCCATGTTAAATGCCCTGTAATTTCTATTGGCTTTAAGTAAACTCTGCTTCAGATGATTTGTATAAGTTAACCTTCTTAACATTACCATATCTGTAAAATATACAATTTGCCTATAACCACCTCCAAACTCGGTTTTTAATAGTCATTGTTCTGTTAATGTTTATCATTTTGCGGGTTGGTAGTTTGGACCTGGAAGGATAGGAATTTGGGATGCCAAGGGTAGCTGTGTCATTCTCCATGTTTATTTCATTTTTTTTTTTACAAATTGTTCATATTTCACATACAATATATGCTCATCTTTGTCCTAGGATTCTAAGTTTCATACCAGTAATAGCCATAGCCTCAGTGATCAGAGTCTTGTCACCTAAATCAAATCTATATGCAAATGAGGCTTCTGCGCTTTGTTTCTTGGTGAGGTTCTTCTTATGTGTACACAGTGTAAGCAGGCACAATAGTGAGTCAGGGACAGAATAACTATAATCAACATTCTCACTCAAAACTGGAGGAATAGAATTGATGGCTTGAATGGTGGTATTTGAGTTGAGCTAAGTGCTGTTTCTTCAAGAGTAGATCTATAGTTCATTGTTCCCTGGTTTTGGTTCTGCCCTGTGAGATCTTGACTGTATCCTCTGAGGTATCCTTTAAGTAGGAAATGGTCTGTTAGATTATTGAAAAACTTTCTCAGCCTGCTTCCTGTCTTTGGACAGTTGAAAACCCAAAGTGTCTGTGTCCTAATCAATTCAAGTCGGTACAGCACCCTGAAAAACAGCTCAGGCTTTCCGTGTATCTCTTTGTAGCCTACTTCATTAGTCAGAGGACCTATTTACAATTATTTATGAAATAGACAAAGGTGACCTGTTGAGCTCTATTTTAAGATTCAGGTGTTTTCAAAAAACAATGTTCTATAATTTCCATTGTGCAAGTCATACACAAATTTTTTAAACTATGCTGCTATGAACTCCATGTTTTGGAATACTATTATAAATGTTACTATGTATTTTATTTAATTTCTACTGTCCTTTACAAGTATAAAGAGATACATTTGATTTGTTGATCTTGGCCTTATATCCTGTGATCATCTTCATATATTTTTGTATTAATTTTGTTACTTATTAGTATTTTCTATGTACGTAATCACATGTACACAAATAAAAATAGCCTTAGTTCTTCCCTTTTTGATCTGTATTTTTATTTTCTTGCTTTGTCGTAATGGCTGTCATCCTTAATGTTGAAAAGTGATGAGGACAAATGTTTTTGCATCTTCTTTATCTGAAGAGAATAGCATTCAAAGTGTCATTGTTGATGTGCTGTCAGTGATAGATTTATCATAGATGTATTAAACTGGATTTTTTTTGCCGGGGGTACTGGGACTCTTAACTCAGGATTTCAGGCTTGCCAGGCAGGCAGGTGTGCTGCTAAGCTATATCCTCGGCCCTGATGTTCCTTTCTGTTTCTTAGTTTACTGAGAGTTTTTGCTATAACTTGGTGCATTTTACTGAAGATAAAATATACTCAAATTGAATTGATTTATTAATTAGCATTAAATATTTTACATACTGAAAGTTGAATAGAGCAGTGTTGTCCCAGACATAATCAGTTCAAGAAACAATTTAAGCTGTGTAAATTTAAAATGTTTGAGAAAGACTCAAACCTAAAAACTCTCTTTTAAAAATCGACCAGCTTCATAGTTAAAGGCATAATCAAAATGTTGTTCCAAAATTTTGCTTTTGAAAATTAAAAAGATACTCAAGAAAAATTGCTGTTTCCATTTATTAAGTTAAACTTTACTAATTAGCACTACTGAGATGTCTTACTTTCTCTTGTTTTCCTCAGAAAATCCAAATACTTTTGATAATTGTTTTTTATTTGGCATATAAATATCATAGATGTATTCAATGTAACATTAAATAATAAGTTTGTAGGATAAATGTACATCAGTGTGGCAAGATTTTATATCTATTTCTTCTCCTTTTACATATGAAAAATAAGTTCAAAAAGAATAAATTACTTATACAGTTATTCTATTTTTATGGAAACTTTTTTTTTGTGATAGGAGTTACTTAATGACCCATTATACATTGGACTACGGCAGAGAAGAGTGAGAGGTCAAGACTACGATGACTTTTTGGATGAATTCATGGAGGCAGTTTCTTCCAAGTAGGTATATTTTTATATTATGTACATTTGAATTAAATTTCAAACATCTAAAGTAACATAACTTAAAAAAATCCAAGTTTGATTCAGTGTGGTTTAATAATTAGAAGTGATTTCCATGAATTTACTCTCCTGTTTATCTACTCATAGCTGCTTTGGGCCTAAAGATAAACATGTGTCTTTCCCAAAAAAGGCATCTCTGTTGTTCTCTCCCAGACTATTTTCTTCTTGCAAGAGTTTTTAGAACCTGTGGTAGTTGAGATGCATGATTATATGTAGGAACAGAGGCTGTGGCTAGGGATAATAAATGTAAACAAGAAAAAACTTCCTTAATGCAATCTGTGCTTTTTTCCCTGGGTGCTGACAAAATCTATCTTGTCATATTTGTAGACAGTATCTTGACTGTTGTGGTAGATGAAGCAATGAGAATTAGAATGCGATACTACAATCTAAGAGTCTGTAATAAGAACCAAGGTATCCAGTCATAACCCTTGAATCTATAATTAATTATACTATTTGAATAAAATACAGTATTATGTTTTCATGTAATCTAGTTAATACTTGACTGTAGGTCAAGTACTACAGTGAAAGTTTCCATTTTTTTGTTAAAACAAGACACTACCACTATAATTTTATTAATATATTCTGAGAAAATTTTGTCACACCAACTGACAATCATCTGTTTATAGTGTATAACTACAGAAACTACTGTTTTAAGATGTTCATTTAGGCCTTGTTTTTTCATAACAGATTACCTTATTAAAATCAAGTGTAACTGATTTCATTTTATAACATTTGTAATTTTTAAGAAATTGTATCTTACAGTAGAAAATGTTTCCATCAGTTTGTACAATATACTGATTTTCTCATTATCCAGTATTTTATTGCAGAGTGTATTTGCTCGTATGGGCTACTTTTTTTTTTTTTAAAGAAAAATAGACAAAAGGGTAGAAATAATACAGAATTAAAAAAAACAGTAAGTAATCAACACTAGTTAATATATATTACACATTGTTATCTTAGAAGGAGTTGCTCAAGTTATAAAATCAAAGCATAAAAAATGAACAAACAATAACAGCACAAATTATTCTTTTTGATGAACTAACAGAGAATTAATAGTATGGTTATCTGCCTTGCATGCTTAAGTTATTGCACCTAGTTGTTCTTTCCTTTTGACAACTTTCTTTTCCTTTCATTGTTAAAATATCTATTGTACATTTTGGATCTTGTTACACTTTCAATTTTTTATTTATTTTTTTACACTAGAGAGACAGTATGATATTTACAAATGTGAGTTTGATTTATTTCATTTATGAGTGTAGCCTCAAGTTGCCTCCATTTACCTATAAAAGCCTCGAGGTCATCCTTTTTATAGCTTAGAATACCATTGTATAAAAATATCACATTTTTAAAATCCATTCTGTGGTTTATTGGCTTTTTGGTAATTTCCAAGACTTAGCTATTACAAAGTGTGCTGCTATGAACATGGGTGCACATGTATCACTGTGATATGACATTTTCAGTTTTTTTTTGGAAAATACCCAGGAGGGCAATAACTGGATTGAATGGAACTTTCAATCCTAGTTTTTTTAGGAATCTCCACACTGATTTCCACAGTGGCTGCACCTGTCTACATTCCCACCAACCCTGGAGAAGTGTTCTTTTTTCCCCACAGCCCCGCCAACATTTGTTATTGATTGATTTCTTGATGGCAACCATTCTTTCTGGAGTGAGATAGAATCTCAGTGCTGTTTTAATCTGCATTTCTTGCATGACTAGTGGTGGTGAACATTTCTTCATGTATTTGCCATTTAAATGTCTTCATGTGAGAAATGCATATTCATCTCAGATGCCCATTTTTGGAGTGGGTCTTTGAATTTAGGGGGCCTTTGTCTGAGGAACTGCTGGTTAAAATTCTTTCCCATTCAGTGGGTTTTCTTTTCACGTTGTTGTTGATTTCTTTTGAAGTGCAGAAACTTTTTAATAAGATAAGATCCCGGTTGTTGATTCTTTGAAGTACTTCCTGTGCAGTTTGCGTTTTGTTCATGAACTCTTTGTCTACACCTATGTCTACAAGATTTCTACCTACCTTCTCTTCCAGTAGATTTGGTGTTTCTGTTTTAATATTTAGATCTTTGATCCATTTTGACTTTAGTGCATTGTGATAGACATGTGTCTAGATTCAGTCTTTGGCATGTGGAAAGCTAATTTTTCCAACACCATTTATTAAATAGGCTATCCTTCTTCCAGTGAATGTTTTTTAGCCTCTTTGTCAAATATAAGGTGGCTGAGTGTCTTTGCAGTTTTGTTTATATCTTTTAATCTGTTCCATTGATCCTCAGGTCTGTTTCTTTGCCAATATCATGCTGAGATTTTTCACTCTAACATTGTAGTCATATGGGCTTTTTACAACTACATGTTTCATTTATTGTTGTTATTATATTCATTAATTTATTCACAGAAATGGTTGAGAAACTACAGTTTAAGTTCAAAAGTGTATGATGGGGGCTGGGGATTTAGTTCAGCGGCATAAACACCTGCCTTACAAGTGCGTGGTCATGAGTTCGATCCCCAATACCGATAATAAAAAAAAAAGTGTATGATAAATTAATTTCTAGTAGTTGTATATATTATAAATATCTTAGTAAATTCTTGTATAAGGTGATAATTTCTTCTAATCTTCTAAATAGCAACATTAATCAAGAGATTGTGCGGATAATTCTGTGAAGCTATAGAAAAGAAAAGGAAGTGTAATGGAGAACATGTGTCATTTTTCTATTTGTGGAAATAAAATCTAAAGAAATCAATCTGTTTGCAAAGAAGCTGTGAAGTAAGTTATCAGCATTTAAATGATGATGAAATAGAGAAGAGATTATTATTTGAAACTAATGAAATGCTTTCTGGAAAAATGAGATGTACTTATTTTGAATGGCCTGACCAGAATCAGAAAAATTTGTATGTTAAAGAAGTACTTAAAATATTTGATAAGAAAAGAGGATTGTCATGACCCAACAGTAATTTTATTTCATTATTATTGTTATTGTTATTATTTTGGAGGAGGGCACAGTTTAAGACAGGGTCTTGCTACTTAGCTCAGGCTGGCCTTCAACTATATAATCCAGACTGGCCTGAATTTGTGGCAATCCTGTCTCAGCCTCTTGAGTGCTGAGATTACAGGCCTATGCCATCACACCTGGCTTTGACAGTAGTTTTAAATGTAGAAATTTTAAATGTTAAAAAGCATGTGTAAATTAAAAATTTCTCATGGCTTTTCTAGGAGAAGAATATCAAGAATACCTATTGTATTGAGATTGCTTTGTAAACATCATTTAACTGTGAAGCTACCATTACCCAGTTAAACTAGAAAGTAGTCCTGAAGATAAGCCCACAGTAATTTGGGAAACATTTCAGTTCAAGATGGGAATGACTATTGCAGGTTGAGATACCAGGGAATTGGTCTCAGGTGGAGTTTGTTAAGGAAGTGTTTTTGAGATCAACCCTTTTGGAAGGGAGGAGGCAGAAATAGCAGTGGAGAAAAAGAGTTTTACTGGTACATGGACACAGGTAACTTTGGCTAACTCATCGCCACTGATCATGCTATTTAGATTTTTAAGGGAACTCTTAATTTCTGTTGGTTTATAAATATGCTATCACAGCAAGGTTGGGGTAGAGTACCTTCAGATTCTTTCCCTTGGTTTTTTCTACAATGATAGTGCTTACCTTTTAGCCAAGGACTTGATATGGATGTTGTGGCATATTTATCAAGTATGAAATAAGAATATGATTTCATTTGAAGTCTGAGAACTTACTGCCAGATGGGTCTGTGGTCCCACTGGATGCATTACAAGCTAAACCATGGCTGGGGCTCCTTTATTATTTGCCTTCATCATACCTACTCTAATTAAGGAAAGAGAAGAAAAGAGCTGTCGATGTTTCAGATCTCTGGGTATTACTGTCAACTCTGTGCCCAGAGGTTCTCAACAGGTATATTTTTTATCTAGTCAGTTACCTGAACAAAAGTTTGTAGGTTTTTTTGGAGAAAGAATGAGGGGATTATTATACTGTATACTTGCTATATTGTTGCAAGGTCCTTTCTTTAGGAAATTAGGCCTCTTTTTTCCATTTTTTGAGTTCAAGGTCAAAAAATTAGGTGAGGTTTGGAACTGGAACAAGAGACTCTGACTTTATTGAGGCAACTCCTCTCAATTTTATGGACATTTATTTTTTATTTCTTTTGATACAGAGTAATAGCATGTTAGCTGTCTATTTTACCTGTAGGGATTCATGCAACATTCTGTTTTCTCTCAATAAGTCTTTGCATGAAATCTTAGTTTCTGTGTCTCTGTCTCTGTCCTCATCTCTCTGTTTCCCTCTCCCTCTCCCACCCTCCCCACCCATTTCCCTTCCCCTCTATCTCTTTGTGACTTGGGGTATGATAACTAACCCAGCCATCTAGCGTTTAAGCATCTTTTCTTTTCTGAAAATAAATAAAATTCCCTTATCTTATCTTATCTTAGATTCCAGCCCCTTTAATCAGATACCATCAGAATTTACTCTCATATTTACTCCTTTGGCTACTACAAACTATTTAGATCTTGCAGCTCCTTTGAGATATAGTCATTTCTTTTAGCCCTTGAATGTCTCACATGGGTTATATTTGGGTCTAGGGATCTGTAGGAGAGGAAAGGGTAGATGTGGATTTGAGGGGCATGTGTTGTTGCATGGGGGAGAAGTCTCTATTCTCACTACAAGAAAGGAGGGGAAGGTTACTTTTGTGGGGTCACAAGGTTCTAGAGAATGTGGAGATTTAAAATTTTTGGAGACATCAAATCAGATCATCCCTTGTAGTGGGATTTCATTCTTTCCATCTAAAGTTGTTACTCAGCATATATGTCCTGGCTGTAAAGTTTTAGAGCTTAACTACTCTTAAGAGTAGAGTTTTAGAGCTTGATTACTCTGATGATGAAGCCAAGTTCTTTGTCATCACCTTCTTTGGTCCAGGAGCTACAGAATCTAAATATGTCTTTGTATCTATAAGAAAGGTTTTCTGACTTAATATTGGCAGTTTCTTGATCTCAACTTGGGGTGATCAATCCATTGTTCTTACCGTTATTATTTTTCCAAATATCTGAAATATTACTCCACATATTTTCTTCTTTGGTGTACTATCTCACTTCATCTCCTGAGAGAACTTTTATAGTTGGACTGGCGATTGGCGTTTCCTGAGCTCTGCATCATGTTGGAACTTGGAGCGCTGGGAGAACAGGCAGCCAGCTTGCCACCCTGGTAAGTGGCTGGGGGTCTGCTGGTGCACAGGCTAAGAATCAGACATTGATCCATTCATCCTCCCAATCTACCCCCACCACATGTTAGCAAGTGGGAGCTGGAGGTCTGAGTATCTCTTGGGAGGATGAACTTATGCAGTGTGGCAAGTAAGAGGGATTTCCTTCTACCAACTCTTTGAAGGGAAATATTTTTATCACTGTTTTGTTCAGTTCTGATTAATGATACTACTCTATTCAATATTCTGTTTTTATAAGTTCAATATTTCGGCCAGGGATTTAGCTTAGCACTCTAAATAAGTGTCTGCCTGGCAAGCACAAGGTTGTGAATTTGATCCCTGGTAAAAAACAAAACAAAAAACAAATAAGTTTGATATTTCCTTCCATTTTGCTCTACCTGACTGAAAGAACAGCTAAGGTGAACAGAACAGAATGTACTATTGTGCCTATTGCTGTTGTCCTAGTGACCTGCTGGGAGGTTCTGTGTCAATTTCACTGCACTGCCTTGCATGGGTTTGTTCTGTCTTGTTCTGCTGTATTTTGCTACCTTCAAAAAAAGAAAAAAAAGTAGACAACAAAGTAACAAAATGCCTCCAAAAAACTCCCAACTCCAACAAAGTTTATCCATGGGGCATGGATGAGGAGAAACTCAAAAAGCAACAGAATAATATAAGGTGATTGAAAAGTAAATAACAACAGAACAGGTCAGTAAGGTACTGAGCAACCTGAAACAGGATATAACTAAAGGGATAATGGACTTAAAAAGCAAAAGGAGGAAAAGAAAGTGCTCTAAAGGATATAACTGCATTTATGTTTAAGTGTATAGGATTGATAACCATGTTGCTAAGTTTTTATTGGATCATTGAACAGAACTGTTTGCAGCCTCACTGTTTGAATGTCCACTTTGTTGTATGCTTTAATTTTGTAACTTGAATAACTGTTTATTTTTTTCTGAAATTCTGTATTGTTTCTACCCCTGTTTCTATTTTGCTTTTTTTTTTTCTCTTTAAATAAAATTTTTTTAAAAAGTAGCAAGAATGATGGGAAAAAAAAAATACTTGTACTGGCTGGCATTTGTACCAGAGATTCTCTGTGGTCCATTTACAACTAGTGATAGGGCCCTCATTGCCTGCCTGTCTGTGAGTGATCAAGCTTCAATGCCCATTTTATTACCTGCTTTTCCAGAATACTCCAAATTCTAAGTGTCACAGGTTAAATTTCCTGTGAGGCATGTTCTGAATTGAAGCTTAGTGTTCAAGAAACTTAAAACAGGTACCCTTGAGAAGAGAAGAGAAAGGAAGCAGGAACAGGCAGAGACAGACAGACAGACACAAACAAGTTGAGTTACACTGTAAGAGCAAAAACAGCTTCCACTGACTCAGTGAGTGAACTCCAGAGCTATACTGGCTTTTTAGAGTTGTGACTAGGTGGGCTTAGGTGGCCAGACCTTCATCTTTCTGCATGAGTTAGTCAATGGGTGTGGGTCTCCCTGGAAAAGAACACTGGCTATGCCCTGTGGTGGAGTGGCTCTCTGTAGCTGAGGCAATCCCTGAGTCAACACTAAGGTGGAGGAGGACTGATTATCTTCCTGAGTTAATGAATATCTGACATATTCATAATTAATTAATCATGTTTTGTGTATATTTATACACTAATAAGTTCTATGAAAACAAAACTTGCTCTTCACTGCCATTTCGCCACTTGCTAAAACATTAGCATGTTTAGTATGATAAGTACTTAATAAATGTTGGATAGGTGAATGGTAGAATTTGATTTTTTAAAATCTAACTTAAAAACTTTGGCTATGTATCTGAAACAGAATAGAGAAGCTAGAAGTTGGTCTTAGTCTGTGAAGATCATATACCAGATTTCAAAGGAGTAAATTATGTAAGCTATAAGTTATGGCCAGATTTACTAAATTTATTTTAATAATTCTCTCTTTTCTAAATAAATTGTGTTTGTGTGTGTACATGTGTGTGCAAGTGCATGTGCTCTTAACACTTACATTCTTGCAGTTAAAGTTCTACCACAACTCAGTGCTAAATCCTTGGCCCTCCTTAAAAGAGCTTTTTCTACTGCTCTGTCTTTGCTACTTCTACTGCAGTTAGTTTTATGGTTGGCTTGCTGTGCTACCTTCTTCCACCTTTTCTAGTTATGTCCATGTATACCTGATTCTTTTTTCAGATGCACAGGATACAGGTTCATGAATGCTTTTGATTGCAAATAATTTGGTTCACAAACTGAAGTATTTGGCAAAATTTTGTTTTTGTTTGCAAATTCCATATCTGGTGACAAACACGACTGCAGCCATCTTTCCCACACAAACATCAATGTGGCCATCTTTTCCAAAATCATAGAACAAATTAAGTTTGTGAACCAAGGCACCTCTGTGTATTTATAACTTAGGTGATTTTTATGTATAAATCTTGGAGGCTCTTTGGATTCTACCTGTCACTTTGATCAGCATACTTTACTGTGGTTTTTATGAGAAATGTAATGAAAACACAGAACTGTATAAGACACTATCTGCTATTTTTGAAAAAATCAAAAGACATTTTCAAGCACAAAGAATATTTGCCCATATGAGAAGAGTCTGCAATCTGCAAACATGTTCCTAAGGAACATGACTACATCAGGTTCATTACTTAGAAGTTTTTTAAAAATTTATTTTATCTAAAAAAGAACAGATTCACAATTTAAGTATAATCATTTTTTAAAAAATGCCAAGTACTGTATTTTTTGCTACATCTTTTTACTTTTTCAAGTGAATGAAAAAGTAGGTTATGAAAGGATTAGAAATGCAAAGGTGTCATCATAGGTATTTATATGGAGAGATAAAGTTACATTCTATGGCAGATTTAAGATGGATATGTTATCTTTTTTTTTTTTTTTAAGGGTCAGGAACTTTATTTGCAGGTCCCATGTTGTTTCCAAATACATAGATTTCTTGCCATCTAAGGCTAAAGGGAAGTGGTATCTGGTGTCTGAGGTCTGTTATCTTAAGACTAAACTTGTATCATTGTCTATGTCCAACTTCTCCTTTGGAGAAGCTGAACATTAGCAAGTCAAGCTTATAGTTTCTATTGAATATAGTTTACAACACTTTTAAATGCTTTCAGTACATTACCCCATATGATGCTAATCAATTATGTGAATTCTAGCATTCTTTTAAAATTATTAGTGCTTTACACTGGTTTTCATGAAACTTATAAATATATTATTCTGCTGTGCCTGTTTCCTTACTAGAATGTAAGTTGTTGGAAAAAGAACTTTATCAAAGGTTTGATTTTTTTTCCCCCTCATTATCCTACATTGTATTGTACCATGCAGGAGGTATAAATTATTACTGTTGAAACCATTATTTAAACATTGGTTCTAACTTTCGCGAAACTACAGTGACATGTATCTGAAGGAAAGGTGATTCACTTACATAAACTAGAGAAATGCATAATTTTCAAATAAAGTAGCTTTGTCTAAAGTCAACTAAAGATTAGAATTTTAATTACATTGGTACATTTTTGTTTTAGATTATAATTTTCTCTAAAGGAGGAAACTATTTCATTGAATGCCTATTGCATTCATTATTATCTCTCCTTTTTTTGAAATCAGTAGACATTCAGATGTATGTAAAGAAAGCCCTTAATATTTCATAGTTTTATTAAAGCTAAATTATTGTACTGTTAAAGATAACTATTGTAGTTTCACAGTAATCTACATAGCAGAATCTTTGCTCTCTAGTTCTTTGTCAGCTTTTCTTTTTTTTTTTTTTGTTCCATTGGTTTAGCAAGATGAAGTCTAGTTTCTATTGAGAATCTTCTGTTTTTTATTGTTTTCCATCTGTCCTCCCATAGAAAATATGATGAGTTAGAAAATAAGCTCATTGGAGATTTCTCTTTATAGACAGAGAGACAGATATAGATGTGAGTGAGTGTGTATGTGTGTGTGTGTGTGTGTGTGTGTGTGGAGAGAGAGAGAGAAAGACAGTGACTCTTCAGTTGTATTCATAGACTGCTCTGCTCTAAAAACAAAAAGTGTCAATAGCAATGTCTTACATGTCAGACTAAGGTATTTTGTTAATCTTGCCCTCCTTAATTTTGCATTTATTAACAAAGATGAAGCAGGTATGTACATATGAAAACTGTAATTTTTAAAGATAATATTTATGGTCAATTTGATAGAGAAATAAGATAATGGTATTTGAATAAAGTATATAGTGTCATTATTGGAGATTAAAGATGCTGAAAGGAAAGGAATAATTAATGAAAGTAGCATAATTAGAAAGTTGCTTTTGTGCTCAGCACCAGGATGTCTCCTGAAGAACTAAAAGTTAGTTCTTAAAATGGTATGTTTCATAATGTCATGTAATTTCATTTATAGAAGTTTTGTAAATATTTTTTTATCTAATATACTGCTAAATTCTATTATTAAAGACTGTAGCAAAATTTGTACAGAATTTGCCATAATTAAAACATAGCAAAATAATAATGTTGTCAAGAAGATCATATTTTGGCCAACACAGTTCTCTATTGTTTGACTGTTTTTAATCTCACAAACTATAAGGCAAGCTAAAATTAACAAAGTGTCATGTTTCTAATTTAACCATGAGGTAATGATTAATTCTTAGACTGTTATTTTTGGGTGGTATTCCTAGATGGTCACACATTTTTTTCACATCACATTAATTTCACATGTTGCAGTATACATGGTGAATACTGTCATGTTTGTTAATAGAAAGCAAAACAGCAACTGTTAGTTTTAGTGTTTAATAGCTTGGTTATGATGGAATGTGTAGAAATTCAAATGAAAACAGACTCATCATACTGTGCAAATATCTGCAGTTGAGATAAAAATACAAACATGAAATTAATTTTATTAAGCATTATAAATAGTAATTGTAATTTTTATTTCTCAAGAAGGAGATACAGGACCAATAATTTAGTTAGTTAGCTATAGACTGGAAAATTTTGTTTATCATTAGATGGAACATTTAGGAGTTGGAATTATCTAAAAATAAAATAATGTATGTATAAAAATATTTACCATAATACATGCATGTAAAAAAATTACTCAGAGGTGGTTTTTTCTGATTACTTCTGTGTTAATATTTTGTCATCTCTTTGTCACTCTAAGTGCATGGACATATGTAGCTAAGGATATAAAAATTTCTGTCTTAAGTGGGAGGATGGATTAGAATTAAACATCCTTAGAATGTCCCAACTTTAGGATTCTGTGAAATTGATGAAGAAGTGGTATGGTATTTTAAAGTTTAGAACTGTTCTGAGTCATGAAATTCGGCAGTGTGGTGATGCTTGTGGTCATTACAAGTCTGTTGTAAATGTTTATTCATCGCATCATGTAATTATGTTTGACCCAGAGGAATAGACTTCAAATTTAGCATTTGAAATTATTTTGTTTTACATAAACTTTTAGTTTTGCCTTGTAGCTCAAAGTTTATTTCACAGGAGCTCAAGAGACCATTGATAAGGTAGTTAATTCAACAAAAACATTCATGTTTTGTTCATCTTGCATTATATTCCCTGTGCTACATATTAATAGTCTAGTCAGTGTCAAAGCAAGTTGAGAATAAAAACTACTTCCATGGTAAAAATGACACAGATTGTAAAACTATTAATTTTTTGCAAATATTAAAATGTGTAGGCTTACATAAATCTTTTATGCTGATCAGTTAGCGTGGTTTTTTATCCTTTTTGAAACATGTCAGTAGCATCTGATTAAATCCAAAAGCAAATGGAAGTCATGCTTTTAGCATCCAGTGTAACTCCTGTTGTTATCCTGTGTATTTATCTCAAAAACAGATTTGTTACTTAGTCTGAACAGACAGTTCCTTTATGATGTTTTAAATCCATTTCCATAATCATAATTAAACTTTTCAGTTTTTATATTTTCATTATCATCTCAGTAACTTCAGTAACTCTGAAGTATAGTAACTTCAGTAACTCTGTCTTTATTGTATCAGAATAACAAGTCTTCATGAGCTTATTTTTACTTCTGTGTTAACTTTTTTTGCCTACATACAAATCCCTTTCTGATCTCGCCCATGTAGTTGGCCTTCTTCTCTTGCTACCTTCCACCCTTCTAATACAGTTTTTATACCACAGATATTCAACCTTTTGGCTTTCCCAGGCTGTGCTGAATGAAGAGTTGATTTGTGCTACGTGTAAAATACATAATTTAGTTCATATGTGTATATAGCAAAACCTCCATTATTTTTAAATAATGTGTATATAGCAAAACCTCCATTATTTTTAAATATTGTTATTTTAACATTAAAAGGAACAGAATTATTTCACTTTTGAGTGCTTCCTACTTGTCTGGAGTATCTGTCTTCTCTCTCTTTTGTTTTCCCACTTTCAAACAAATTGTCTTCTTTTAAACTTGGCTTCTTTAGTAACTCTGGGTTTAGGATCACCAGGATCTGCATTTTCCAGCAGAGTGACCTGCCATCTCTGCTTGTACGTTACATTAACTCCTGTGTTGGTCAAGGAAAGTGGTAAAGTTGTCAAAGTACCTTATTCCAATATACCCTCTGCAGTTCTGTGGAACCAGTTGGGATTTTCTGTGAAATTCTGAGGTAATTTTCTGTGACTGTTCATAGTTGTCCTTGACACAGATTACTTCTTGCCCCCCACCAAAAGACAACATAAACATAAAAATAGTGGGATATTTGACCTTATTTTTGTGAGACTAATGTATTAACATCTGGTTCAATGGGAATGTATGCAATTCTTAGTGAATTCTTAAATTGCTTGTCAGGAGATTTTGGTTTAATTTTACTCTTTGAGTACTTCATTCTTAAAAATGGTTGTTTACAAATATACATTACCAAAATGCAGTGATGTAAATAGGATGTGATTATAATAAAAGTCTCATAAAGAAATGATTAAATTTTTCTTAGATTGAATGATTGCAGGTTGAATTTGTGCATTTCAGAAATTAATAACATTTTTCCAGAATTGGTAATGTATAAAATTAGAACATTATTGTGAGAAAAAACTATTTGATGCCTTTTGTACCCATATACCACAGCTTCTTAAAACTATTTCAGCTTACTAAATTGTTTTATGAAATACTCAACAAGCCAAATTTAATAATTAAATGAGAAAACTTAAAAGTCTGCTTGATACAATAAATGGCTGTCTTCACAGGTACACATGAGTGTAGATTGAGATGTCATCAGTATTTGCTGAGTTTTAGTTGCAAAGTCATACAGTCACATGCAATGTTACATAAATAAGGGTTTCATTTTTACCGACTGTGTGGTGGATGCAGGAGGCAGTTGGCACTGTGCTGCACCTTCCCCTTTGGCATTTTATTGTTGCTTGTGTACTTCACACTTGAGCATCACCATGCAACCAAATCATGAAAAACATTACTAAGACTACATAATAATGTTGAAAGTTTACAGTCTTGTAAGGCAGCATTATTAACTGTACAGGGCTACATTTGGCCCATGGGCTGTGGGTTAAACGTGTACTTTACCAGATTTACAAAGAATGACTTTCAGTTGCTGAATGTTGGATGACTACTTAGAATTAATTCCAAATTCTGAAAGAAATGTTATTTGTCTTCTTTATAGCTTTACAGAGATTAAAACTAATAGTTCTTTGTAAAATGAGCAAAACATATATAAAATGACTGTATTCAATACTTGTTCAATATTTTTAGACAAGCATTGTATATGTATTTTGTATTATATGTTTACTTCAAGTTAAAAGAATTTTTTGCAAAGCAAATTTAATTTTCTATATGCCCCATATTTAATATATAATTTAATATGCTAGCATTTATGTAGTTTTTCTGGCTGTAAATATTTAAAGATAGAAACAGTGACTATCTTAAAATTTCATTTTAGGTTTATTTGTTAAATTCTGAATTACTTTAAAATTATAGTTGCTAATATGGTTAGAAAATAAAGGAAGTACTACAGTTAAATGCAAAAGAAGATTTAACATTATCTTAGTTCATTTTAGTGGTCTTTTTGATAAAAGTTACCCTGGAGAGCATATGTGTTAGAAATAATATTTGGAAACAGAACTGGGACAAAACAAGATTGAAGAAATACCGTGCCCTATCCTAGAATGAGGACAGGTACAGTAAAATAATGACAGGTATCCTGTACCTCTTTTCTCCTATTTTATATAACCATCTTGCTCTGACCTATATAGGTATGTTTGATTTATTAAGCAAAATTTATATATATATGTTTACTTAATTTTTTAAAAATTTTATTTAAAGAGAAAAAAAGCACAACAGAAAAAGGGGTAGAAACAATACAGAATTTCAGAAAAAAAAGCAGTAAGAAATCACTAGTTGATAAATTACATACTGTCTTCTTAGACCTAGTTGTTAAAGTTACAAAATTAAAGCATACAAAGTGGACATTCAAAAAGTGAAACTGCAAAGAAGTTCAGTGATCCAGTAACAACTTAGCAACATGGTTTTCAATCCTACACACTTAAACATACATGCAGTCATATCCTCTAGAGCACTTTTTTTTCTTCTTTTTACTTTTTAAGTCCATTATCTGCTTAGTTGTATCCTATTTCAGGTTGCTCAGTACCTTACTGATTTGTTTTGTTGTTGTCATATACTTTTAATCACCTTATATAATTCTGTTGCCTTGTTTTTGAGTTTTTCCTCATCCATGATCCATGGATCAGCTTTGGTGGAGTTGGGAGATTTTTGGAGGTATTTTGTTACTTTCTTATCCACTTTTATTTTTTTTATTTTTTTGAAGGTAGCAAAATACAGCAGAACAAGACAGAACAAACCCATGCAACCACAGTGTAATAAAACTACCACAGAACCTCAGAGCAGGTCACCAGGACACAAGCAATGGGCTCAATAGTACAGCCCATTTTGTTCACATTAGCTGTCCTTTCAATCAGATAGAGGAAAATGGAAGGAAATATCGAACTTTTAAAAAGAGAATATTGAATAGAGCAGTACCATTAATCAAAACTGAGCAAAACAGTGATAAAAATATTTGCCTTCAAAGAGATGGTAGAAGGAAATCCCCCTTACTTGCCATGCTGTATACATTCATCCTCCAAAAAGATACTCAGACCGCTGGTGCCTACTTGCTAACGGGGGGTGGGAGGTGGGGGATATACGGATCAATGTCTGATTCTTAGCCCGCGCACCGGCAGGGCCCTAGCTGCTTGCAGGCCACCTTATCTCCCAGCGCCCAAAGTTCCAACATGATGCAGAGCTTAGGAGTCGCTGATGGTTCTCACCCTGGTGTGCCAGTGGTTTGCCAGGCCACTAGCTGCTCACTAGGGTGGTGAGTAGGCTGCCTGTTCTCCAGCGCCCAAAGTTCCAACATGATGCAGAGTTCAGGTATCGCTGATAGTTCCCGCCCCAGTGCACCGGCGACTTGCTAGGCCCCCAGCTCTGTTTGTTTAATTTTTAAAAAATCTCTATTCTTTAGGGTTCCACTGCTTTGCACTCGCTGAATCTTCATTTCTGGAAAAACAAACCTAAATAAAATGCTGCCTGTAGGAACTTATTAATATATGATTGGACTCACAGAAATATCTTCACACACACACACACACACACACACACACACACACAAAGTCCACAGAAAGAATACAGGGCTGGGGAAATAGTGACACATGTATTTGCCTGTGAAGTATGAGGTCATGAGTTTGATCCTCAGTACTGAAAGGAAAAAAAAAATTCCACAGAAGAAATAGCCATGATAGTCCAATTCATAGAAACACAAAGTAACAGAACGCAGAAAAGTGAATGTCAGAGGTTAAAGGAAGGTAAAATAATTTGAAAGCTACCCACCTAGACTGTGTGTAGTGGTTAACAGTGGAAGTAACAAGATGAATGAGGCTCTAGGAAAATATCAAATCAGAAATAATTTCTCAGATAACTACAGAAATGGTGACCATAATGAAAGACATGCATAGTGACTGTAGAACAGATACAACAACAACAAAAAAGCATAGGAAAATGATAGAAACTGAATGTCCAACATGGTAAAGAAATAGAATCTGTGAAAGAGATTCAAACAGATATCCAGGCAATTAAAAATTCCATTCAAAGTATATGCAGTGTAGAATATCAGATATATAAGACAGGATTGCCTTTAGTGATCATGAAAAGAAAGATTTCTTAAAAATAGCAAGGGACTGTGAGAAATCTAATTACCTCCTAGATAATGCAAAGAAGAATAATTGATTGATTGAAGTCAAAGGAAAAGCAAGAATAGCACAAATTACATAAAAAACGTATTCACGGGAGTAATGGCAGAAAACTTCCCAGGCAGGAAAAAAGACTTTGACATACAAGTAATTGAGGAATATAGAACTCAAATTATCCATGAGCAAATAAAATCTACAACAAGGCATACGTTAGTCAAGATTTCAGAAATTCAACTTAAGAATAGAATTTTATAAGCTGTTACAGAAATGAAGCAAATTGTCTATAAAAGAAAGCCCATCAGAATCACACTAGACTTTTAAGCACAAACTCTCAAGTCAAGGAGAGCTTGAAGTATTTCAAGCCCTGAAAGAAAACTATCTCCAGCCTGGATTGATGTATCCTATAAATCTATCTTAAAAATTGATGGGGAAATCAGATACTTCTGTGACAGTAGCTGAAAAAATTCATGACCACAAATCCAGCACTCTAAAATGTTCTGAAGGACATTCTAGGAAGAGATAATGGAACTGCAACTCCATGAACCCCAACAAAATGAATCTATCAGGCAAGACAAGCAGTTAAAGGGGAAAAAAAGGGAAGCAACAACAGGAAAATAACACAACAAGGATAAGTCAATATGTATGAGTTATAACCATCAATGTAAATAGTCTCTGTTCACCAACCAAAAGAAACAGACTGGTCAAGAAACAAGATGGGATAATATGTTGCATGCAAGGATATATTGTATTAAAAATCCAAGTCATAGAATGAAAGTTACAAGATGGAAAACAACACATCTTGTGGCAAGAATGTGGAAAAAAGCATGGGTAGCTATTATGTTTGCAGACAAAGTGAATCTCAAGGGAAGACTGATTAAGATAGACAGAGAACAAGGGATGGGAAGGGAAAAAGGAAAGAAGGGACAAGAAAAAAGAATGGAAAAAAATGGAAGCAAAAGTTTTGTAAATGAAGAGTAGAAGAGGGGATGAAGGCAGAGGGAAGGGAATGGGAAAAAAACAAGAAGTAAGATATATCATGTAGAGATACAAAATCCCTGTGATAAATGTTATCATTATGTATATCTAAAAGGTACCAATAAATTTTTTTTTTTGTACCAGGGATCAAACTCACAACCTCATGCTTGCCAGGCAAGTGCTAATGCCACTGAGCTAAATCCCCAGGCCCCTAGTATGAATAAAATTTAAAAACAAGACAAAGTCACTACATCTTGTAAAAGGAATAGTCCAAGTGGAAGAGACAACAGTCAAAATATATTTGCCAAATACCAGTGTCTAAAATATTAATGGACATGAAAAATCAAATAAGCACTAATACAATTGTAATGAGAGATGTCAGTTCAGCCCTGTCACAAGTAGACAAATCAGTTAGACAAATCAACAAAGAAGTGTCAGAGCTGAACCAGACTTTTGAACAAATGTGCTTAGTAGATATCCACAGAATGTTCCTCCTCATGGCATTAAAATACGCATTTTTCTCAACTGCACATGGGATGTTCTCCAAAATAGATTACATACTAGCTCATATAACATCCAACATAGGGGAAATTAAAATTATTACATGCATTTATCAGACCATAGTGCAACAAAATTGGAAATAAATGGCGGAAGAAACACAAAAGCTTCATTAAAGCAGAAATTAAATAACATCCTCTTGAACAGCCAGTGAGTCCCAGATGAAGTTAAAGAAGAAATCACAGTTACAATAAATAAGTGACAGTGCCAGTGCAACACACTAGAACTTGTGTGTTACTATAAAAGTAACCCTACAAAGAAATTTATAGCAGTAAATTCTCATATCAGAAAAACAGAATGAGCTCAAATAACCTAATCTTGAATCTCAACCTTCTAGAAAAAGAACAAGTTCAGTCCAAAGCTTACACAAGAGAGGAAATTAGAATGGAAGACTTGGTTCTTTGTGAAAGTAAATAAAATTGACTAACCCTTAAACATTCCATATTAAAAAAAGAGAGAAAAGGCTTAAATCTATGCCGTTAGGAAAGAAAATGGTGAAATCACAACAGAACCAGTGCAACTCCAGAATATCATCAATATCTACTTCAGAAATTTTGTTCTTTAATAAGATGGAAAGCACAGAAGAAATGGACAGATTCCTAGATACATATAAATTATCAAAGCTAAGTCAAGAAGATATAAACATTCTAAATAACCCAATATCAATCAATAAAATGGAAGATGTAATTTAAAAACTACCAGCAAACAGGAACCAGATCCTGACAGATTCTTCCTGAATTCTACAGAAAATGTAGAGATTTAATGCCATTATTCCTCAAACTCTTTAAGGAAATTGAAAGGGTAACAAAACTTCCAAACTCGTTCCTGAAAGCAAGTATTACCCTGATACTAAAACCAGAGAAGGATCCAATCAAAAAAAGAGAACTACAGGCCATTCTTCTTAATAGCCACAAAAATCATCAATACGATACGATTATACACCATGACCAAGTGAGATTCATCCCCGGGAAGTAGGGATGGTGCAACATATGCAAATCAATAAATGTAGTTTACTAGGTTAACAGAGGCAAGGAGGAAAGTCATCATCTAGTACATGCAGAAAAAGGATTTGACAAAGTCCAACACCCCCATTCATGATAAAATCTACAGAAAATTGGAAAAGATGATCTATTTCTCTATCTGATAATAGCCTTCTGTGACAAACGAACAGCCAACATCATACTAAATGGCCCAAAACTGAAAGCTTTCACTCTAAAATCAGGAATAAGACAAGGATGTCAACTATCACTTCTATTCAATATACTTTGGAAAACATTAGCCACAACAATTAAACAAGAGAAAGAAATAAGTGGAATAAAGATAGAAAAGGAAGAAGTTAAATTACCATTTGCAGATGATATGATTCTTTACATTCTTCTAGATTTAATAATCAAATTGATACAGATAGCTGGATACAAAGTCAACTCTCTGATCAATAGTATTACTGTACACAAATAACAAACTCATTGAGAGAAATTAAGGAAACAACACATAGCCCCAATGTAATAGCCAGGAATCCATCTCATGAAGGAAGTAAACTACCTTTTTTACATTAAAAACTACAGTACTCTGAAAAAGAAGATCTAAAATGATATCAGACAATGGAAAGAAACAACTTAGTGAAAATGGCCATATTTCCAGAATTGCTATACAGATTTAATGCCATCTTGATCAAAATACTAATAATGTACCTCACAGAACTAGAGAAAACAGCCCTAAAATTCATTTGGAACTAGAAGAGACCTAAAATAACAAAAGCAATTCTGGTCGACAATGGCAGGGCAGGGAGCATTATAATCCCTGACTCAAAAGTTATACTACACAGTTACTGTGATTAAAAACAATAGTATTGGCCAAAAAAAATAATAAATTAGTAAACCTAATTATCAGTAGAATATATTAGCAAATGCAAAAGAAATCCAGGCACTCAACCACCTCATCTTTTTTGAAAAAGTGGTCAAACACATTCATTGGAAGAAAGATTGCTTCTTCAATAAATGATGTGGAGAAACTGGCTTTTCACATGCCAGAGATTAAAACTAGACCCATATCTCTCACCTTGCACTGATCTTATATCAAAGTGGATTAAAGATGTAAATATTGAAACAGAAACACTAAATCTGCTGGATGATAAAATAGATAGAACTTTTGAAAACAGGTGTATACAAAGACTTTATGAACAAACCCCCAATCACACAGGAACTATCAACTCAAAAAAATCAAATCCCCCAAATTTAAAGACCAAATCCAGGACTTTGGATTTAGCTCAGTGGCATAAGTGCCTGCCTGGCAAGCACAAGGATGTGAGTTCAATTCCCAGTAGCAAAACCAAACCAAACCAAACCAAACCAAACCCACATCCAAAAATGGGCATCTGAAATGAACTTACAGTTCTCAGAAGTAGAAACAGCAAACGTAGGAAAAAATGTTTAACATCTGTGGTCATTTGAGAGATGCTTGTGGGGCTGTGGGGAAAAGGAAGGCTTGTCCACTTTTGGTCAGTGTGTAGACTGGTAAAACCACTATGGAATCAGTGTTGAGATTTTTCAGAAAACTAAAGCTAGGGTTCCATTTGACTGAGCTATTCCCCTCCTTGGTATCTTCCCGAAAGAATTAAAAGCATTATACCAGAGTATGATGCTTTTATGTTAAAACACAAATGTGTTTTATGTTTAAAGACTTAGATACCTTGGTCTCTCAACACTTTTTAATGTACCAAAATATAAGATCTTTTCCTGTCTACTTAGACTTCTGAAATCAATATTATCAGATTTAATTTTATTGTGATATTAAATCAGTTTCACAAATAATTTAAAGAATCTTTGACTTTGGCAGTATTAAATACTTTGTTTTAACATTGATTCATTTATTCAGCCAGGAAATATGCAAAACATGCACATGCGTATACATGTACCATGTGACAGTGTTTTTGTTTAGTGTCAAGCCACATATATAGTGGTAGCGCTGTAAGATTATATTGCTGGGGAACTCAGAGCTGTGTTAGCTTGAGTAAGTATAAAATGTGATATTAGCACAACTACAAAAATTATCTGGTGATGCAGATCTCAGAATTTGTCCCTGTTTTTAAGTGATACATTACTGTTTTTAAGTTTGTGGTATGGCAAAGCTTGTAATAATTTCTACTTATTTATCAATTGTGGTTATTGGATTAATTCTTTTATTCTTCTTTTTGCCAAAATTTTATTGAGAATTTTTGCATCTTTGTTCATTAGGGAGATTGGCCTGTAGTTCTCTTTCTTGGTTGGATCTTTCTCAGGTTTTGGTATTAGAATAATGTTTGCTTCCAGGAATAAGTTAGGAAGAATTGTTTCCCTTTCAATTTCATTGAAGAGAATTCTTTTATTCTTGTGGGCAGTCTTTTTGTTTGTTTAAATTATTTACTGTCTTGCCTAAGCATGAAGAGTAAAAAGAGCAGTTGCTGAAGCAAAAAAGTGAAATGTATGGTTGCAAAAAGATTAATCTAGTAGATAACCATGAGTATAGAAACCCAGGAAGTTAATCAGGGTAAGGACATATATTAACTCCAGATTTATTTTTTTCTTCTGTCTTAGCCTATCAGTTATACTTCCATTTATAGTGAATCCATATCCAGTTTCAGTTACTATGGTACTGATTCTGTGGGTAGCACAGGTACCATTAAAATAGAGTTTTCCCAATTCCTCCTTGCAATACTTTATTACATTTTTGTTACTCATTTCACTTACTCATAAACTGTACTTACCAAATACATTGTTGCTATTATTTTGAACAAATTATTTGGTCCATTAAGAAAATGATTGCATTTTACCTTACTCGTTCCTTATTTAATATTCTTCCTTTATGTGGTTTAAATATCATGTATTATATTTCACATATCCTTTTCTTTTCCTCTGAACTTCTTTTACCAGTTCTTGCAGTTGAAACCTAGGATGTAAAAATCAGTGATAGTTGCAAGACGGATCAACTGACAAAGCCTCGCAATTTTCATTTGTGTAAGAAAGTCTTTCTCTGATACTTTTGAAGGATAATTACATGACAGATACAGTAAGCCCCCAACTTACCAGCAAGTTCCATTTTGGGAGAATGTTTGTAAGTTGGATTTGTTTGAAAGCCTGACAAATGAGTCTTGTGTCTTTGAGACAATTGTATAATGTAAAGCATAACAAAACTAAACACATACACAGATACTGTAAATGAACTATTTTTATATTTATGCTTACCTTAAAATGATGGTACAATATAGTACAATAGCTGTAAAGAACAAATGATGTCTACCACTTTTTCAACTTCAATTTCTCAATTATTTTCAATTTTGTTTCCATGGTTATTGCTCTGTGCTTCCTAGCAGTCCCCTCCACATCACCACTGCTTTTTCTCCTGCGTCCAGACATCCTGAGCCCTGACTGAGCACTGTACTGATTGATACACACTATTACACTTTACAGTAAACACACAGCAGCACAACCGTGACAATGTTTAGCAACATGTGAGCTACTTCCCAAGTTTATTTGCATCTGTGAATGTTTGTGATGTGAGGTCTGTTTGTATCTGTAAAAGTTTGCACTTGAATGCTTGTAAGTCCAGATCTCACTGTAATTGCTGAGTGGTGGTGATTTTCTTGCAGCTGTTTTATGTGTTTCTTTCCAGTCTCCTTGCTTGCATGATTTCTGAAGAGAAGTCTGTTGTAGACCTTGTCCATAATTACTATGTAGGTAAACTGTCTTCTGCTGTCTATCAAAATTTTTTTCTATGTCTCCGTTTTCCTGCAGTATGAATACAACATACTTGCTTGCAGATTTTTTTGGCCACTTGTCTGTCATTGTGTACCCTGATCTTCCTTCATAAATTGATAGTTGCTTGTAATTAATTTTAAAATTTTTTCAGCCTTTATTACTTCAACTATTTACTTTTATTTCTTATATTCCCTTGTATATATGCTACACCTTTTTAAATTGTGTTCTTTTTCTTTCTTTTTCTCTTTTTGTGTCAGTTTTGGGAAATTTTATTGACATTTTTTCATCTTCACATTTTCTTTGTTATGTCTAGTCTATTGATAAGCCCACCAAAGGCAATCTTAAATTCTGTTACCATGACCTTAATTTATAGTATTTGCTTTAGATTTCTTTCTGCTAACAACACCTTTATATATATTCCTGCATGTTGATCACTTTTTCTATTAAAACCTTCAGCATATTAGTCAGTCTGATTACAATTCCTTCCCCATCTGAATCTAGTTCTGATTCTTGCTTTGTCTTTTGACACTGTTTCTTAACATTTAGCCTGTGTCATAATTTTGTTGAAAGCTGGATATGGTGTTTAGGGTAAAAGGAACTGAAATAGACAAATCTTTAGTGTTAGGCTTTTTAAAATCTGGCTGAGTTAAATTGTGTTTACTGTTTGCTATATTGGTATTACAGACTAAAATTTCCCTATTTCATGTGTTGTCTTTCGATTTTCCTGGAAATTTTTTTTTTTTTTGTATACTATTTGAACTTGTGGTCTCTTAAGCTGTAATATATTATTATCCTGGAGTCTTGTTGGGTAGTGATAGTGTGTACATGTGTGTTTGGGGGGAGTCATGTGTTCCATAGTCCTATGATTAGATCTGTCTTTTATGGGCTTGAGTTGGGTATTTTTCTTACTCATGTTAAAAGTTCGAGTTGCGTATTTTCCTTCCCCAAGGTTGGTTAGGCTTTGTTAAAGCCCCAGTTAAGTTAGACTCTACTAATACAATATATTTTTCAAGAGCAGTTCTTATTAAGAACAGAATGTTCATATACTTTTCAAAATGTCTATTTTTTCTCTCCTCTTGCTGGAGGCATGAGATTTTTCTCTTATCTTTACAATGAAAAACAAATGGGGCTCCTGAAGGTAAAATTTATGAGAGTGGTCCTGCTCCCCTCTGTACAAGTTTGGATCCTGTTAGTAGTTTTAACTCTGAAGACTACTGAGTCTCCAGCGGTTTGTGAATTACAGTAAACTTATTGCCACCCCCGTTGGCTGGCTGCAGTGTTCTGCTCCTGGGTCACTGCTCCCAGTAAACTGGGTTTGCCTGTCTTCCCAGTTGGCAGGGCAGCATGGTGGATCATAACGTATTAAGAAGAGCTACTAATTTCGCTTAACATTTTTTAATTGTGAGAATGAGATTGATTGGTTTCCATGTTCTTTAGGTGTCAGAACTGGAAACTTTGACCTTAGATTCAAAAACCTGGGCTGTGAATGTTTGGATGTCTAAGATAGTGAAGCTTTCTGGTATACTGAGTTGAATTCAAAATGAGAGTTTGTTGTTAATTTTTTAGTTTGGCAATCAAAGTATGAATTTTATGAATCTCTTTCACATAGCATGTTACTTTGTTACTTTAAAATACACGCAAGTCTAACTGTTGTACCTACTGTAAGCCCAACTGAGACTCTGATCTTCCTTGGCCTGTGACTACCCATGTGCCTAACAACATGAGTAACAGCGTTACAGTAGACATGTGGGCATTCGTTTTCAGATGTCACTCCGCTAGGGCAGAGTGACTGATTAAAGTGAGAGGTTGAAGCTAGACCTGCTAGAGAATTTATTCTACATCAAAAGACCATTGAGTTTCATGTACTATAAAAGAAGTTACATTGTTGAATGGTCAGCGCTACAATCTTGACTTACTGTAAATGAAGATAAGACTATAAATATTCTGTTCATTTAAAATATGCATATCTTATGACTGGGCTTACTTTAACTATGTAGTTCACAAATATATTAAAAGTTATATTTAAGAGCATGCTTACTGCCATATTCTTTTCTAAAGGAATGTTTTCTTACAACATTGATATCATGTTAAATATTTCTTTGAGTTGGGGTACAATTTATTTCAAAACAGGGGGGTGTTTTAAGACTCAAGATGCTGAAATTGGTTCTAAAAATCTTTACATTCTTAACTTACTGTAGAGCTAGAGAACTATAAGCATACAATGTCATTAGTCTGTTTTCTGTAGTTTCTATTGTTAGTGAAAGAACTTTTAGGAATAAATTAGTGATAGTCCTGAATACTGGAAGTCTTTTCTTTCTATTGGTAGCATGAGACATATAAAGACCTAACAGACTGATTATTTGATTATTAACTGACCTTAATAATAAATGTGGAAAATAGCAGTTGTCATATGAACATAAAACATTTTTGTCAGAATATTAAAAATTTCCAGTGCTGTCAATAATTTGCTAATTCTTATACTGGGGAAAATGGTAAAGCTAATATTTACTTAGGACATTGAGATTTTAAACATTAGAAATATTTAGAATAAGATATTTATATTTCTTTTTTCTATTCTTTTTTTTTTTTTTGGTACCAGGGATTGAATTCACGACCTCGAGCTTGTCAGGCAGGCGCCTGAGCCATTGAGCTAAATCCCCAGCCCCTGATACTTGTATTTCTCTTAAAAAACATTTGAAGTGTAATTTGAACATTCATTGCCTTTTTTATTTCATTGTATAAAATCTTTTCTATGCCTTTGCAAATTATCATATTCCTCTCCAAATTTGGTTACATTGTATATATTTTATCTTTACATTTTCAATGTCATAGAATATCTGAGAATTTCTTTTTAATGTGAAGATCTTTTGAAGTTGTATTTACTGGAACATCAGCATCCTTTTCATCACAGCAGCTCTGTTTATTTTTAAATTCGGGCTGCACATTTTCATAGCAGCCTTGTTCTAGCAGCAGCTCAGAACCAAAACTGTCAGCCATTCCTAGCAAATAAAATTTTTTTTAAAATTTATTTAAAGAGGAAACAAAAGCATGTAAAGGGTAGAGGTAATACAGAATTACAAAAAAAAATCACTAGTTAATAAATTGCATATTGTCCTCTTAGAAATAGTTGCTCAAGTTACAAAATTAAAGCATACAAAGTAGATATTCAAACAGTGAGAGTGTAAACAGCTACGCATGCATGAATCTCTGCATGTATTTCTATACTGTCTGTATTAGAGGGAAAAACAAAACTTAGCAAGACAGAACAAAACAAATTCCTATAAAAACATGAAACCAAAAAGTCACATAAAAACCACAGTACAAGGTGATCTGCAATGATTACTGTGTTGTTTCTTATTATCTTCAATAGAATGTCTATACCATCAGGCACAATTGAATATAACAGTATAATTGAATATAGCAGTACATAACAATATTAGTAAAAATAAAACATTGTAGACAGTATAAAACTTCAAAGGCAGGTAATAGTCAAATCAGAGTAGATATTCTAGTGGATCTTGTCATCTTAAGTGCAGTTGCCTATACTCTCAGACTTGATACTATCAATCATAACAGCTTTGAATAAAATTTATCAATACAAAACAGTGATCCAACAAACCAGATTTGATTACGATCAGTCATGGTAAAACAGTATAGGTTTTACAGGGCTGTAGATTAAGTTAATAGGAAATTAAGGATGATTACTGTACTATATCCTGTTATTTTCAGGATTACTGTCTGTGCCCTCAGATCTAGTATAGGTAGAATGACTAGAACAGAATATAACACATCTAAGCAGAGTAGTGTGAGTAATGTGGGTTTGAAATCCTGGTGTACTATTAACAATATAGTGTATCAAGGCCATCTATGTTAGAGTTTCTAGTTATCCTTCTTTGCCTCATTTCTGCTATGCTATTTTTCTGCCTTTGTTTGTCTAGTTTTCTCTTTCATTCTACTGCCTCCCCCACTTATTGAGGCCTTTCTGACGCTGTTCCTAAAATCCCAGTATTTTTTTTTTTCTCTCTCTAGAATGTCCTTCAGTATTCTCTGTAGGGTTGGATTGGTGGTCACAAACTCCCCCATTTCCTCTTTGTCATGGAAGCATCTTGTTTCTCCATTAATTTCTAGTGACAGTTTTGCAGGGTAAATCAATCTGGGCTGGAGGTTATTCTCTTTCAGGGCTTTGAATACTTCACTCCAAGCTCCTCTTGATCTGATGGTCTGTGTCGAGAAGTCAGCTGTGATTCTGATGGCCTTACCTTTATAGGTAATCTGTTTCTTTTCTCTGACATCTTTTAATATTGTGTTTTTATATTGAATTTCTTGCATCTTGATTATTATATGTCTGGGTCTAGCTCTGTTTTGGTTCTAGGTGGCTGGAGTTCTGTATGCCTCAGACAACCGAATGTCATTTTCTTTTTCCATGCTTGGGAAGTTTTCCTTAATTATTTCCATGAATGGCCTTTGTAACTCACCTATATTTATTCCTGCTTCTTTGTTCATATTTCTTATTCTTAAATTGTAGATTCTCTTGTTATCTTCTAGCCTTTGTATTGTTACTGCCTATTTCCTTATTATTTTTAAGAGCTCTTTCCCTTCATGATTACACACTACCCACTTCAAGTTTTGATAGTCTATCCTTCATTTCTTTTAAGACATTTTGCCAGCTTTCAATGGAGTTTTTAATTTCCTGGTAGTCTCTTTGAATCTGCTTCATGTATTCTATATTTTCTTTATATTCTTTATTGAATGTTTCTCTCCTTTTTTTGTGTTCCTCCCTTCTTCCATCTGTATCATCCTGAGAGATGCTTCCTGAGAACATATCTTTTATTACTCTACTCATATCCTGCTTTACCTGATTTAATATTTCAGTTTTGAGCTCATCTACAAGATCCCGAAGGTATCTCTTAATGTCCATTGAAGCCATGTCTGATGTTGCGTGTTTGCCACCCTCAGTCTCCCATGTTTTTTCTTCTCCTGGATCAGTGCTCTCAGGGTTCTGGGCTGGGGGCCTCCTCCTGCTTCTCTCTCCTGTCATGGCCTTGGCTTCCTCCACACAGGTTACAGTGTAGGTACCAGCTCCCTTCTCTGTTGGCCACGGTTCCTCCAAAGCATGCTGAGGAGGGACCTCCACCCTCTCCTGCCTGCTCTTGTTACTGAGGTGTAAGCAGCGGCTGTATTTGCCTGCCCCTCCCCACCGGGCCAGCCAAACTTCAGGTGCCTTCACCCTTTTAGTGAATGGTAGGCACATGGAATTGTTTTGGGACAGCTCACTGGGTCCTGGCCAGGGTTGTGGCCCAGTCCAAGCAAATCCCACAAATCTGCTGAAGTTGCTGTCGGTCCCAGTTCAGGCTCCTCCTGCCCGATTCCAACATGTCGCCCATTTGGTTGCTCCCTTCCGGTGGGGGGTGGGTCTCATTCCCAGCACTGACCGTGTATTAATGAAGGTCCCTTCGCCGGCTCTGCTCTCCATTGGGCTCACCAACCCCCGACTTCAGCGCTGCTGTGCTTCCTGTGAGTGGCGGTGGGAACGAGTTTGGGCGGCTCTGCTGGCTGGCGCGGATTCAAGCTGGTGCACACTTGGCGGGTCACCACGAAATTGCTGTGTCCTGTAATTTTTAGCTGTTTCAGTTGTAGTCCTGAAGTATTTGACGAGCTTTTTTACGTTTTAATTTCTTCCTGCGTCAAGGATCCATCTCCCTCTGTCTGGGTCTCTCCAGGGTGTTTTTTTCTGGTTTATGAGTTGTTTCTCCTGGGAGGCTTTGTATTTTGTTGTTCACTGATCAGCCATCTTGTCTTGTCTCTAAAATTTCTTGTTTAATTTTAAATTGAAGTTATTTTTCATAGAAACATAAAAATTGTACAAATTAATGTGGTAACATTTTAACATGTGAACATTTTATAATGTTTAAATCTGGTTAATTATCTGTCTTTTCAAATACTCGTCCTTTATAGTAAAAACTTTCAAAATCCTTTCTTGTACTTTTTTGAAATGTGCAATATATTATTATTATCTGTGGTCAACCTGGTATACTGTGGGATACCAGTACTTCGTGTGATGCTCTAAATCAGTCTTTGTGTAATTATTGTTTTGTCTCATTTTTATGGTGTACTTTAGGCCCTGAGCTCAAATGTTAAGTTAATCTGTTTGGAAAACCTGATTGAAGCAATGCAAATAAAAGTCAGTAGTTTATATCAACCATAAGTGACTTTTGTATGTTATAGTTTAAACTGAAAGATACTGAAATTAATTTCTTGTCTTTTTATGTTCACTGAACTTCAAAATGATTTTAATGAATAATTTCATACAGTGCTAGGTCTTATTCTATCATAATTTTTTTGTTACCATTTTAAAATCCAGTCAAACCAGTTTCCCTGCCAATATTGCTTTTCCTTGCTTTAATGTATTTTTGCTTTGGATTATTTGCCTCTTTTGATTATCCATTTTTGTAAAATGGATAAAATTTTGCCTCTCTTGATCATCCATTTTTGTAAAATGTCACTGAAAATTTATCATTTGATAACAAGGAGACAGCACAGATACACATTTTGCTCTTTGTGCATAAATTGAATAACAGATGTGTAGTGACTTGTCAAAAACAGACTCTGAAAGAATAAGATTGGTCTCTGATTGTGATGCATAGTTCTTATTTATTAGTAATTTCTGAACAGCAGCAAAGCACACTTGGTTTGGTATATTTTAAAGATGATTTTAGATTTCAGAATGCAAATAAACTGCTTATATGTTGATTTTGAGTCCCAGCAATGTGTCTCATACTCTGATATAAGCACTTATATTGATGCCTAGTAGTAAATTTGTATGGATCTTCTATCCTGGAATTAAAAGTACATTTTCGCTTATAGTAAGCATGAAATTAATGGATCCAAAACATAAGAATTATAACAGTGTTTCATGAATCTTCAAGAAAAGCCTAATTTTTGTAGATTAAAACAAAATCAACTAATTTTAGATATAGGCTCCTCTGTAAGATACAGATAATGTGCATATAATAAAGATTAACTACAACCAAAAGTTGAGCTTTCAAGCTTTATTTTTTAAAAAAATTTTCTGGGAGTGCAGGGTGAGTGTGAAAAAGTAGAGTTTTTAATTTTAATTTTTATTTTTTGAGACATGGTCTCAGACTGGCCTTCACTTTACTACTAATCTAGGCTAGCCTGGAGCTCATGGCAGTCCTCCTATCTCAGCTTCCCGAGTGCTGGGATTACAAGTGTGTGTGCCAGCATACCCAGCCAAAGTGGAGTATTTTTATATGTTCCTCTACTTCTCTCTTTCCATCCTTCTACTGCTTAACCTCACTATTTTAACTAAACAGTTTCTTATCCCCTGTTATCATGGACAAAAAAATACTTTCTGTTATTCTTTTGAATTTAACCATGGTTGCAATAGTTAATATGATAAGAGAAATCAAACAGGATTTTGTATAGTATTAAACATAAAATATTTTTATATACTCTTTCTCTGTATTTTATTGTAATAGCATTGGAAAGACCAGTATTTGAGTTTTAGTACAGTAGAGGTAAAAAGCCAGATTCTGGGTAGATGGCAGTAAAACTGTAGAATAAAAGGTTCAGGGTAGAAAAGATTAGTAGAGGCAAATAGAGCAGTAAATGCTAAAGATTTTAAATGTTTTCTGTTAAAAATCAGGATGATTGACAAGAAGGGGTTAAAGAGCAGTTAATGAAACACCTGAAAAGGTCGTTGAGGTCCACATGTTAGTACAGTTAGAAGGATGGAAAGAGTAGGATTTAACCGAAGCAGCAGAGATGGCGTCATACAACTTTCAGATCATAACACATAACATGGAGTAGGTTGTTGTTAGCTGATGTTAAATCATTCAAAAGTGGTAATGCATTTACCTGATTTGGCACTATAAAATTGATCATTTTAATTTATTAGTATAATCATATTTGAAGAATTTAAGAAAAAAATCGATGCCTATTCATTTTAGATCAGTAATACTTCATTAAAAGAAAAACTTCAAGCATAAAATGTTGATTTCATTAATTTTCAGAAATTCTATTTAAAATACAAGTTTTAAGTTTCGGTAGTTGATTATTTTATATCTTTTAGAGTACTTTGTCAAAAAATGACAGCAGTAGAGATCTTCTTGGAGAGCAGTCTTTAAGGCAAGTGAATCCAAGCTAGAAAAAAATAATATTTGTATGTGTTTCATCATTGTTTATCCTTAGGGTTTTATAAAATGTTTACTCTTCATATTTTGTATCTTCTTAGAAGGTTTAACTTTTAAAAATTAATCCCTTCTAAAAAGGGATAACATTTTAGAAACTAATATTGCTATGTGACAGGCGATCATTGCTTTCTTGTTACAAGGATTTATTGCTTTTATATATTGGTCTGCATGTGAAAATTAAGTCTGTAAACATTTATATCAACATAAATTGATTCTGTAAACACAATAAATGATCTACATATATAGAGGCTAAAACTATAAAGGCAGACTAAGTCTTCGAACCTGATAATGTATGTCCTCAGTTTCAGAGGAAACCTTTATCTAGGCTGTAGTTATTTGACTCTAATCTCTTTATTTAAGAGGTGAGTAGCTGCTGCAGGACTAGAAACAGCCAGACCCAAGCCTCTCCCCATGAGTCAGTTCCGTTCGCAGACTGAGGGAAGAGAAAACAAAGCCACACCAGCAAACAAGCCCAGTTTGGGAACCAGTGCCATGTGCAGGCAGCCACAGGACTGGGAGCAGCCAGACTCAAGCCTCTCACCGTGAGCCAACACCATTTGCAGACTGGGGCAGGGGAGAGAACAAGACCAAACCAGCAAGCAAGCCCAGTCTGAAAACCCATGCCATGCATGGGCCACTACAGTACTGGGAACAACCAGACCTCAGCTCTTCTGGTACTCGGGCTGGCAAACAAGAAGTACCAGTCATCCCACTCACCCACACAAGTGACTAGCTTATCCTGAGAAACACAGGCTGTGATGATAGCTGTTGAGGTGAAATGCAATTGGATGCCTGTGGTGCTTAGGTGTTTTGCTAGCATGGCAGGTCTAGGACCAGTGGTGTGATCATAGGTTCAGAGGATAGCAGTACACAGTATGTCATCTAGGGGGTGGATCTCCTTCTGAGAGTTGTAGCCATTGTTGATTTCCTATGATCTTGTTTTGAAGTCCTATATCATTTCCATTGTTTTGTTGGGTTGGGTTTTATTCTCTTTTGCTTTGTTTATGTTAAATCCAATGGCAGGAGAAGATATTTCAAAGATAGATATTTTATGGTAGCAATTTTGGATTTACTATTGGCTTGGTTTGAAATCCTTTATTGCATTCATTATTTTGCTTTTATTTTTCTATTCTGTTCTGTTGTGTTTGATTTTTTTTTTTTTTTTTTTTTTTTTTTTTTTTTTTTTTTTTTTTTTTTTTTTTTTTTTTTTTTTTTTTTTTTTTTTTTTTTTTGCTACGTCCAAAGTTATCTGCAGCTGTTTTGAAGACATCAAAAGGCATTATGGTAACTGTGGTTGAATTTGTAATGTTTTGAATTCCTGTATCTCTTATATTGGTTTGTTTTAATTGGTTTTATTCTGTTTTATCCTCTTAAAAAAAAAAAAGAAGTGAGTAGCTGGCTGCATTGTCTTTCTGTTTATTCCTATAAGAAGCTTAGCATAGGTTCCCTGCTATATAGAACCATGGAAATATTTGGGAGCATAATATGTAAGTTTCCCCAACTTTAGTTCAGATTTCCTGTTTCATTTTCTTCTATTTAGATAGCACTTTAAAAAGATCTACCATATACTTAATTTATAAAGCCTAGAATATTGTATTTAGATATAGTTAAAAATATTTTGCTCACAAACATTTGAAATTTTTGCTTTTTAAAATTCAATGCATAGCGTATGGAAATTCAACATAATTGTGTTTCGTTTCAGGGAAAAAGTCTTTTCTTTTTCAGAATTTTATGCTAATGTTAAAACTTTTCCAAGACATGCATAGTGGCACATGCTGTAATCCCAGCACTCTGGAGGCTGAGGCAAAATTGCTGCAGGTTTGAGGCCTGCTTGGGCTACATAGTGAGTTCCATGCCAACCTGAACTATGTAACAGGATCCATCTGAAAATTCAACACATAACCAAAACTTTTCTTCATCTATCATTTTAAAGTAAATTTTTATATTTTTGTTTATTTACTTGATAAACTTATCAGATATACTTAGTCATATCTTTAGGGTCTTTTAGCATATTTGATGCGTTGGTTTAATGTTGTCCATGTTTTAAATGTTATCTTTACCATACTGTATTCTAATTATGACATTGGAATATTTTACATTGAAGTTTAAGATGTCATTCCATATTTTCTTTGCATTGGAATATTGCATACTTGGTATTTTGACATGCAACCTAGATCATTCTGAATCTGTATTCTCTTATTGCCAAAGTTTTTTCTTAACTGGAGGTTTAAAAATGTAAGTCTTTCTCTCTAGATGCCACAGAATCCACAAAATGTTATTGTTACTAGTTTATGGGAAATAAAGTGACTAATACAGTTCAGAAGAAAAAGAGGATTCTTTACCTCACATATGCTTATGATTTAAGTATTGCTAACTTTTACAAAACCGATTGTAGGCTTGATGTGACTCAGTTGTTGCATTAAGCTACATATAGTACCTCCTTTCACTTATGATCCAATGGAGCCATCGCTATGAAAAGAGAACCTGATTAAATCATGAGGTGATATCTATAAATTGTCATTTTACTTTGTTTAAAAAATGTTTACCCTCTGAATTTTATGGAGTTTGTGAAATTATTATTGAATAAGTCTAACTTTGTTTCTAAGAACAGATAATACTGAAGTCGGAATATTCTAAAATCCTGTGGCATTCGTCCTTGAAGTTTGTGTATTTTGCATCAAAGTGAGATATACTTTCCTGAAATTTTGGTATGGGATCCTTAGATTTTTTTATTTTCTCATTAGCCTAGCCACAACTTCTCTTTGTTTGAATTTAACTAAAACTATTGGTTTTGTGAATACATACACTTGATTTGAGCTTTAAATTTTTTTTTCTCCAAAAAAATGACATTTTCTTTTGTAGTATAGAATAATAACTCAGGTTTCACGATGTTTATTATAAGCTGCCAAAGAATTTACAGATTTTCTTAACTCTCCTTAGAGTTATATGGGTGCACCAGAGAATTTGGTTAAGTTTTCCTTCCACTCAAACTTGTATAGAAAGAGGTTACATTTAGAAAGTTGTAGACCTTTGTCCTCATCCAAAAAGACGGCAGCCTTACAACAAAATGTTTTCTCCAAAAGGCAAGGAGCAGAAGATATAGGGGCTGAAGAAGAAACAAAGACAGAGGGCAATTTTTTCCCTTTTAGCTGTTTATAGTTGCAGTTGGTATTAAACATTGACATTTTTTAATCTTCTGTGTATTGATTTACAGATCAATTTTTCTATTGAAACTGGTTTTAGATGGCATTTACCTACCACCCAAATATGTATTTAAAATGTTGATATATTTATACTTCTTTGTTATTGCATCTTTAAAACAACAAGGTGCTTTAATTTTTCACTCTAACTTACAGAGTTGTTTACTCTTGTTTCAAAATTGCCAATTTTGAAAAAAGTTGTGTGGGTGTAATGGTTGATGCTTTGTGTCACCTTCAGAAATTTGGAAGTTTAAGTGACTTAGCAGGGTGCCAGGGTCGTCACTTTGTAAACATCCTCTTTCTGTGCAAGACGGTGTAAATGCTACATATACCTGCTCTAGGGAGTGGTAGCCTGCATACAGTATAAGGGAGAAAAAGAGCCTCACTCCCCCTACCCCATTTTGCTCTTGCTGTTTTTGTTGTTTTCTGCCTCCTTGAACTGTTGCCCCTGTGCCAGACTACCCTGCCTTAGAGCCAGCTGAGTATGGACTGAAACCTCCACAAACTGTGTGCTAAATAAACCTTTCCTTCCTTAACTTTGGGTGTCAGATATTTTGTCTCTGCAATGAGAGAAAAGTAACCAAGACATTATTTGGTACCAGAGAAGTGGGATTGTTGCTGTGACTATACCTGGCCATGTGGTTCAAGAACTTTTGGGAATGGATCATGGGAGGAATGGAAAAGTTTGGAGATGTCACCTGAAAGAGTAGCACTGGAACTCTTTAGACTGTTCTGCATGGAAGACTCTGGTCAGAACTCAGAAGAGCGGAAGGTTGGTGGAAATCCTGCCAGTAAAGACCAGGCTTGGGAGCTTTTTATTGGGAAGAACAACTGAATTAGCTATTTGGACACCAGACCATGTGTATTATGGCCTGGCAGAAAGTTTGTTCAGAGACTTTGCCTGAGACTAAAAATGGTAGATTCATTAATCTGTTAGAAGAAATTTCAAGGCAGTCAAATGCTGAGGCTGTGGCATGGCTACTGTTGGGAGCTTTTAAACAGGCCTATGTTGAGAATCAAGAGCAAAGAGCCGAGCAGGATGATTTAAAACAGAGTTTGGCCAGAAAGGAAGCTCCATTAAGCTGTAGACTGCAAATATAGAGCTGATATGACCATTTCTGAGAAGGAACAGGAGAATATAAAAGATAGCCTGAGGGCATCACAAGAAGCAGCAAGTCTCAATCCTTTGCAGTCTTACAACTGCAAAAGTGAAAGACTTTCATCTGAAAAGAAAGCCACAGAGCACCATGTTGCAAAATGGTGGCAGCATAGAAAATTTGTTCCTCAGAATTACAGTCAAAGAGTGCTCAGTAATCTATGCACTCAGTGTCTACTGCCAAGAGAGAGAAAGCCTGGCCACTGCTCCAGTTGGCAGCAAGTCTTGGCATCATCCACATGCATTGGCTTTAGGTGTATGCAGAGTGTAAGAGTTATAGGGTTAAGAAAGCTTCCACCTCGATTTCAGAAGACCCAGGAGGCCAGGCAGTGTGCCCCTGAGAAGGCAGCATGTGAAGCTATGAGGGTGAAGCAGAAAGTGCAGTGGAGACCCCAGAAGTTTGGAAAAGCTAGGAATGTGGATTGTCTAAGGAAAGATGCAAGGAGGGTACAAAGCAGGCCTAAGAAAAAAGGCTGGGGGCTATAGCCACCAGAAGTGCAATAGGGGTGGAATCACTCAAGTCCTTTGCAGCTCACAGTTTTGCCATGGATTGCTCCAGAAGCTGGACATGGAACTACAGAACTTAGTATTTGCCCTGCTGGAATTTTAACTTGCTTTGGTGCCAATCCTGTGTATCCCGTAACTTTTGGAATGAAAATGTTTATTTTGTGCCATTGTATGTGGAAGTATTTAACTTTGCTTTCATTTGTACAGGGGCTTGTAGCTAAGTTTCCTTAAATCGCAGAGGAAACTGGGGAGGTGGACTTTTCAGCAGTGCTGAAACTGTTAGGACTTTGGCAACTCTTGCAGATGAACTTAAATGCTTTTGCTTTAAAATAAAGGAATGTATGTGAGTCTTTGGGGGACCAGGGACAAAATGATATCGTTTAAATGTATTATGATAGTGATAGACTTAATACTGGTTGTTAAGGAATGTTAAACCTTTGTTTAACAAGTTGTAAAATCATAAGAATAAGAATGTCTTTGTATCTAGAGACTAATTTAAATAAATGTGTCTGGTTAAAACAAGTGATGGATTATAGTGGTTGATATATTATGTCACCTTAAGTTTAGAAGTTTAAGTGGCTCTGAAGGGGGCAAGGTGTAAACATTCTCATCCTATGCTAGAGGAGGGCTCAGAGATAGTTGAGTGCTGTATATATCTTCCCTGAGATCAGGGGGTGGTAGCCTGTTTACAACATAAGGGAGGAAAAGAGACACCCCCCCCCCCCCCCCCCCCCGCCCAGCCAGACCTTGCACTTGGTGTTTTGTTGTCTTCTGCTGCCTTGAACTGTTGCCCCTGAGCTATACCACCTGCTTTGGAGCCAGCTAATTGTGGACTGAAATCCCTACAAACTGTGTACTAAATAAACTTCCTTCTTTAACTTTGGGTGTTAAGTATTTGTCTCAGCAATAAGGGAAAAGTAAACAAGACAGTAAGTCCCCTTTCCAGGGTAGCTTGTCTTGATCTACTTCCCCTTAAAAATAAAGCATCTTCTTTCTTTAAAAAAGAAAAGAAAAAAGTTGTGTGGGTAAGATGTCTTTTTATACTATGAAAAGATATTTTCTAGTTAAATTAAAATAGAAATTCCTCATATATTTATTCCCTTTTCATTGGTTGTCACTCTATAGCCACAAGTTAGAGTTCTGAGAATTCAAATGCAGAGTATCAAAACATGTTTTGTTTAGTGTTTCAAATACCATTTGGTCAAGGTTATTTATTTTTGAAAAATTCCAGTTAATGTACTATATATATAGCACACAGTTTTGAGGAACCCACTTGCTTAGAAGCTTCTGCTCCCTAATGGATATAAATGATCACTTTGGCCAGAGGCATAATAATTAAATGGTATTCTGCATAAATATCAAAGATTTGTTTATTTCAAAGAGGTTTTAGAAAGAGGAGATAATTTGAAGTATAATAGCTGATTTACTCTGATCCATTCTGGAGTTTTGGCTGACAAGTTTGACTAAAAAGAAAAAGAATGAAGAGTCATAATTTAGAACAGATGGTGTATAAAAGCAGATATTGTATGATCAGAAATAGATTTAAGAAGTGTGTATGTCTAAGAAAAACAAGCTTTGGACAGGGCTTTTTTTTTAACTTTTATAATTCTCATTTGCTCAAGCAATGTTTTTTTGATAGACTATCTCATTTTCTTTCCAATAAGTGGGTTAAAGTGCAACATATAGGACTGAGGATATAGCTCAGTTGCATAAGCACCTGCCTGACAAGCACAAGGTCCTGAGTTTGATTTCCCATACCAAATAATAATAATAATAATAATAATAATAATAATAATAATAATAATAATAAAAACATGTAATGTACTTGACAGACCATACAGGCCTGGACCTCTGTGATTTTGGAACAATACAGAGGTTATTTTTCTTGTTACAGAGAATTTTGGAACAAGAAGGAAATTATATTTCAAGAACTTATTGAAGACTTTTATTTTTATAAGCACCTATATATTTCTTAAAGTTTATATTTTGTAAAACCTGAACATAGGGACTACAATCCCTTATAATAAACTTGATCAACTTGGTCATTCTTGAATTTAATGCTCTTCCAAGTTTTTATTAACTAGACCACAAGGAACAAGTGTATAAAGAGAATGCATTAATTTTCAAGCTTTTACTCCAGTCTTTCTTTACCAATAGATTGATTTTGGACTGTAATTCTGAATTTGAGAGACTTAATGATGAAAGAAGGTGGACTAGATGGGCAATCTGATAAGTGAATTTTGGTGTTGGTGGTACCAGTTAGAAAAGAAAACTGGTTATATTTTGACTCATGTATTGTCATAGAAAAAAATGTACCATTGTTTGACTAATTCTTGGTATTTTCCCTAAAGTAAACTAAGAACAGTTTCAAGATTTGTAGAGTATGAAACTCATATGTATATCACACTTCATAATAGAAGATGCTTGTAATTAAAGTTTTCCAAGAATTGTTTATCAAATATTGTAGTTAATATTCCTTAATGTTACTTGCATGTAGAATTTATTATAAGCAAACAAAACACAAATAGTAGATGAATAAAATTTATGGGCTAGATTGTGCATACCAGTAATCTTGGTGCTTGGTGGACTGAGGCAGGAGCAATGCTGTACATTCCAGGCTGACCTGAGCTAAATAGCCAGACCCTGTTGCAAAAAAACAATAAAACAAAAAATATGAATAAAATTTAGTGTAAAAGCTAATCAGTGACTAAAAGGTAATCAGACTAGAGCTATTTATCAGCATTGAATGTTTAATTTGGGAACATACTATCTTAATATACATTGTATGGTAACACCTAAATATACATCAACTATAAGGAAGTGACAGATGTTATCAAGTCATTTACTCAGTCATGGTTTCACACACCACCAAACTCAATACAGCTCTTGTGAAAAATAACAAAATTACACCAGGCAGACAATAACTAATATTTATTGAATCCTTTTGTGCCAGAATATATTTCAAAGGCTTGCATTGACTCAGTCTTTCAAATCTGTGAGGTAGGTGATCTTATTCTCATTTTAGGGGTAAAGAAACTAAGGTATAGGGAAAACAAATATCTTCTCAATATCAAGAGGTAATAAGAAATATACCTGGAATACCAATTGTATCAGTTTGACTAGTAAACTCTGATGAATTAATCATGAATTTTCCATCAAGTAATTGCTGAGACTGGGTAGTAGTTTAAGAAATGTATTAATGGTAACTCCTATGAAACATAAATAGGGAGTGAAGATTAAATAGAACTACATAGGTGGTTAATAAGAATTAAACGAGGACTCTGCCAATGGAGTTCTCATTCTGTTATGTTGGGTTAAGTCACAATGGATTGTTGATCTGTTTTAAATGTGAGAGGGTGAAGCATTGATGCTCAGTCAGTGTGCCCTTCCAGAAGCCAATAGAAATAATCCTAAACAGTTTAGGCTTGAATATCTTCAGTATCATTGGAACATATGATGGCTGAGTTCGTAAGACCTCAGTACATGAAGCAACTTACTTAAAATACTGAGTTTGATCCCTGGTACAAAACACAAATAAACAAAAACCAGCTGTTTGCAACTATAAATAGATATAACTAAAGATGCATTATTGGTATATACCTGCTAGATATAGAGGATGGTCAATGTTGAGATGTTGATCTTACTCCACATGATTGTAGCAGTGAGGCCAGATTTATATTGAACATTGGATTTTTACTTTCAGCTCCTTCTTAAGAGCACAGATTTCAGCTTTTGTGTGTGTGTGTGTGTGTATTATATTATATTATATTACATTATATGTATTTCCATTACTCCATGGTCAAAGAATGGATGTTGGCTTTCAAATTTTTAAAATATTTATATGCGCAAATTATTTTTTATTTTTCCTTTTTCTTTTTTTATTGTATTTTTAAAAGATAGACTGCTGCTTTTTTGGCCAAGTTGGCCTCCAACTGCTCAGTCTCAAGTGGTTCTGCAGCCTGCTGAGTAACTGGTACTTAAGCACACACTGTCGTACTTGGATTCCTTTTTTGCTTTGATTTTGAGATTTTAATATAAAATAACATAATGGTTTTTTTTTTTTTTGAAGAAAAGACCTAAGAGATCACTGTCGTTTTCAAAGTAGTCCTCTGAAACTCTGTACAATTATTACAGCTGGTGTTTAAAGTAATTTGAATTGCCTCTTTGAATATTATCTTTAGAACTTACAGCAATTCTTTTAAATATTGCAATGGTTCTATAGGTAATTTAGAATAAGTGATCTCTAACTTATCAGAATTAAAGTGCTCTGGATCTTGAATGCTGCTATATATGTACTAAATCCTCAGAAACTACTTTACTGAATCTCTCAGGAAAAATTACAGCATGCTTCATTGACTTGTCACAGTGAATTCTTGATAGTTTATGGTCAAATATAATGTTTTACCACTATCTGTCCATTTATGTTCAACAATAGAAGAATTTAATAATGTTGAATTCATATAAATGTCTTTTTAGTGTTACGATAACTCCCTTATTCTATCGACACCATCTTTTTAGTTGTGAATATACTGTTGATTTCATTGACTTGATCACCATGGTATGGTATAGTTTATAGCTCTTTCAGCTCAGCTCAGACCTTACCACTTTTAGTGGTGTGAACTCACAGTATACAGAGTCCTTAATTATGCTGTAAAATAGATAATAACAGTACTTTCCTTAGTCGACTTGAGAGAATAAAATGAAATAATCCCTATAAAATGTGCAGTATACTGTCTGGTACTTAATAAGTGCTAGATGTAATGATCATTCACTGTAATAAAGTGTTTGCCAGATTTCACTAGGCCAAAAAAGTAAAATTTCTGGAGTTTTTACATGTTAGTTTTATGGATAGTATTTCTGTTACCTTTTAAAACCATTTACACCCCCTATTTTATGTCATATTTTGATCATAAAATAGTAGGTTCTTTTCATAGTTATGTAGAATTGAGTTGGCTAACTTTTAAAAGTTCCACTCTTATAATTTCATAGTGACAAGGCTGGTTCAAACTGGAACTAAATATCCCTTACATGGCTTTCTTTCATTACATGATGCAAGATGCTTATATCACAAGATGAATTCAGAATGCTTCTTTCTAAATTTCTAGGAATCAAATCAGAGTTAACTATTTTGTAGAGAAATATAGTGAAATTAAAACTGATATGAAGTATCTTCCAGGGCATAATTCTAAAATAAGCTATTGTAAATGATAAGGTAGCTCAAGTACTGTTTTACTACCTATGTGTATTCCCAGATTTCACTTCGGAAACATTATGAATTTATAGCCTGACCACATTGTGTGCTAAACATTAAAAGTAAGCTGTATTGTGGGGATTTCATTTTAACCACGTAGAAATTGTAAAAAGCCTCAAACCACCAAACCAAGTAAATAGTAGATCCAGGAATAGAATTGAGAAGGCTCTGATTCTTCCTCACATACTGAGACCACAAGGTTCTGCCCCTTCTGAACATAATGACAGGTCATCTAGTGCTGCTAGACCACCAGAGTATGACACGTCAGGACCAAACCTTATGAGGGCACTCTTCACTGACACAGTGTTTGCTTTTTAAAGGTCTTAGAAATAAAGCCTGCTTAAAAATCAGACAAATAGGGGGAGTCACTAAGCAAATACTAGAGTCAAATGATTATTGACTGATATGTGTGTCTTGGATAGTTGGTGGTATGAAGTTTACTTTTCTATTCACATTATTTTTGAAAGTGTTAACTCTAGAAATGCTTTAAACAGCTCTTAGTAACATTTTTATAATTGAATGAAATTAAAGCATTTCCTTGGAAGATGAAGAGTAGTGTAATATATCTGAGTAAAAAATTACTTTATTCCTTTCAAGAATTGGCTCAAATCCCTTATTTATTTTACTTTAAAAAATTTTCTTCTTTTTGCCTGTAGTTGATTTCCAGAACACTGAAATGGTTGTTCAAAGGTTTTGTCCTGCAGTACCCTTGCTATTTGGAGAACAAATTTGCAGACCTCACTCTGTAGGGCTAGAAAAAGCTTTGCCTACCATTACTGTTTCAAGTGAATAAAAATTGTTCATATTTATCTACATTTTGCAACTTAATTATATCATAGACCTTTTTGTTGGAATTATTTTCTTTTTCATGAAATATACCTTTTAAATTTCCTTTAGTAAAAGTCTTTTGATTTGTGTTTAAAGTTGTCTTGGTTTTAACCTTATTCTAGAAGAAGAGCAGCTGCATTAGATATGCTATGGAAGATAACAGTTATTTTCTTCTAGGCCTTTTGAAGATTTTATTTCACTATCTATCGCTTCTTTTGGTAGCATTAAGTAATCTTTAAAATCTAATGCCAAACATTGCATTGAGCATTTATATTTATCATTTAAATTAATGCTTATAACAACTTTACTATGATTTTCATGATGGAAAAGACAGGTATAGAAAAGTTAAAGTTATATGCACAGCATTTGAGAAGGCCGAGATTTCAATCCAAGAACTCTGACTTCTGAGCTCATCTCTTAAACCACCATTACAGCCAAATAAATACTTAGGTACAAGAATATAGGAAGACTAACAATATTAAAGTTATTAGTGAATTATAGTAATAAAAAAGACAGGGATGACTTTTTTCTGGGTAGACAAATTAGTGGACTAATTATTACTGTTAGAGCGTCATTACTGAGCAGAACCAACATGGTACACATCCTTGGCACCTTTTCCTCACCTCTGTTATGCTGATAGTAACAGAGTGATTGTGAACAGCAAGTGTTGTCATTAGCAGTAGTGTAATAAAACAAAAGCATAGAAACATTTTACTGTATATTAGAATATAGTATGTGATGCAGGTGATGAGGGGAAAGGATGACTTTTTAAATGATGCTGGTATGTTGATTTTTATAGAAAATAGAAATTTTGATTGATTTGTTTTTTATTCTATAACCTGATATGGAATTAATACCAGATTTTAAGGTTGACTATTTTCTAAATCTGTGATACCATTAGAAGAAGGTTTTGGTTAATAGTGAAGTGTGTGTTGACATGACTGCTAAAAACATACTACTAAAGGTAGAAAGTAGTGAGAGATTTGACCCATAAAAATAAAAAATTTCTTAGGTAAAACATATAGTAACAGCATCTCAATGATTAAAAGCATAATATACTAGATTAGGAATATCATTTGTAGAATATGTAATAAAAATAGTACTCAATTTATAATAAGCTCTTACTGAGGTAATGAGGACTGTAACAATAGAAATTAACCAGTGAACATATAGTCTTTCAGAAAGACCAATAGATGTAGAAAAAAAGACCCCGGCCGGCCCTTTGCCACAACAGCCATAGCTCTGTGCTACCCGATGGTCCTGGGCATTATACCAGGAGGTAGTGACTTGAGACTGTTCTTAAATTATAAGCATAATGTTAACAAGAAGTGAGGAATAAATTTCGCACTCTGTCTTCTAAGAGATTTGACACTGTGGCAAAGAAATAGAATTAACCATAACTTTGGTGATTTCATGGTAAAGGATATGATTTTACAACCAGGGAGTCTGAGAATCCTTGAAGATAGGAAAAAAAGCAGTAGAAAAAAAAATTGACTTAACGTGCACAGATTGATAGAGACCTAACACACATAGTGAGATTAGAAACAAGCAACAGTATTTCTCTCTAGCTTTGATCTCAGTGAGGTAGTGACTCTGAGACAAAAGAGTAAAAAGACTTGTAAAAGCTCATATTTTGGTTTGAATGTATGTGTCCTTCCAAAATCCAGATGTTTAAATTTAATACCCTGTGTGCTAGTTAAAAAGAAATGGGGCTATTGAAAGCTGAGAGCTGTCATACATGAGATTGGTTCTCTGATAAAAGAGGTTGAAGGGAGGGAGCATGATTATCCCTTTTGCTGTGCAAGGACAACTCAGGAAAGTCCGGTATATAAGGAGAGGGCTGTGCCCAGACACAAAATCTGCTGGCACCTTGATTTTAGACTGCCACTTGCTAAAACTCTGAGCAATAAGTTTCTACTATTCATAAAAAGTAGTCTAAGGTATTTTGTTGTAACAGCCCAATCATGTTAAGGATAAGACTGTGGGTATCATGTGGAGTAGTCAGAAATGAAAAGTATTTCAGGACTTTATTGAGATCCTGGCTAAGACTACATCATGGATTTTTGTGCCTTCTTTCTTAGTGGAGTGAGGTAGATATTCAGAGTGAGGAAGAACAAGAGACAGAGGAATTCAGGGAGATACTGAGGATACTGTTGAAATAACCAGCTGGCTTTGGAATACAGAGGAGAAGCTAGAACTGAGTAATGGGGATGAAAGGACCAGAAAAAAAAAAACCAAAACTGACATTGTTTATCACTGCGGCCTTATGTGTTTACCTAACCATTTAATCAGTCAGGGTTTTCAACATTTTTTAAACAATTTTTTTCTTTCCCCTGTAATTTTGCTTCAGTTTTCTCTTACCTCTTAACATTCTGTATCTCTACTTTTGAAATCATAAGTATAATTTAATCTTAGTTTATTCATTACTTGGTCTATGATCTAAGCTAGAAGAGCAGTCATCAGTCCTTTGTACATACATAATTCCTTGTTTATAGCTTTTATATCAGTTTTAATGATTTTTGTTTCTGATAAATTTTAAATTCCTTGAGGGGCCATCTTTTGGGTCAAATTTTGGTCTTTTTATATTCACTGTGCCAATATAAAGACATTTCTGTAGTAAGCATGTTAAATATTTGCTCAACAGATATTGCATTATTTATACTAAATAACTAGATAGAATCTTTAAAAGAAAGTGATGTTTTGCCTTTTCTGTGGGCTAATTTTAAAGACTTATTTCAAAATGTTACTTCAGTAACCTAAAAGGAATATTTTTGTCTTGCAGATATGGCAAGAATTGCCTTATTCAGTTTGAAGATTTTGCCAATGTGAATGCATTTCGTCTTCTCAATAAGTATCGAAACCAGTATTGCACATTTAATGATGATATTCAAGGTAATAAAACTTCCATTGCATGTAGATTGTCAAGAATGGTCTCAGAAATTAGTTCATAATTTTCTAATTCAATAAATACATACTAAACATCTAGTAAAAGTTAGAAATTACATCCCTGATTATTTCACACATAATTTCTCATTTCATATATTTGAGAAAAGTAGACTGTGACTATAGAATGTATGATATTATAATGTAGAATATTATCCATGAGCTGGAGTGACCCCAGAAATCTCATGAAATCCCCAGTGATTATGACTACATAAAGGAAAAATATGAAAATATATTATTTATTGTTTAAGAACAGAAATTATGTATACTTCTCTCTTCAGCCTTCATTTGAGTCAAAGTTTTTAAGCTTCACCCCAGTAGGGCTGTTTTTCCATACAGTGTGCCATGTTTTATTGTTTGAAATCAGATAATTGACTGTCTGTATCTATGCTGCCTGTGTTTTCCTATGTAACTTGTAATTTTTTTAACCCTTTCTAGATACTTTACCTTCCTAATCACACACATGGATCCTGTTTCATTGTGGATAGGTAAACGGTAAAGCAGGCAAAAGTCTTAAGGAAGATTTTGATTAGTTCTAGTAACTTGAAATTAGCTCACAGATGGCTTCCATTTGACTAATTCTTGTGGATATTTTTCAGTGTTTATCTTATGAATTCTCATCAATACTCAGTGGTGATTCATCTTCTTTCTCTCTTCTGATATTTTCCTTGTTACAGAATTCTGCTGATTTTTTTTCTACCTCTGACCATTTGCTTTTTTTTTTCCTTTAGCAGATTCATCCTTTTTTGTATGACTCTTAAACAACACTTGAGTGCTCAGCCCCTGGCCTTTTTCTTTTTGTTCTATATCTATCTTTTCAAGTATATACTTCAAGTCCATTCATTAGATTAGCATATTTATATGTTTAGCTAAGACTTGAGTTTTAGGTCTGTGTGCCTATATGTTTATTTAACATTTCTTCTTTGATATGTCAAAGTAGTCTTGTGCTCTCAACTTAGCCCAAATCAAACTCTTGTTTCTGTACCAAACCTGACCTTTCAGTGATCTCCATATCAGTGAATTCCTGGTAATTTTCTATTCTTAAGGTTTTCCCACCAAAGACAGCCTATCAATAAATCTTCCTAATTTTATATCATACAAATCATACAAATCCATGTCTTCCATGTATTTCTATCACCCTAGTATGTTGCCATTATCTTTCCTACACAGCTGATCTTTTCCTAGAAGACTATCCATATTTATTGTTGCCTCCTCATCTTGCATGTTTTCTGTATAGTGTCTCTGAGGATTTAGTGATACTGAGGATTTACTAGGAAACAGTTTTCTTCTTGCAATAGAAATGCGGTCATCTCATTCCTTCTTTAAATACTTTAATAGTTTTCCATTGTATTTAGTATAAAGATAAGAATCCTGATGTGGCTCAGAATTCATTGTGGCTCACCTTTCTCCCTAGTCTCATTATTTTGTCATTCTAGCCATAACTTTCTTTATTAACCCTGGAGCAAGCTGACTTCTTCCTATTATAGTTTTATCTATATGCTGATCTTTCTTCTTAGATACTCCTTCCTCTTCTCTTCATCTCTCAATCCAGAAAAGACCTGAGTCCCTATATTTAGTTCAAACTCATGTAATGAGCTCTTATACATACTATATATATAATATATAATATATATATATATTATATATATTTGTGTGTGCATGTGTGTGATGCAGTTGTATATATATGTAAGTTTTGGAAAAATTACTCTTTCTCCCTTAAAAAATTATTATTTCCCCACTAATTTTTAAGCTCTGTGAGACAAAGGAATTGCTAGTTTGGCAATTGTTGTATTCTTTCTTATTAACACTATGCCTAGAGCAGAATAAATGAATGTAATATGTCTAAAGCAGAGTTTTTCAGAGGTCTACTACCTGTTTGTGTGCTTCTGTGGCACACTCATACCCATTTTTTAATGTATTGTGTATGGCTGCTTTCTTGATAGAACCTTAAAATTAAATTTAGAATAGATATTACATGGTTTATAAGTCCTGAAAATTACTATCTGGTCCTTTACAAGAAGAGTTTGTCAACCTTTGGCCTGAAGGATTGAATTTGAAGGAGCTAAAAAGAGTCCATCTAAGGAGTTTACATTTCTTGAATACTGGAAGAATGGAAAGACAGAAACTGAGCAAGAGAAACAACAGACAGTATTACATGTAGGGGTAAAGAATGTGGATTCAAGAGTCAGAATGATTTGTTTTGCCTCCCTTACTAGCTGTGAACTTTGATCCGTTTATTTCTCCTCTGTAATGTTAATTTTCTTACCCATGACAAGAAGGTATATAACAGCTTCCTTTTTTTTCCCTATTGAAACAATGTGGAAGTATGATCTAGAAGAACAGCTATAGGAGAACTAGAAAGCTAACTGACTGTGAAATAAAAAAGGATTCAATAGATGAATATTCACTATCTACTTGAAATTAAATTAAAACATAAGTGTATTGTGACAGCAGGCTCAGCTGCTTGTGTTTAACAGTTTAGGATCAAGCAAATCCAACATAGGATGTTGGATTTACTCAGATAAAGGGTAAAAGGATAAGAACTGATAGTGAAGTGACAACCATGATACTAAGCTGGAAATGGCAGAAGTAGAGATATAAGGACCTTTTATAGGGAAAAAGGATCAAGACCTTCCCATGAAGTTGATGAGTACAATAAGAGAAAATGAATAAAAGAAACTTGAAAATATTACGGATTGTGGACCACCACAAGTGAGGTATTCTAATGCAGTACTTCAAAGGAGAATTAGTTCTGAGTGAAGGGAAGTGCCAAGCTGAAATTTACGAGTAAGATAGCCAAAGTGGAATAAAGATTAATGTGGAAATGTGGTGGTTGAAGAAAATTTAAATGTGAAATAGGGATGATAATGTTTCTTTTATGGAATTTACTAAGGACAAAACTTATTTATGAAAATAGCCTATCAACTGAAATGTACTTTATAAATATTTTAAAAATTCACTATGCCTAAAAATTCTTTAGTATGACATGGCTATTTAAATATAAGATTTTTAAAAATTATGAATTTGTGTATCTTTTGAAGAATGCTAAGCTTATTGGACAGGTCTTTTTCTCAAATTCTGTGTAATATTAATTACATTGTGCACATTAGTGCCCATTTTCATGACAAAGATGCTTGTCATTTGAACTTAGCTTTGTTCGTGTTTTTATTAAATTTCTGTTTTAGTATTTATTCATGAAAGTGAATATGTGGAAAGATTTCAGAAAGGGAATAAGCTGGAATTTCCAGATGGTAAGAATTGTAAATGTGAACTGTGGAAAGACAGCTTGATCTTAATGTGTTCCAGCCCTGACTTTAGAATAGCTGTTATGATAGAGGGCCTTCACACTATATATATATATATGCTCTGCAGAGTGGCCTTTTTAAGTTGCCTTTTTTTTTTTTTTTAAACATGGTCTTGCTTATAGTGTTCAGGCTGGCCTTGAACTCTTGGCAAACCTCTTGCCTCAACCTGAAATCCTTTATTAATTGATTTTGAGGTGGTTTCTAGTATACTATAGTTGAACAAACTATTCCTTGCTTTACTATTTTACATTTTTTCATTTTGTGACTCTCACAGAGTTGTCCATATTGAATTTAAGAGACCAGTGTTACATGATTTTGAACCATTATACAGAATTAATAGAAATGAGTTGAAGAAAAAGAATGCTAAATCCAAATCATCAAACAGGGAGGGCAAGTAGGAATTAAGGTGGAATTTCTATCAACCAAGTTGAGAAATCCAAATATTAAGGCCTGGGATACATCAGAATTAATTTCTGTAGCACAGAAAATCTGAGGAAGATTTGAGGAACCCTGAAGATCCAGCAGAATATTCCTCCACTCCTGCAGCTCAGCACTACAGGAGCATTTAAATAGCTCATTTTTACCCCAGCTGAAATATAATTTGCACACATGTTGGTGTTTATTTCCTCATCAGAATTTCTTAGTATTACTGTCTTAGGAAATGTAAAGATAGGTTTGAGAAAAAAGTGTCTTATTTCTAACTAGAGAAAACCAGGTTCTGACTAAAAGTGACCAAATGTGAATTTCTTCATACCAAAATTGCGTCCTTAGGAGATATTTTCTCCATATGTTTCTTTTTTTGCCTAACTATATGCTTTTACCATTATGCATACAGATGTAATATTTTCCCCACTGTGGATACAGAAATTAATTTCATTGCCAATAAAAATAATTACGTAACCATTTTAGCCATACCATGTAAATAAATATTTTTATACTGGATCTTTGGAGGAACTTTTTTTTTATTTTTGAAACAAATGTGTCATTAAAAGATATTATTTTATGAAAAATATTTGGTTAAAAATAATGTATTTAAAATGTACTATGTCATGGTCTAAAATAATCTACACAGTTTTTGGTTTAAAATTTATTGTAACTCTGTTGACTATTTCCTTAGAGAATCTCCCTTGTCATTCTCTTTAGATCTTTGTCTTACATTGCTCAGATTCTGTGGAAAGGATTTTTCCAACCTCTATTCCACTATTAAGTTTGTGCCAGTATTAAATTTGTATGAGTGTTCTTTGAGCTAAAAAGCAGAAGATTGGGGAAGAGGATCTCCATGTTGAGTATATGTTTCATTTAATCTTATTTTCATCAGAGCAGTCTTGCCCCCATTTATGCCAGATGTCCTATAGTTCAGAGGCTCTCTTTGGAAAACAAGTCTTTAGTATTTTTCCAAACTATCTTCCAGCAGGAGAGAGAAACAGTTTTGGGTTCTAACTGCCTCTCAGTAGATTTCTGACCAGCTTTTTAGTGCCTTCTAAAGTTGAGCCTTTGGAGAGTTTTGCTCTATCAGTCTGGTTGCTTTTCTTAATCATTTCCCTCTGCTGGCCAACAATTCATCCCTGTCTCTCAAATTGGCTGAGTCAGTTGCCATTTGCCATCTAGAAGCCTTGCAGCTTCTCCAAATTTGTTACTACCCTCTTCTGGGGCAATCTCTCTCTCTCTCATTTTCTGTTGTTGAAGTGGTATGTGTTGGCTGTCGAGGAGAGGGTATACAAATTTTTCAGTCATTTTAAATAGGGAGTTAGCCCTGCCTCTGTGTCTTGCACGTGCTTTTCCTTCTCAGATGCCCTCCTGGCTGAGATCTGGGACTTTACACATCAGTCCCTCAACACTAGGCTCAGGAGCTGCATGTTGTAAAGGTCTTGAGTGGTGCCTATAGGTAAATTTGCCCTGTTACTTCTCATTCTTGTACATCATCTGATCTAGTTACTTAATAGTGTATAAGGATTATAATTATTTCATTATATTGCCCTCATTTACTAGTCATATGTAGTAATTCTAATTAACTTGAACAAATTATTGCATTAGTAGAGGTCATTCTTTGATAAAAGACTGATATTTGCAACCATAACAAAAGCATAGTACAACTAGTAACTTCTGTTTATGTCAAAAACATATTATATACAAATACAGGTTGAGTATCCTTTATTCAAGAACAAAATAATTTGGGTTTTAGAGTTTTCCTATATTTGGGAATATATATGTATCTAATATAATCTTATACACATGATTTGCAAATGATTTCATACAGCATTTTTAGTGCACCTGTGTCTGGCTGCAGCCTATCACCTATGTTCAGGTATGGAATTAACACTTATGATGTCATGTCAGTGCTAAAAATTTTTCAGATTTTGGGGCATTTTGGATCTTGGATTCTTTTTTTATTAGAAATGCTTAACCTCTATGTGTTTCTAAAATTCTAAGATATTTAATATCCTGTTAGCAGTGCTAAATATAAGCCCTATTTAAAACCACTAGTCCAAAAATAAGCCTTCCCTGTGATGTACCAAAATTTTAGTTTTTAACCTGAAAACAAAAGCCACTGTGGAAGTTTATTTTAAAGCTCACATTTTGATGAAATTTCAATTTTCCACAATTACTCCTTTCTCTACAATGAAATTTAAACCAGGGTTGTGCCATGGAAAGTACAAGGAACATGTTCCAAGTTACATTTTGGTAGTGGTAATAATATTTCTAATTTTACTAAATAATTTTATGAATAGATTAGAGGTTTCATTATATCCTCAGGGAATGTGGAATATACATTTAATCTTAAGTCTCTAATAGCCAGTGTGATAAAGTAGATTTATTTTATTTGGGTTAATATGTCTGAACTTACAACATTTTGAGTTTTAATACAGGGTAATTTAGTATAACCATCTGAAAATAAGTCACCACACTGTAGTTAATAATTTAAATATTTAAGAATTTAAACTATTTTCTGCCTGCTTGATTAGAAATGTCCAATTCTCCTTACAGTCAGAATAATAATACAAATACATGGATTACTGATAATACCTAAAGTTTTACTCTTTAGCTGGTTAAATCTGGTGGTGATCATAGAATCTAAAGAAACTTGAAATCATACAGTTGCAGAATCAGAAGGGAATATAGAGTTTCTTACAGTTAAACTTCTTGCGAATTTACTTTAAAAGAACCAGAGATAGAGACAGCTTCAGATACTATTTTTGAATAGTGACCGTCTAGTAACTGAATTTCTGTAATTCTCCAATTTGAATTCTCTTTCATCTGTTTAACTGTTCTAGTGAATTTATCTTGCTATATTGACCAATCCAGTGATGGTATCTTCCCTACACAGAGCAGCTATATATTTGTACAGATTTTTATTTTAAATTATGTATAAAAGAGTGGCATTTGTTTAATATATAACTTATCACAGGTTTAATTATTTGTAGTGATGATTCAGAATTGCAAGAAAATTGTTGTATTTTATTTTATTTTTGATTTTTGTGTTTTGGTACTGGGAATTGAACTCAGGACTTTGTGCTTGTCAGGCATATGCTGTGCCACTGAGCTATATCCTTGTCTCCAAGGATTTTATTTTTGCAATCCATATTATGTTCTACATAATCAAAAACAAGAAACATGTAGGCTTTCAATTATTATTTATTGTGGCTTTATTTATGATAAATCAAAAAGGAAACCAAAAGATTGAAGAGAATAAATATGGTATTGGTGAAATTTTGAATATCTTTGGTATTTGGCATATATGATACTGTGTCATCAGTCATTCATCAAAACTATCCTAATTTAGGTTTTATCCAAATAAGGATATTCAAAGTTTAGCAGACTATACTCAACTGAGTGAATTAGGAAATATTATAGGGAGAATGTTCGTTTAGAGGGATAAAATATAGATACAGCTGGAAGCACTGAAAGAAGCTGTAAGGTTTAATTTCAGGAGTAAACCATAAGGAAGTTGAGCTGTATAATTATGTTCAAAGAAAGAGAACCACTCTGTGATTGGTAGAAGTTTATATGGGTGAAGCAATATAATTAGAACTGGTGCAATTTCTATGTTTGTGAGTGTGATGAGGAAAACACAATTTTTCTCTGAAGTAAATCTTACATTAATTTTATTGAGCACCTGTGGGAACCACCAAGGATTATCATATTTAGAAAATCAGTAGAAGAGTGGAATAAAATCATATTTTAATTGTTATTAACTCTTAGTTTTTCAAGTTGAGAAATTAAAATGTTAAATCCCAAACATATCAAAAGCATCACTGCCACCATCATTATAAGAAAGCATTTACTGTTGTGCCTTATTTGCATAAAGGAGATCTGTAGAAGGTTTCAAAACCTGAAGAATGTGTAACAATTAAATAGTGATTATTCCTTTTTTAACAATCTCATACAGTGTTACTGTTTTTCAAATAAGGAAACTGACATATAAATTATTTCTCTGAATTCTTTCACCTAGTAAGTAGATTGAGCTGCAATCCACACAAGAATCCATAAGCATTTCATGCTCTTCTTACTCATTGTGTCACCAAAATGAGTTACAGAATTCTGTTTTTGGAAAGTTTTCAAAGACAGTAGTATGCTGCTATCTTAAAATTGATGTCAGTAACCTGAAAATTTCACCTCATATGCAAGCACAGGGTGAGGCAACCACAAGTTCTCTTTCTGTACCAGGTAACCTGAAGATGTGGATAAAAGCCTAGACCTTGGCAGGATCTATGTGAGGATTACTCAAGAATATTTATTACTTGTTTCAGGAACAGCATCTGTTGCAGTTGCAGGTCTCCTTGCAGCTCTTCGAATAACCAAGAACAAACTATGTGATCAAACAATACTATTCCAAGGAGCTGGAGAGGTACCTGCCTTGTACAATAGTTCTCCTAAACTAATGAATGTATAATTAGTTTTTTAAAATATGCAAGTTAGTTTTACCTATTTATTAATTCAATGTTTGAAGCACTCTTTCCTGTTTTTGGTATATTACAACAACTACAGGCTTTATTGGACTCTCAAATGAAGTATTGAGGCATATTAATTTTTCATAGGAGACTTTAGTGTAAAGCTTTCTTCAAAGTTTAAAATTTTAAGATTATTAATTATTGCCACAGGTTTTTCTTATACATGTTTAAGGTATCATGCAGAAAAAATATATGGTTAGATATGTAAACCTTAAGTATTAAGGTAATATATCCAATGCTGGCTTTTAGTATCCTTTGGTATCAGATTCTTTTTTTGATTCAATTGGTCTTCAAGTCAATGTACATATGTATACACTGAAAAAATAAAGACAAAAGAGCTGAAATGTTACTTAAGCAGGTCATATAGAACAACTTGTGAAATCTTTGTTTTTAAATTAGAGACTTACAGTATATTGTAACTGTTTGCATGCAAAACCCCAAAACATTTTAAATTGTTGGAAAGAGACTGCAGCAAGATCAAAACCAAATTATGCTGTTTCCTGTAAAATATGACTATAATCATTTGAAAGAAGGAGACTAGACCCTCACACTGATAATGCACCCTCAAAATTGAGTTTAAAATGGTAGCTTTCTTGTGGGAAAAAGTCAAGATCTATATATAAAATTATAGAATATTATAAATGGTGAAATACCTTGTGACTATATGTCTAAATTTCTAAAGTTTTTGCATAATTGAGATTTTAAAAATTAATATAATTATATACAACATATTACTTTGGTTAGAAATTTGTATATGTTGTGATTTTATTTTGCTTATTCATTTTGCTTAAGACTAAATACAGGAACTAAGACTTAAATGCCAAGATATAAATATACAAAAATATTTAAAATGTAAATCACACATTGACTTTCGACTTGAAATAAAAATCAAGCCTAAATAACATCTTTAACATTAGTTATTTTATGTAGAATTATGTACGACATATGATGAAAATATATGGTAAGTGCTTAAGTTAGAAAAATTGTATTACAGTAAAAGATACATTGCCAATAATTCCCTCAAATTACTTTCCCATGCTTTCAACATGCTTATCCCATCATTCTTGCCACTTTCAGAAGTAATTCAGGAAGTTCTCTTTTGTCGTATTTCTTTTTTTTTTTTAAATTGGTACCAGGGATCGAACTCACGACCTTGCACTTGCAAGGCAGGTGCTTATGCTGCTGAGCTAAATCCCCAGCACCCAGGAAGTTCTCTTTTGTAATTGTCTTCAGGAGGTATGATCAAAATTACTGTGTGCCATCCTATATACCAAGGCAGGCTTCTAAAAACATCACAGTGGATCCTTATCCACTTTTTTTTTGGGTACCGGGATCAAGCTCACAATCTTGTGCTTGCCAGGCAGGGGTTTATGCTGCTGAGCTAACCCCTGGCCCATGTTATCCACATTATTCACTCAGTGTAGCACCACCTGATTTGTGGCTCTTCTCTAAAGTCAAAATGACTATAAAAGGTAAACATTTTCAATCCATTCAGTCCATGGAGGTAGCCATGACAACATAAATAAAGACACTTAAGAAAAAAAGACTTTCAGAACTGCTTCAGAAAGTGGCAGGAACAATGAGATCAGTGTGTTGGAAGCAAGGGGGAATATTTTGAGAATTATTAGTGGCAGTGTGTCTTTTACTATAAGTGAGAGTAAGCATTCACCTCTTGATCTTAGTAGATCTTTGAATTTTCAAAGGCTATTGATGAATACGACAGGTTAGTGCTTGATACTCAGCAAGAAGGAAGTATTTATGATTAAAGGAGGCAAAACTGATACTTGTTCACTTTTGGAAAGATATTGTGATTTTACACAGTATCACAAACTTCACCAAAAGGGAAGTTGCTTTCTTTAATCTTGCAATACATATCATAGTACTGTCTTCATCTCAATTAACAGAATAAATAAATGCTGTGCATTTTTTTGGTCAATTTCATTCTTACGCCTAATTGCTTAAGTTCTTATCTAAGTGACCAGGCATTAGTCTCAAATTCAGTGAGGAGCTTTTGCCTAACAAAACATTACAGTTCAATAAGTAAGGTTATTCAGTTCATTATTTTCCTGTTGAAGCAAATCTTGATTGTATTAATAGGAATAAAATTCTGGCAATAAAGGTTATTACATATTTCTGCCTAAAAAGCAAAACATAGTAGTAGTAGTTTTGAGTTGTAATAAGAGTAAATAATTGCCATTTGATTCAACTCAAATGTGACAAAAATACATTTTCCTCAATGTGAATGAATGAATACCACTCCTAAATTCAGTAGAGAACCATTTTGTATTTCCTAACTAATAAAATCAAAGAGGTGAAATGTAAGTTTTGATATGATCATGGAGAACAACTTGTGAAATCTTTGCTGTCCTAACCTCTTTTTCAGGCTGCCTTAGGAATTGCACACCTGATTGTGATGGCCATGGAAAAGGAAGGTCTAACCAAGGAGAAAGCCATCAAAAAAATATGGCTGGTTGACTCAAAAGGATTAATAGTAAAGGTAAGAACATATTACTTTTTAACCAGAATTAAAAATCAGTTTGCCGTGTTGAATGATTTCTCAAAGACTGCTTCTGTTTTCACTGTCCCACTTTACATTGTTTTCGAAGATTAGCCACTAAAGATGAATATTTATCTCCTACAGATACATAAGTACTGATATTCTTCTAAATTAAGAGTACTGTGGCTCAGGAAATTTGTAATTAGGCCCCTTAAAACTCTATCAATTGTGAGTCTACTTGAATTAACTTCAATTTCTGAATGAGGTAGTTGAATAGAGATAAAACATTTAAGAGTGTCTTTTAAAGAACTGCCAAACTGCACACTAGCTGAAAAGGAAAGAGGGGAAAAATCAAATAACTCCTCTTTAACTGCAACTTGCTCACAACAAAATTCTTAAGGATTTGATAGGGAAATCCTGAGCAACGCACTTTAATAAAAGGGCTGCTTAAATGGTAATTTATGTGTACCTCATCTTCCCCAGCTGTAACAGGGATAGCAGTATCTACTTCATAGGTTGTTGTGGAACTAAGTAAGATTAGGTGGGTGTCTGATCACATTGCTATATAGACTTACGGCATTATTATTGTGTACACCACTTGTGCATATCAATCACTCTTGTTTAAACTGCTAGAAAAGACATATAAATTTTCTTTCTGTGTGAAGACAAATTTTAAGTATTAAATAATGATAAATGATGTTTTCTGGAATATACTATAACATAAATGTCAATATCTGGAAATTCTCTGCAAGACTATTTTGTGTATCCAGCACTGCCAAAAGTTTATGCTTCCAAGCAGTAGTTTTCACTTTAAGAATCTATTTTATAGAGATATATACAATATTATATACGTGAAGTTATTATCACACCATTGTAGTTAGAGTAGTGTTATGTTACCTAAATAAAAGTTAATTTAAAAATAAACTGCAGAATAACCACGTGTAATATATATGTTTATAAATATTTTCAAAGAGCAATAAATGATTTAAAGGATATGCTAGCTGAAAAAGCATGTTATATGTAACTTGATTTAAAAATATATATGAAAGCAATAGAAGGAAATGTATCAAATGCATTTGACTGTAAAATTTTTATTATATTATTATTGTTACTTTTTGCTGTGCTTGGGATTGATCCCAGGGCCTTGTGTATATAAATGCTTCACTATCAAGTTAAACTTTACATTATTTTAGTGACTTTTTCCTTTAAAGAAAAAAAAAAAGAATAAAACAGAGTTTCAAAACAGGTTAATAGGAGAGTTACAATAATATATTGAGTATTATTGTCCTGTCTTCCTTTGCCTTAAAGGAAGAAAATAGTATACACATAACTTTTCTAAGCAGATAAATACGTATAAAGATAATTTCAGTGTCACTTTATTGATTTAAAAATTGCCATTACTTTGATGAATCAGTGTAACTATAGAAATTATTGATTGTGGTCACATAATATATGTTGTCATAAAAAAGGATGTTTACTGAATGAAATTGTCCTAGGTCAGGTGTTATTCTAGACTCTGGGAAAGAGCACTCAGGAAGCTCACAAACTAATGGAAAAACTCAAACCACAACTCAGCAAAGGTTTTGGTACTACTAACTGCACTAAAGAGAAGGGTGGAAATGCTGAAGAAGATCGAGAGACGACGTGTTTCTTAAACTGAGTTGGAAAGGAAGAATTCAAAACTAATGTGAACTATATATCTTGACTTTCCCATACCGGGAACAGAAACTAGAGGTTTTGGTGACAAGTTTACTGAGCTTTGATTGAAGCCAAGGATCTTGATTTTCAAAATCCTATATAATGTCTAATATGTATCAGACAACCAATACTTTGTTAGATCGAGGAATTAATGAATGTCTTTTTAGCCAGAAGAACCTACATGTGCAAAAGAAAATATTTTGATATGAGACATTAAAGGACTAGATTGGGAGAGAAGCAAATGATAAGTGACACAGGATCTTTTGAATCTTGATATGACCAATTAAAGAATGGTATGCAGAGGGTTTGCATCTTTAGGCAATCCTTATGGCATTGTGGATCATAATTTAAAATAAGTAGGCTAAGAAAAGGAAACTAGTTTAAAGCTATTGCAGTATTACAGATAAAAATTAGTTGTGGTTTGACTATAGAATTGAAAGATACTTGATTCATTAGATAGTTAGCAAATACAACTGGCATACTTAAATGTTGATTAAATTTGGTAGGAGGGATGTGCTAAAGGAATAGGATAGAGATTGTGTAAGTAAGTGATGCAGCCATGGAATAAAAATGAAAAAAGTTTAAGTGAAAGATGAGATCAGTCTTATACATAACAAGTTTAAAGTTTCTGTGGAAAGTTAAAAATGAAGATGTCCTCTTGGCAGCTGAGCATATAGCACTGACCTTCACATAAGGATCTGGGTTGGAAGTACACAAATAGAGTCGTAGAAAAAGCTCTATAAATTGTGTTATCTTTAGCGATATAAAACATTCAAGAATTCCAAAAGTGGGAGTCTGTACTGTGGTTTAACTTTGTGATTTTTAATAATATCTTAATGTGAAATTTATATGAAAATATACAGATTTTAGCATCTCAAATGCACAAATACTTTTGACATATATTCGCTGGACTGAGACTCCTAAGTCCAAAGATTAAAATACTTGGAATAACTATAGTTGTTGGCGAGACCTAATCAGTCATTCTTATTTCTTGTCCTTGACTTGCCAAAATAAGGAAACATGTATTATACTTGCCAAGATAAAGTTACATTTTAAAAAGTTCTTATATATTTAATAGCTTGTGTACTATTTAATATAAAAGAGACATATTAAGTTCAATTAAGTTTTTTCATGTTTTTAAACAGTCACAATTCTTGTGTTGGTCTTAATTTTCAAACCATTAAAATTTTAACATAACTAGGAAACCAGTGTACCCTTGCTTTCAAATGTATATGATTAGTTTGTGTTTATTATCCTTTACCCTTGATGCTTTTACAACATCTCCTGAAACCTAATAATAATATCATTTTAAAAACTTATTTATTATATATGCAGAGTTACAGAGTTTTCAGTAGAAAATTTTCTTGTGGAAGCACTTTCATGGTTTAAAGATATAAAACCAAAACACCAAAAAATAAACTGTAGTCAACTTGCTTTAGGAGTTTTATCACCATTAGAATAGTTATTCTAACATTACTTTTTGGTTTCTTTTTTAATATCACAACCTTGGCATTTCCCATTATTTACCTCAAAACCATATGCGTAATGGAAGTTTATGCTATAGTATATCAGTATTTTAAATATCAATATTAGTAGTTGATTGAAATCAATTTCTTGATCCTAATAACACTCATATATCTTCAATATTTAATACCAGGAAATAATTCACATATCATTTAGATAACTAATGTTAATACATTTTAAAATAAACAAGCCAGTACTTAGTTTAAAATAAAAACCTTCTAAAATAAAAATTAGAGGACAGAAAAAAACCAATATGAAGATACAAAAGGTACACTGCCAACATGACTAATATTTGCATTTCACAATGATGACTCTGAACCATTTTCAGGGAGGATAGGAAGCCACAAAACAAACCAATCCAGACTCAACCTATTCCTTAAATAAATATATTTTGACTTTTGCTAATAAACCGAATTCATACTGAAAACACTCAAAACGAAAGTAGTATGTTAACAGATATCATGAAGATAGGCTTTGTCTAATCCAGAAAATGACATAGACATTTATTTTTTAAAACAACTTCACTTTACACTTAGTTATGACTTATAGTTCACCTAGTTATTTTATGACTTATGGTTAAATGTTTAACTCCCGTAGAAAGAGATAACAAATAAAGGTATTTATATCCTGTCAAGGTAGTTTTAACAATAGTTACTTTTGTCCTGAAAGAGTAATTTTTAACTCTAGTGTTTGAAATGTCAGGCTGCATAAGAAAGTTTGTCTTTCCTGTGTTCTTTTGTCAGAATTTGACATGTGGTGCTTGACCCATGGTGAATACTCTGTGGTTGAAAAAAAATGCTAATTCCTAGGAAACTTTGTAACTTGATGAAAAGTATTCAGTTTCTCCTTTCTGTTTTATATAGAGTATGATCAATGTATATGTAGGTACTAGAGATAAAAAAGGCCAAAGATTGTACATAGAGTACTTGAGACAGAAATTTATGAATTTTGAAACTTTATATACAAAATTATGTATGACTAGAGTTCATCACCTTGTACATTAAGCTTTAATAGCTCTATACCCCTTTTTATACTTTTCCCCCATGCTATAGTTTTACTACATCCTTTGCTTTCTTTTTATCTCTCCTGAGAAGATGAAACATAAAAGTGATCAAAATATATGATCAATATTTAAATTTTAAAATATTATTTAGTAAAAGACACATTGCCATTAATGCCCCTCAAAATACTCCCCCTTGTTTGAATACACTTACTTCATTCTTGCTACTTTCTGAAGTAGTTCTAGAAGTCTTCTTTTGTGTGTTCATGAGGTGCGATAAAAAATACAGTGAATGTTATTGAAAATGCTATCCAATAAAAAGTGGGGTCATAAAAATGAAAAACAACTGTGTGTCCTCCTCTGCCAGATCTAGCACTGCATGACTTTAGGTTCTTTCCCCAAGATCAAAATGACCATCAAAGTTAAATATTTTGAACCCATACAAAAAGGCAGCCATAACCACACAACTAAAGAGACTTGAGAAAAAGTGTTTCCAAAACTGCTTCAGAAACTGGCCAAAACAATGAGTTTAGTGTGTTAATATTTTAGGGTGCATTCCTGGCAATGTCTTACTCTAATAATTTTTTCTTTAAATGTATACATTCATTGTCTTTTTAGCTCATACCTCAATAGCTCTGGACTCTTGAGTTGTCATACATAACCACATTGGAATTATTGCATAGTAACAGTGCACTGAGGAGGCTCTGTCTATAGATCCAAAAAGGAACCAGACTAAATTCTGTTAAATTAAGAATGTAATAGCAAAAACAGGGCAACAAAATGGTGCAGGCATTCCAAGCAGACCTGGATTCGAGGTAGGCGCTCGTGGAAAAGTTCTTTTAGTGTTCACGTATAGGAAGGATTACATACTTGCCCCTAGCAATTTGTAACTAACTTATTTATTCTTACCATGTTGTCCTGGGTTGTTTATCTATCATCCCAAATCTTAAGCCACTTTGCCTTTCCACTCCCTCCAACAGAGATGTTTTTGAAAAAGATAATAACTCAATCTAGTTGTCTTTAACCTGTACTTAGAATAATCAGCACAAAAGTAAAGAAGAGATTAAAGAAATGATGTAACAAAGAAGTTCCTAGCCATCTTTAGTGCATTCAGTGTAATCAGAGTCATTTTAAAAGAAGAGGACAGGGAGGATGGAAGGGAGAAAAAAGGAGGAAGACGAGAAAGTAAAAAGAAGTAGGGGAAGGTGGGAGGAGGAAGAGAAGTTAGGAGAAGAGGAGGAGGAAGGGGAGGAGGAGGGATTTCTGAGCGAAAAGATGCCCGTATGTGCTTTGCCAAAAGAAGGCAAAAAGCATTTCAGCAAGGAATCCTGAAAAGGGAAAATTAAGGGTGAAGAAAAATCTATCACTATATCCAACTGAAAAGAATATGTATTCCAATTTAAATATTTTGAAAAAGGGAGAAAATTAAGTTAGTAGTTGGAACAAATAAACCGAAGTCCAAAGGTAAAAGCAGTAATATCAGTATTACCAGATTTGGAGATGGTCGCCTCATTAGTTTCTTTAAATTAGATCATCAAATCAACTTTGAAAATGGTTGAGGAAATACTTTAAAAACTTTTCTCAGTTGATTCTGATTTTTTTTTTTTTTTTTTTGGTACCGGGAAACAAACTCATGACTTCGTGCTTGCCAGGCAGGCACTGTGCCGTTGAGTATACCCCTGACCCAGTTCTTGTGATTTTATCAAGTATCGAGCTCTTCAGTAACGCTAGTGTGACCATTTCATGATTCGTGGCCTTCCTCCCATAGTCTCTCAGCACTTAATAAGTCCCACCTGGAACCAAACTTGGGCGATGAAATTGTGGATAATTTTTGTGTTTTACCAAATGGAGGCTCTTCTGGCTAAATTCTGGCTTCCATGTCAGGAGTTACTAGGATTAGTAAAGTTAAATGTTTATGATAAAGCAGGTATCTTTTCATATACTTCTCTTTTTTATGGTTTGCTTCTCTTCCCAGGCAGCTTAGAGAGTCTGCATTAAATATGTTTTCATTAGATCTCAGGTTGTTATCCAAGATAAAGGATAAAACTAAAAATCAGTGACTACCAATTTATATTATTCCATAGCATTCCTTCATAAGAACAAAAGGAAGCTTTTATGCTTTTTAGAAAATATGCATTTTTTTCAAATAAGCATTTTTTTTGAATCTGGCAGAGATATGCTAAATCATTTTGTATAGTGATTCTTAAAATTGGCTAATCACTTCTAATCACCTGAGAAGCTTTAAAAAATAGATGTAGATTCCAGGCCCTTGCCCTGGAATTGAATTATATTTGAGTGAGGCTCAGGAATTTATTATACCTTCGGTGACTGATGCTCTTTGCAAAGCACCAGTCTAGTTCACTCATTTGTATTACCATCATCACCATTCCAAACTGTTTTCAAGAAGGAGAAACTCAGATCCAGGGACATACTTATTTTAGGTAATGAGTAAGTGGAAGAACTTTAGGAAGCCACTGTCCTGAGTCTTAGTTCTGTGTTCTGTTTCTATTTCTAAGTGGCATTTTCTATGTCTAATTGTAGAACTTTTTTTCTGAATACCATACAAGGTTTAAATAAATTAACAAATTTATTTTGTGTTAGCTGTTGGAATGCATTCTGCCTTTATTTTTCTTTTTTGTGAGACAGGATCAAATTATATAGTTCAGGCTGACCTCAGATTCATGGTGATCCTCTTGTCTCAGCCTCCCAAGCACTGGGACCGTAGGTATGCAACATATAGCACCTGGCTGTTACTTTTTATGTCCCAAAGCAACAAAATTTATCATAAAATATTGATTTACTAACTATAATGATGAAGACAACACAATAAAATATGTAAAATTTTCTGTCTTCTATGTTCTGAGGCACTGAAGGAAATATTTTGAATCGAAAAAATATTTTGAATCATTGTATTAATAAAGTGAGTTACCTCTGTTACTTTCACATTATTTAACATCTTCTGAATTCATTTTGCATTGTGGTTTTAGGGTTCATAGTCAGTGTGAATAGACTTTATTTACACTCTCCTTTTACTGCATCCCATATCAATTTGGCTATTTCATCTGCTAAGAAAATTATCCTGAAGATGTTTATGCTAGTTTTATTTCCTCATTTGAATGATTAATTCTTAGTTTCATAATCTAATGAAAAATAACAGATTTCTAACTTTATGATAGGCAAGCTTATTCAGAACTATATAGAATACCTAGAAGCAGTTTAGATATATTTTCACTGTCATGCTGTTTGTAATTAATTGAATACTTAACAGTTGGTGCTTGTCTCACACTGGGAACATCGATTCAGTTACTAACAGCAGATTTCCATTATGAGCTACTAATTCGTCTATTTCATTTAGTGTAGATTGTGTGGAAACTTACTATTTGGTGAGTCCAAGCATCTTTTAAAGTTAGAATGTAGGTGGCATATGTTCTCCTAAAGGTATTAACTGTTTTCTATTCCTGTTTTATTAATGACCCTGATGCTCTCAGAAATGTTATTTTTCTCAATCTTTTTGGTATGGTTCTTCCTTTCTACTTTAAAGTAAACCACTAAATAAAGATTAATTATAATATTTCACTGTTAGTATATTGTGCTATAATGCATGAGTAGAACATTGATGGTAACATCCTTGACGGTACAGAATGTTGCCTGTTCCTTTGTGGAGTATAGGTCTTAATCCCGTGATATTCACAGGTTGACAAAAATTTGAAAACTCAGCAGGGAGCCACTTTGTTGAATGTAGGGAACAAAGATGGGCCCATGAAAGCAGATTAGAATCACTAGATTCCTCACCTGGGAAAGCAACTAAGTCTGATTAAATACAAGTTTTCAAAAGTGCAAAAATTATTTAAAGGCAGTTATACAAAAGTTATGATAAACGAAAGTAAAGTTGAACAAAAATTATGTTAAATTATAGTAAGCAAGCATTTGGTTCAGAGTTTAAAAAATTGCTCAAGTAGAGAAAGATGGTAGAATTCACATTATGATAGATCTTTAAATATTGAGTAGGTGCTTTCATGCTTTTATTGTTTTGTTCCCTGGCTTTTCTGGAAGACAGTGGCTTGTCTGAATATCCTGAGTCTAAAATGAAACAGCTAGATTTTAGGTTAAGCTCTATACCAGGAGACACTAAACTATGTGACTTAAGGGAAAATGTGTGGTGGGGGAGTGGAAAAATTTTTTGTTTGCCATCTAACAGTAAAGAGGTGGGTAGAGCACAGACTGGGAATGTGCCCACTGTCCATTTCTGTGTGCTGAGAAGCTTTTCAGAATGTGTGTCTGTAGGATGCCTTATTCCTTTTTTGGGACACAACCCAGAAGTCGTACACAGAGCTTCTATTCATCCTTTTGACCAGAAGATCATTGTCTCCCACTCCAAGATGTAAGGAGACCAAGGTAGCCATGAACCAGGCTAAAGCAATATAGTTAGAAAAGGAGAGAATCTAAATAAATCAAAAGATGATAGTAAAAAAAAGGGGGAGAAAATGCTGATAGACAGAATTCTCTACCAAAATATGAAAAATGATTTCAATATTTGAATATGTAAATAATGTGGCATGCCTCATATGGGGACAGATACCTATAATCCCTTCTAGTAGAGAGGCTGAGACAGAAGATTGCAAGTTTGAGGTTAGCCTGGGCAATTTAGTGAGCTATGTCTCAAAACTAAATTTAAAAAGAGGTGGGGATTATAGCTCAGGGGAACACTGCTTATCTAGCATGGGTTCAGTTTTCAGCACTACATAAAGGATGAAGACATAGTTAGATATATTAATAAATTTATTGAATTGGATTGCATAATATTTATATTTTTGTAATTTTAAAAAGAAATTTTAAAAAGCCAATAGGCAAACTATCATTCATTCATTCATTCATTCATTCATTCAGAAAAGGGCACTAAAAGATGGCCCTTTTCTCAGCAAACCTCTTCAAGGTTATAATATTTTACTGAAAAGAGTAGAGCTAGTTTGAGATCTCCTTTCAGTGTTAGAGACTGTAGATTATATTTAGACAAGTTGCCTTTCCTTTGAAAGACCGCATGAAGAGCAAGTTGCTAAACTTTTGAAGAAATACTTTGGAGAAACAGTTCTTTCAATGAAAATCTACCTTAGAAAGAGACTGCCGGTACCATTGCCATTGCTGTTGACTAGAGAATCAATTTTAGCCACAAACAGGAAATCTCAGCAATGCTGGCTGCCAGTGCTATTACCTAACACCCACTGGGTGCTGCTATTATAGATTGCTGGCGACTGACAGGTCTGCTTAAGGAAAGCCTAAACACCACCACCATTAGCTTCTAGAAATACCACATCGTCCACCCCTAACCTCCCTGTGATGTCCCTTTCTCCTTTAATGTGCTGTAAGAATACACTGGTGTGGTGAGTGCTGTGTTCAGTCAGAAAATCTAGCTGAAGAAAGGCTGGAGATTATGGTTTATTTTCACCTCAAGTGTAGAGTAGTTATGCTAGAAGCAATTTGCCTTTCTGTGGCATTTGTCTCATAAGATTACAGCTAGCTGTTAGTCTAGTTTCTTGTCTTTGTACTTACAGTTGAATATATGCATTTCTGGGAAAGAGTAATAAGCCAAAAATGTATTATGTTTTATTTAAAATAGTTGAGTTATTAAACTTAGGAAATATGCTGCTCTAAGCTATAACTTTATTTGTCACACCGGGAAGTTTCACTGCATCAGAACCAAAATAGTCATGAATATTAACATATACAAATTCCAGAAACAGTGGAAATAGTTTAAAAAAAAAAACAAACTGTTAATTGTCAAATGACTCCAAAATTTTATTCCCTTCCATGACATGAATTTGCTCTTCTCCTTCTAATAACTGAAGACTATTTTTTGCTAAGAACTGAAAATAGTGGAAACAGATAGATTTCAAACACATTCTTTTTATTAAATCAGTAGAAGGAAAGAAACTCTTTAACTCCCAAAATGGCAGATAGGAACAACATTGAGTATTTAAAAATGGTGAAATACATAATCCAAATAAAAGCTACTCCTTGTATCAGTTAGCTATTGCTGTTCATCAATAACCATGCAGTCTCAGCAATACACAACAGCAATTATTTTTCACTGATCTTTGGGTCTGACAAGAAAGCTCTGGTGATGCTGGCTCAAGGGCTGTCAACCACAGAAAGAGTTTACCTGTGTTTCGCAAGGCTCTCTTCTCTGTGGGTCAGCAGGCTGTCATACACTTCTAAAGCAATGGCAGAGCCACAAGATAGCAAGCAGATAAGCCAGTTCCTCTTAAGAGTCAGGCTGGACTTGCCACACTCATTTCTACCCATATTATATTGGCCATTGAAGGGCACATATTCAGGTCAAAAGAGGAGAAGCAAGAAAGGACAGATGTCCCTGACTTGATAGTTCAATTTAAGATTTTCAATTGTATCATAAATGGCATTGATAGAGCTATGCTGTTTTTCCCTTTAGTACAGTACATTACACAAAATATTCTACACTTTATTATAAAAATAGACTTTGTACTGGAACATTTGAGCTTCTGTAAGGTAGGCTTGGTTAAACTATGATGCTCTCTAGGTTAACTGTATTGAGTGCATTTTCAGCAGAATGTATGTAATGAGTTTAGTGGGCTATAACTGATGTAAATTGAGGAACACCTGTATACTTTGCCTTTTGTGGAGGGAGCTTCAGAGCTACATGACAAAGACAGGAAAAAGATGATAAAGACTTAGGGTCAACTGAATCTACCACTTTTACCTCTTTATTAAAATTTGTGGCTAAAATATTATCATTAGGTTTGCTTTTTACATGTTAGAATCATGCTTATATTAACTTCTTTGATTGAGATTTATATAAATGAAATTTTACCAACTTTGAAGCTAAGAGAGGTGAGATGGGAGCACCAAGTAGGAATAGTCTCTTAGCCCCAACATTTTTAAGAATGTAAATGTTTTAGTATTATCCTAATTTTCAAAAAGTATTTTTATAAGATCAACTTAAAAATCTTGTCTCATAAATGCAAAGAAAAGTGTTTGAGATTAGCATTTACTTACTAATTCAGTTTAAAAATCAATATATAGAGGCTGATATTATAGCTCACAGGTAGAACATTTGTCTAGCATATGCAAGATTGGTTTCAACAGGTTCACACTGTTTGTTTTGGATCTGTGAATAATTATAAAAAGACTACTTAGAGATAAATTTTAAAATCTGATGCTTTGTGATGAAAGCAAAAATTACACAATTCTTTTGACTAATTGTTTCACTAGTAATCATTATAAATAAGAATGTGGACAAGGTATATTTACTTAGTATTTCTAGTATTTTCAGTTGAAGTGAATATGAAATAAATGTCAAATTCAACTGAATGAATTCAATGAGATTCTTTTTCACAGTGTCTCAGATACAGGCTGAAACAGTCAAATAATAACATTTTGGATACCTGAGATGACTAATGATGAGTTCTGTTTTTAGGAAGTCATCCAATCCATGCTTATAAGGGAAAACAGTGGACAGAAATAGCACTGTTCAGTAGACTAGAAGAAAGTATGCCAAAATTATAAGTGATAGAATTATATATTTTTCTTTTTCACAGTAATTTTAATTACAACAACTTGTATTGAACTTTACATGTTTTATTACATCTAATCCACAAACAACCTGTCAAGGTAGAAATTCCTATTATCCCTATTTACAGATGCTGGGTATAAGCACAAAGATGTTCATTATTTCAGAATTTCTGTAATTCTCTATAGTATTTATAAAAACAAAATTTTGTTAAAATGCTGCATAACTTTTTAAAGCAAGGAAATTGTACCATCTCAGGATTAACAGTCTACAAGCAGTCTGATGTCTGTCACTGGTACAGCTTTTTCTGTAGGGCAGTTCTTTCAACTAGGGAAAGACTAAGTTCCATGCAATCTCTTATCTTATGCAAGTCCTAAAAAAAAGGCTCTGAATCCTAGTTTCTCCATATGTAAAATGACTAATTATACTTTTCCTACTCTTCAAAATTGTTGAAGCCACCAAGTGAAATACGTGAAAACACTTTATACATGTAAATTATAAAGTAAGTAAATCATAAAATATATACATCATATAGTCAAGAAGTGATTTATTATGTCGTCAAATGTTTAAAAGTATTATAAATAACTATTTCTTAGACGAAACATAAGACACTCATAATCAGAATATTAAAAACAGAAACATGGCAGCTAGCACTTATTCAAAATAATCGAACTGACTGATGTAAATATGGCTTCAAGTTCTGTTAAAGGCACTAAAATTGGTAGTGCTGTATGTGGCTAACACCAATTCTAGCCATGAGGCACTGCAAATACAGATAACCTTTAGTAAACAATACCATTATTTTACTGATAATTCAAGTTATTGTTTGTTAATGTTTCTCACTGATTTCTGTAGAACTAAGATTTTTATTATTAAATAATTGATAATAGAAAACTTTTGAGAAAAAAACTTTATTCATTCTTGCATCCCCATTGCTTAGAACATTATCTGCTATGTATTTGTTGAAAGAATGACTGAAACAATACTCTGACAATTGTAAAAAGGTCCTTAAAAATAGCTACCGTGCATTGTACATGAAAAGATTAAGAATAATATATATCATAATACTTACAGGTAGGTGAGGTGTGGAAAAAAATACAGTGAATGCTTAAATTAAAAAGTTCTTAAAGACACATTAATACCCCTCAAAATACTCCCTCTTGTGTCAAATACACTTATGCTAATGTTCTTGTCACTTTCTGATGCAGTTCTGGAACAACTCCTCTGTGTCTTTTGTAATGGCTGCCTAAGTATTCTGAATTGATTCCAAACATTTACCTTTCATGGTTGTACTTTGGGGAAGTCAGAAGTCACAAAATACCAGATCCCACGAATAAAGTAGGAGAAGAGACGTAGTATTTTTACAAGCTTGCTCTTTTTTTTTTTGGATGGCAGTCAGCAGCAATATTCACTGAGTTTTTGATCACACCTTGTAAAGACACTCACAAAAGAGTACTCCCAGAACTGGTTTAGAAAGTGGTAAAAATGGTGGGATAAGTGAGGGAGTATTTTCAGGTGGATTAATGACAATGTCTCTTTTATTATAATAACATTTTTTGAATTTAAACATTCAATGTATATTTTTATTATAACTCACATCCTCAGATTTCTTTTATCCCCATGTTTGACAGATTTTTACTCCTTCTCTTTGCTTTTCTTAGGGTCGTGCTTCCTTAACACAGGAGAAAGAGAAGTTTGCCCATGAACATGAAGAAATGAAGAACCTAGAAGCCATTGTTCAAGAAATAAAACCGACTGCCCTCATAGGTAAACAATTTCTCCTTTGTTTTCCTTCCCATTCCTCATTTTTACCTCATTGGCTTTCTTATTACCAATTTTCTACACATAATTTAGCTTTTTTGAAATTCTAAACCTTGGAATTCCAAACGAAATTATAATCACTTACCCCATAGACACCTAGTTGTAGATTTCTGAGTTCAGTTCCATCTGGTATTACTGGGGTATGTGGCTCCTCTGCTAACTCTGTCAGCCTGCTGTGACCTGGTTTGGCACTTTTCCAGGTGTGGTTACTTTAGAGAGACTGTCCATCTCCAGTGGGAGGGCTTCTGTTCCTAGAGAACATTAGGCAATGTCTGGAGGTATTTGTTTTCAGTTGTCATAACTAAAAGGGAATTTGAGAGGTCGAAGGGACTGCTGACATGTTGTAGGGAGAGGCCAGGGATGCTGTTAAATAATCGTATGATGTACCAGGTAGCCTTGCAACAAGGAATTAATTCAGCTCAAAATGTCAGTAATGCTAAGGTTGAGAAACACTGAATTTGAGCCTCCTCCTCAAACATCTTTATATTTCTTGTAGCACTTAGAATACTTTTTTGTTTGTGTCTTTGAGATAAAAGTTTAGGTTGGCCTTGAGCTCACTTTGTAGCCCAGGCTGGCCTTGAACTTGCAACAATCCTCCTACCTCAGCCTCCCGAGTGTTGGGTTAAGATACTTCTTACCTATTGTATGTGCACAGTACAGTGTGTAATATTGCCAAATTTGTGTATTTAAAAATAATCCCAAAGGAAATTTTGGAAGTTTATCTCTTATTTTGTGTGTACATACAATCTTTACTTTGAATCACACTCATTCTTGAAGCTCTTGTGAATAGTTGACTATATTGAGAATAATGCTGATAATTAAAATAAAAACTGCTTGCTCCATGACAGGAACTTTACTAAGCATTTAATAATCGTTTACAAAAATGTGCTTTTTCAGTAATCTTACAGTTTTCCATTTTCATTATGCTGATAATTTTATCTTCTGTTAAAATTATTTTGATGAGTCATACTCCAATTTTCCAGTTGAATGAGATGATTGTCTTAAGTATTAACACTGGTTTATAAAATAAGATTGTTTGTATAGCCTCATAGACTAAAATATACTCAATGAATTGCTTATAGAGAATGTATATTTTGCAGTTTTCTGATACAAATGTCTGTAATCAACATTTCAAATGATTAGCCAATAATACAGTATATTATGAGTCACATGTTGTATCTGTAATTTTTTAAGGTACCTGTTGATTTTTAACCCTAAAGATCACTGGCATTAATAAACAATTCTTTTTAACATTATACTTTAGTGCAAATATTCTGTTTTGTATTTAGGGTCTACTGGAAAATGACCTGACATACTTGTTTTGGAGGTATGGGTTTCTTGGGTGAATTAATCAGTAACAGTCCTGATCTCCAATTTCTCATGTCCTTACTAGGAGTTGCTGCAGTTGGTGGTGCATTCACAGAGCAGATTCTTAAAGATATGGCTGTCTTCAATGAACGGCCTATCATTTTTGCTTTGAGTAATCCAACCAGCAAAGCAGAATGTTCTGCAGAGCAGTGCTATAAAATAACTCAGGTGAAGTAAAACTGGTATCTTAATCAAATTTTGGCAAAAATCTTTTCCCAGTGTATCGGTTTTCTTTTTGCTCTGTTGATGATTTCTTTCGATGTGCAAAAGCTTTTTGATAACACAAGATCCCAGTTGTTGTTTCTTTGAAGTATTTCCCGTACAGTTTGGTTTTTGTTCATGAACTGTTGGCCTCCCAAATTTAATGACCCAATCAAAAAATGGGCATCTGAGATGAATACACAATTCTTAGATGAAGAAATACAAAAGGCAAATAAATATATGAAAAAATGTTCAGCATCATTGGTCATTAGAGAAATGTAAATTAAAACAACACTGAGATATCTCCAGAAACAATGGCTGACATCAAGAAATTAACCAGTAATAAATGCTGATAAGGTTATGGAAAAAAAAGGAATCCTTCTCCCTTGTTGGTGGTAGTGTAGACTGGTACAACCACTGTGGAAATCAATATGGAGACTCCTCAAATAATTGGATTAGAGGTTCCATTTGACCCAGCTATTCCCCTTCTGGGTATCTTCCCCCCCCCCCAAAAAAAAACATACACAACGATATATGTGCATCCATGTTTATAGCAGCACAATTTGTAATAGCTAAATTTTGGAAACAGCTCAGCTGCCCATCAACTGAGGAATGGATAAAAAAGATATGATATTTTTATATAATGGGATACTACTCAGCCATAAAGGACAATAAACTTGAGGGTTTTATAGGTAAATGGATGCAACTAGAAACCATACTCATAAGTGAAATAAATCAGATTTGCATATGTAAACACCATATTGTCTTGCTAGTATAAACAACTGAAAGAGTAAATAAGATCCAGAAATTATAATAGATATAGTAAAAGGGAGTGAAACTACTCAAAGGGAAATCATATTGTTTGCTCAATCTTACATGCCTGTATCCAGTAGCCTGAGCAATTACTTTGAGGATAACAATATATAATATAAAAACCATTGTTAAATTCCTATCATCTTGTTTGAAATCCTATATCGCCATTATTTTGTTGTTGTCATTTTGCTTTTGTTGTTTTTAGTTGTTTGCTTCCTGATTTTTCTGGTTTTTTCTCTTTAAAAGAAAAAAATCAAATTTTGATTAATCATAGGGAGACCTGGGAACTCTAAGGTGCTTACCATATAACCTTTAAAAATTAAATAGCAAAACTTGAAAGAAAAGTGAACATATCAGAGGGATGAGAGCTATTCCCTTTTCTTGAGTATAGTTGTATCACTTCTCTTCTTAAATAAAATAAATTTTGTTAAGTTTCAGTGATTTAAAAGTATCTAAGATTGAAATATAAAAGTTAAATAAAAAGAAAAACCATGGCTTTAAATAGTCATTAAAATAGCTTTTAACTAGCTATTCCCAAACATTGAAGGATATACTATAAAACCACAGTCTAATTTTTGCTTTGCTGAATTTTGGGTTTAGATTTAGATGTCATGGGTGGAACATTTGGATAGCTATCTTGATATCCAGCCAGGTTGGGATAGAAGTCCTCAAGACTTCCATACCCTACTGTTTTTTTTTTTTAAAGTTATTTTATACTATGTTTATGCTAACATTTTAGTGATAGGTTGGCAAAAGCATTTCAAAGACTTGAAAATGTCATAAAATAGAAGTTGAGTCACATCCATCTAAAATTTCATTTTGCAAATAAAGTCAAAATCAACCAGAAGGATAAACAAACACAAATTATGTCACTCCACACAAGTCAGAACTTAATAGCTCTGGTTCTTTAATACTACATTCTTAAATGCTCATTACTAGAATTAATTTTTTGGGAAGAAGAACTCTATTGCCTTTATTTAAATAACATTAATATTTCAGTTTTAATTTTCATCTCATCTATAGATTGAGATGATTTCTTATATGCCTCAGTGGCCCTAAAATTTTTAAAGGTGAAAAAACTTAACTTTTTGAGTAATAACAAAATTTTGACATAGGAAGCACAAAGTAAATGTTTAATTATTTTGTCCTAATATGTTGACCCTGAAGAATTTAGAGATTCATCTGCAATACACATATATAAATTTGTAAAATAGTATAAAATAACTGGCTTACCTCTTGTTATCTTAACATAATATTCTATATTTTTAGGCTTAAAATATGCACAGTCATTTTGAGGATGAAAAGCCCTTGCCTAAATTACTGATACTTCCAATACTCTAATGTGAATCTTCCTTTTTTTTTTACCTTAAGGAGTCTTTAATTGGAAAGCTGTGTAGGAATAAATAGTTGATGGTTCTATGAGTTGGAATACTTCAGAGAACTCAGTGATAGTGTTAGTGTATCTTGTGCCTCACACACTTTTCCTGGGAGAGTATAAGGCAGAGAATAGTAATGACCACTCATTCCAGAACCTGTTGCACAGCTTCACCAAAGCTTGCCTAGATTTACTAGGAAGTTAATGAAAACTAGGTGGTTTTCTAGGCACCCATAGTTTGGGTATGGGATACTTACAATGCATTTGGTTTAAAATAATGTACTTCCTTTTAAAGTTAGTGGTGTGTGTTCTGTGTTGCAGGGACGTGCAGTTTTTGCCAGTGGCAGTCCTTTTGATCCAGTCACTCTTTCAAATGGACGGACCCTATATCCTGGCCAGGGCAACAATTCCTATGTGTTCCCTGGAGTTGCTCTTGGGGTTGTGGCATGTGGACTGAGGAACATCACAGACAACATCTTTCTCACTACTGCTGAGGTACTATAAAATATTGCTAGTGCTAGAAAGTGCGCTCAGATTCAGTTGTCTAATATTTTCTTTATCTAGCATCTCAACCCGCTTGTTAGAAAACTAAGATCTGAAAAAGGAATAAGTCTTTTTCTATTAGAGGACATAGGTTGTGTCTCAAACTTATATTTTGAGTCATTAGTAAAAGATTGTTCCTTGATAGCTTTTGGATAAATTGTGTTTTTACTTCATTGAAGGAACACTTTAAATTCTGTGACAATAATGAGATGATTAAAATACTGTTTCCAAATGATGATTACATGATAAACATTTCTCTGAGAACCTTCCTAAATAATGGCATTTTGAAGGTTTAAAAAAATGTCTGCTGTAAATGTAGTAGAAGTGTTTACCATTAGGGGTTCAGTACACAAGTCAGAAACCAAGCCAAGAAAAGTAGAATTAAGTTTTTATAAAATCATAAAAAGGACAAGAGAAGCAAACCTTTAGGAGAAATTCTGTATCAGAAAAGGCCTAGTAGGGGATTTTGTACTATCCAGAATCTTGAAAAATGTGATTCCTGGTGGCACATTCCTATAATTTCATCACTTGAGAGGCTGAGGCTGGAGAATTGTTTGTAAGTTCAAGACCAGCCTGGGCTACAGAGTGAGCCCAAAGCCAGCCTGAACTGCATAGTGAGACCCTGTCTCAAAAAGACTGAAAAAAAAAAAAAAGATTTTTCACTCTACTTTCAAACTATCAAATTGGCCATAGTTTTAAAGATACTGGCAGAAGACATGAAGCTGTTAGGTCAGAGACAAAGGACTATTTCTCATGGCATAAAATTTGCCATGAGCTTCATGCCCCCTCTGCATCAGTTTCCCTTGCCTCCTAAGCTTCATTGGGATAACAATAATTGGCATACATTTGTAAAATCAGGAACTTTTGATAATCAGAATGTTCGTCTGGTTTATATCATATTTTCAGATTTGAACAAGATATAATTCATGAGTGAGAAACTTGTGATATATAACATGCTGAACTGAATCAAATATAACTTGATCATTATTCAAATATATTTTTGCTGCAAAAATTCTGTTCTTTCTGTCATGAAGAGGAACCTTTAGAATGTAGGCAAAGATTCCTATGATACTGATGTCACCAAAAGCATGGTATCCAAGTGGTTAACACCTGACTTTTTTTGTGAGAATAAGTTTTTGGAAGCGAATGTTCTGTTCCTTTTTCTTCTCTGCGTTTAAAAGCATGACACCCAATTTCAGGCTTTGCGTGATACAAAGATTTTTAAACAGTAATAGATGTCTCACTTACTACAAGAGCATTTTAAAGTTGCTTTTACATTTAAAGAAAATAATCACCACCTTTTAAAACAGCACACATCACAAGAAAAAGATTATGTAGCCAGTGTTTTTCTTTCTAAAGAACGGTAGCACCCTCTAGTGGCAAAGTTATGAAAAACATTTTTCATTTCTTAGAGTAGTGATCACTCACAAAACACTTTGGAAAAAAAAAAGTGATATGAACAGCACTTTTCTTATCATAGCTAGTAGACCTCTCAGATTGTATCTTTTGATCTTTTCAATGGTTTTCTCTTAGTCTTCAACACAACATTCCTCTTTCTTCTACCTCAATTACATTTATTGTTTTGTAAAGTTTAATTAAATGGAACTAATAATATACCTTAGCAAGAAGAATGAATCAGTGCCACAATATTCACTGCTACATGGCCCACATGAGAGGAAAGTTCTCCTTTTCCAGATTGTATTTTATAGTTAACAAAAAATAATATATAAGAGATGCAGTGAGTTTTTGTTTGGCATACCAGATTTAATAACTGTTAAAATTACAAGAGAAGTAACAAGGTTTTAAAAATGATCTCTGTTCAGTCACTTATTGGCATAAAATGTTTTTATTGTATTTGAATCATTGTTTAAAATACTTTTTCATCAAATCTCTTTTCTTCTCTTAATGCCATCGCAGTAATATCCCATAACTTCTGTTCACTCAACAAGTGTTAATTAAGTAGCTACCCACTGTGTTAGGGATTATTGTGTGTCAGTAAGAAATAAATAGTTCACAATTTTATACCTAATTGAAACATAAAGCAGCAGCGAAGGAAGACCTGTCTTCCAGCCTACCTAGACACATAGACTGTTATAGCTGGAATGAACGTCAAGGTTGCCAAGTCTACCTCTCTGTTTTAGTAGGATTCACTAATCCAAACATTGATTTAGACCTAGGGGGTGATCTGGGGACAGAGAATGCCATTGCTGTTAGATGATCAGATAACCCTGAGTCTGTGTAGAACTAAAATCCTCCTGATGACGTGAGTCTGAAATGGCTTCCTCAGCCTCCTGCTGTACCTGCTGGTTGAGGGTATATGAGCTGGAAATAATCACACATTTTGCCTTGGGTAGCTCCCTTTCCGTATCTGAAGGGTCTTTTCCATGTTAATTCTGTCATCATCTTCTTCCTTCCTTTTCTCTCCTGTCCTCATAGTGTAGTAGTTGGAAAGTATCTAGCATGTAATGAAACTATGAAAATAAACTACAATGAAAGGAAACCTGGATTCTGTCCCCATCTTTTTCTCTGATTGTGTGATTCTAGCAATTATTGTACTTCTCTTGGGCTCAGTTTTATGGATTGATAGAAAAAGAAGATGAAATTAAATGATTGTCACTCCAGAAAAACTTAGTATAAAAATAAAGTATGAAATAAAAGAGGAAAAAAGAGAAAAAAATGTTACAGTAATGCAGTATGGACAATGTATCTAAAAGCATTCCTTGATTTAGTATAATTGTTTTATGTGTTTTCTGTGTCTCTTGGCCTATTAGTCTGGCTGTTAATCTGCATGTGTGATACTTAAGTAAATGAATCTGATGGTGACAAAATGGGGTTGGAGAGAAAGTAACAAGAAAAATAATTGAGATGGGTTATGTGCATGTACCAGAGAATGTACATACTATAAATGTAACCATTATGTGCTGCCAACATGCACTAATAAAGACTTAAACTGTATGATTGCTATTTCTTTAGTTATCTGCATGGCTACCACTATATATGGTGTGATACATGAATGTTTTTGTTCTCTTCTCTTTTCTTTTTTAAGGTTATATCTCAGCAAGTATCAGATGAACACCTCGAAGAGGGCCGACTTTATCCTCCTTTGAATACTATTAGAGATGTATCTTTGAAAATTGCAGTAAAGGTAAAGTCACTGGTGCTCAAGTCTTATTACTTTTCCTTCCTTCTACTATGGTTTTCTTAATATTAAAAATCTGCATCCATGAAATGTGTACCTGTATCAGTTGACTGTCTCAGAAGTCAGAGGAATGAGACATAGTGACTTTGTGGAGCTTAGGAGCTACATTTTATCCTTGGAGAGGAATGGAAAAATTGAGTTGAATCATTAATTTTCTATTATTCTTTTCCTCCTATAATTTAGATAATTCATTAGGAATTCCTTTTAGTGTTCTCTCCCATTTTATTTCACCTTGCTTCAGTTATACTTTTTCCATGTCATACTTGTGATAACAATCAAATTACTGAAGATGTGATGGAGTGATACTTAATTCTGAAACCACCTGCCAAGCGCATGTCTCTCTGATGTATGGCATCTTAAAAGACTAAGGTCTCAGTTGATAGTGGAGGGCAGAATGGAAAGAGGGTAAACAACTCAAGCTGTTATAGTGACAGATGGTCTATTTAGAAGAGTTAACTAAGAAGAATCTAAAAGCATGAAAATTTTCTATAATTAAACTGAGAAGGAAATTGACGTTTTGATATATAATTATATTAGTTTGCTGGGGGTTCCATAACCAAATACCATAGACTGGGTTGCTTACACAACAGAATTTATTTAAGTTCTGGAGGATTGTGGTCCAAGCTGGGTTTCTCCTGAGGTCGCTCTCCTTGGCTTGCAAGTGACTGCCTTCTCATCGTCTCTGTGCATGTGCACCTCTGGTGTCTATGCATTTTCTCCCCTCTTCTTAGGACACCCTCTAGCCTCATTTTAACTTCATTATGGCTTTAAAGGTCATTTCTCCACATCTCGGCACATTCTAAAATATCAGTGGTTAGGACTTCAGCATGAGAATTAGGGGGCTAGGAGGAAGCAAAACTCAGCCTGGAACAGTAGTTCTGCATTTGAACTGAGGTTTTCAACCTCGCCATTGGGCCTTTTGGCTGGATAACTGGTATTTGTGCTTCTTTAGTATGTTTGGCAGCTCATGGCCTCTGTTCTCTAGATATCTGTGGTATCTACACCATAGTCACAATCTGGCATGTTGCCAGGAGGCTGGGGACCAAATTGCTCCTGGTTGAAAAATCACTAGTTGGAGCTATTAGCAAATTTATTTAAATAACACTGTTTAAAAGATTCATATATCATCATCATTGTTGACTGAAAGTAGATTTCTTCAAAATCAATAAACTGTCTCCAAAGTCTCAATAGCAATATGCTTGTGTATTTATTCATGAGAGTATGTGCACATTTTCTAATAACATGTACTGACTGGATTTTAACTAGTTTGAACTGTTGACATACTGAACAGCATATTAACATTTAAATTAATTTTGACAATTTGAGCAGAAGTTGGTATATGATAAAAGGAGAAAGTAAAGAATATAAAAGGACACAGATACACCTCTACCAGTGGAAGAATAGAGTTCATGACATAATGTGGAGAATCAGGTATTTGACTTTAACAGGAAGTGAGAGATTGAAGGGATCACTGAGTGAGATCGCTATTGTCCTATGGCTGAGTTCAGGAAGGGGAGATGAGCTTCCTCATAGTCTGTGCCAACAGAGGAGATAGTTTTGAAAGAAAGGTATCAGTGGCACAAATGTACAAGTTTAACAGGTAGATGCAAGTGACCAAAACTTAACGTGAGGCTAGCCAGAAAGTTGTACAAATCACCCATCCATGTGTCTATGGTGAAGTCCAAATGTGGTGGGGCATTGCCAAGGGAGCAAATATAGAAAGGGAACTGAGAATAAAAGATAGTTTACTATTCTCGCTGGAGACAAAAGAAGCCAGTTAAAGAGAATTCAGGATCTTAAGAAGAGACTCAAACTGAACAGTGTCAGACATTAGAGATGGGACAGTTTCAGCCTCCTGAGATGAAACTAAACAGAATATTGGAGAGAAAGTCTGGCTTAGAAGGCTGTAAGAGACTTCCACAGAGTCAGTTTCAGTACAAGAAATTCCGAAATTAGGGGAGAATTGGCAAATCAGTGAAAAGTAAGCTGCTCCCCCAGTGTGTTTGACATTGGCAAGAAAGGGAGGATGAGCGATGAGTGCTGTACTGTGCCAAGGAGCAGGGAGGGGAGGTGATGGTCCACAGAAGCTGTGTCTGCGGGGAGATGGACTGTTTTATTACAGAAGCAACATGGCCCTTGCAAACAGGCACGGGGATCATATTGGTCTTGGAAATAATCTAAAACTCGAGATGTTAGTGGTTCCACAATTTTGTGAGTTCACAAGCTTGCTTAATTGTTCACTTCAGATTGCTGAATTGCCAGGCGCGGTATGCACACCTGTTATTCCAGTACTCTGGAGCCTGAGGCAGGAGGATCCCTGTGAGTTGGAGGCTAGATGAACTACATGGTGAGACCATGTTATGAAATTGGCACACATTAACGTGCTGAAGACACTCACTGGTTGACTGGCTTGGAGGGGGGGTGCGGCCCACATCGCCCCTGCATGCACCTCACAGATCAACAGCAAACTGGAGAGGGCAGCACTCCCCTAGCCAGTATGCTTCAGAAAACCTGTAAACAATACAAAAAGGTCCTGAGACCTCCACCATTCACCTGTCTGAAAGAAACCAGAAACATGACAAGATAAAGAAACAACAAAAGCCTCCAACTGCTGACCCAGGGAAAATAAGTCCAGGAGGGTAAATACAGAGGAGATCGAGGGCAGCAAACATGCAATATCAGACATGGCCTCAACGGAAATAAAGAAATACTTCTGTGACCTCACTGACGAATTTAAATCTGAAATTCTAACTTAGGTGAAACAAAATATAAGAAGATTAATAAAAGAAATGCTAGGAACTCCTCGGGAAGACACAGATGAAAGAATGGAGGAACCCAGAGAAAGGAGAGAAGCCTTTGATGAAGAATATTCTTCCTTGTTCTTTTTTTTTTTTTTTAAATCGGTACCAGGGATCGAACTCACGACCACGCGCTTACAAGGCAAGAACTTATGCCGCTGAGCTAAATCCCCAGCCCCTTGATGAAGAATATAAACAATCTAGAATACATGAAACAGATACAAAGAGAATATCAGGAAATTAAAAACTCCATTGAAAGCTGGCAAAACTTCTTGGCAGAAACTAAAGACAGACTTTCAAAAGTTGAAGATAGATTTGCAAAGTATGATCACGAAACAGATCTCTTAAAAATAATGAGCCAGGAAGTAATGATACAAAGGCTAAAGGACGACAAGAGGATTTATAGCTTAAGAATAAAGATGTGAACAAAGAAGTAGGAACAAATACAAATGAAATAAAAAGGCTATTCACAGAAATAATTAAGGAAAACTTCCCAAGCATAGGAAACGGAAGTGATGTTCAGATAAATGAGGCATACAGAACTCCAGCCAGTTACAACCAAAACAGATCTGCACCCAGACATATGATAGTCAGGATCCCAGAAATCCATCACAAGAACAGAATATTAAAAGTGGTCAGAGAAAAGAAACAGATTACCTATAAAGGAAAACTCATCAAAATCACAGCAGACTTCTTGATGCAAGCTATCAAGTCAAGAAGAGCTTGGAGCAAAATATTCCAATCCCTGAAAGAAAATAACCTCCAACCCAGATTGATGTACCCTGCAAAACAGTCTCAAAATTAATGGAGAGACAAGATATTTCCACGACAAAGAGGAACTGGGGGAGTTTGTGACCACCAATCCAACTCTGCAAAGAATATTGAAGGACATTCTAGAGAGAGAGAAGAAAATCACCAGGATTCCAGGAACAATGGCAGAAAGGCCTCAATGGAAGGGCAGGCAGTGGAATGAAGGAGAAAAGTAAGCAACAATGACAGAAAAATAGCATAGCAGAGATGAGGCAGAGAAGATTGGTTATATCGCTGTTTTGTCTTGACTGATTTTATTTGAATCTGGTATGCTTGAGGGTGTCAAGTCTGGGAGTAGGGGCAACTACTCTGGGGATGGCAGGATTCAATAAGATACCCATTCTGGTTTTGATTACTAACTGCCTTTGAATCCTATAATGTCTCCAATGTTTGGTTTTTACTAATAGGGCTATGTACTGCTAAGTTTAATTATATTATGCCTGATGATATAGATAATTTTATTGAAAACAACAAGAGACATCATAGTAACTACCATAGATCACCTAGTGTTGTGTTTTACATGTCCTTTTTGTTTCGTGTTTTTCTAGGCATTTGTTTTGTTGACTTGTTTTGATTTGTTTTTCCCTCTAATACAGAATGGCTAGGTATACATGTAGAGACTTATACATGTGTAGGACTTCTAAACAGTTTACGAGAACTGATTATAGTTATTGTGAAAAAAAAAAAAGAAAAGAAAGGAAAAGAAAGTATTCTAAAGGAAAAAAAAGAAATCCCATTAGGATCACACTTAAATAGATCTGCACCATTTCATTCACACTTTGCTTAGTTGCTGATATCATTGTCTCCTCTATGTGATTTGTAATGTCATTCTCATTTTATATCTTCTTTATGTGATTTTTTTATTGTAACAGTTTTCTTGGAAACAGAAAAATACATTATAAGCTAATTTTGGTATGGATGAAATCTTCTAACATGTGCTTCCTGGAACTTCTTTAAAATTATTAATATTCTTTTTATTTCTAGATTGTGAATGATGCATATCAAGAAAAGACAGCCACAGTTTATCCTGAACCACAAAACAAAGAAGCATTTGTCTGCTCTCAGATGTATAGCACGGAATATGACCAGATTCTCCCTGAGTGTTACCCTTGGCCTGAAGATGTCCAGAATATACAGACCAAAGTTGACAAGTAGTAAACAACTAAAACTTTAAACTTCTGTAATGAGCTCTTAAAGAATTTCATAATTTTTAAAGTTTGGAATCTTGTAACTCATAATATGCTGAGACTAAGATCATTTCATTTTAACAATCTAAAAATTAATGGAAGAAGATTAATATAAATTAGGATAAACTTCACATTACCTAGTTTTTCTTCGTTTACTTTTTGGTTATTTATGGTTTCTATCTTGATTTTTCTGCCAAATTTGCTTTAAATGCTGTTGTATCTACTACTGAGAAATTAATCTTTTTATATAAGAAACTAATGGGAAGACTAAAATTAGTAATAAATTGATATGATCAACATTAAAACTCATAATTCTTTTACTGATCATTTTGTTAAAATCCACTTTTTTAATGATAGAAATGAATTTAGGCATACATGAACTTTTTCTAAACAGAATGCTATTTTGTTGCCTAGAGAAATATAACTCCTGGTGTATTTTTATTCCAATCTTAGATTATATTTTTCCTTTTGTGCAACAGAACTCTTAACATTCCTAAGAAAGATCACAGCTATTTACTATCTTGAGCTGCCTTAGAGTTTAATATCTTTTTTTATTATATCTTATAAATCTCTTGGTCCTCAGCCAGAAATCCTTACTAAAAGCACCTTTATTTTCCCCTGACCAAATGCCTCGTCCCTAAGCTACCTGTTGTTGCCCAGGGCCCCTGTGGGCTTGGCCTCTTTCCATAGGTGAGTATCTTCAGGTCAGCACAGCCTGGGCTGTGAGAAGGGCTGGAAGGAAATTCAAGATCCTAGAGAAGAAGCTGCACAAGGAGCCAACTTCTTAAGACAAAGATCTCGGGAATCAGGGGTAAAGCCATGGGTTCCAGACAAGCCCTTTGGGTTGACTTAGATACCAGAGAGCTTACTGAGTTATGTTAAGTTCCCTTGCCTTCCTCTGAGTTTAGAAAAAGTTTTGTAACTGTGTCCCCAGTATCAGAAATTATCTTTCTATCAGATACTAACATATTTTAATTACCAAGGCCATTCTATAAAAAAGAATAATTATACCCCAGATTGTATTCATCTACTTTAGGTATTAATTAATGAACTAATGGAAGCAATTTTAATATATTTTCAAGACAGTTTCCTATTATGTATTCCAGGCTGGCCTTCAATTCATGGCTCTCTGTCTTATCCCTAGTGCTGGCATTGCATCACCACACACAACTCAAAAATCTTAAATTCGGGCCAGGAATTTAGCTCAGTGGCTCAAGGGCTTGCCTGCTAAATGCAAGGTCATGAGTTTGATCCCCGGTATTGAGAAAAAAAAAAAAAAAGAAACATTTAAATTCTTAAGCTCGTATGCATTAACATTTGCTGTTTATTAATTTACTAATAACTAGGTAGTGATAGTTTTATTTTTGAAACAATACTTTAAGGAATATGAGCTGTGTAAGATAGGCTTCCATGAGATAATTTTACTGTAAACTGAAGGCTACACAAATTATTTCAAGTTGGGGGATTTTTTAAAGGTAACATTTCGTCAACAGTTTTCTCGATAGAGTTATTTGGAAAAGATTCAGAATGCTTATCTGTTTGTTGTTTCCCAATTGTCATATAATTCTAAATATATTTACCTATGCAAAAGATTTATTAAAGCGCAGGAAAAAGTGAATGAATAAAATAACTTATTTTTCTTGAAACACTGTTACATGTTAGAACCGTAGTGGTGGAGCTGGAGGTCATATGAGTTTTAAAGAGGCCCTAATAACTGCTAATTTCAGTATGCGCTTCATTTATTTAATCCATATGTAGTCATATGGTAAATTTTGTGCTGAGTGATCTATTTCTTTGTCTTGAAGGTGATGAAACGAGCTTTAGATGTTATTTTTTACCAGATGCCATTTACTCTACACAGATCATCTTATTTGATGTAACCCCCAGTTTTCTTATGAAGCTGATGTTTTAAGTAACTTGCAGTGCTCAGAGGACTAAATAAGCAAAGGAAAGAGCTTTAAATCCAAATTTATCTTTTCTTCTAGTCCTGTTTCGTTTGATTAAGCTACAGGGTAGAATATCACTTTCCCATTCATATTTTTAAATTTTCTAGTGGATTCATAAAAAAGAAACTGGCAGAATTCATATAATTCAACATGGTATCAACATAAAATTCTTGAAATGTTCCAGGTTTTTTTTTTTTTTTTTGTCCATGTCAAGTCTTCAGGTTTCAGCTATATTTTTACACTTACATTTCAGTTCAATTCAGATGAGCCACAAATGCTAGCTAGTAAGCCAGTGACCCTTGTATAAATGTAGAAGAGACACATATGCATGCCAATAGCTGTAACACTGCATGTTCGTAAGAGAAGTAGTTTGCTGAGCTTTGTTCCACATACATGTAATCCCACCACTCAAGAAGCAGAGGCAGGAAGATTACTTTGAATCTGAGGCCAGTTTGGGCTACATAGTGAGTTCGAGGCCAAACTGTTACATAGCAAGACCAGGTCTCAAAAAAACAAAACAACAACAAAAACAGAATAACAACAGCAACAAAAAACAGTGAAGGTTAAGTCTGTGGGAAATGTTACTCAAAACTGTTTTCATAAATAATGCCATAATAAAATAGACAAAAATCTTAGTTTTACCAGTTCCTTTTCATTAGGTAGTTATGCAAATTAGGAAGGGAGCATAGACTCAAGACAAGAAAATTAACTTACTTAACAGTTTTTATAGAATGCACATTTACAGAAAAGGGAAAAATCTTAAAGCAATAACCTAAAAGGTAAAGTAAGAACTAACGGGCTGGGGGGGTTGGTTGATTGATTTCAGGCAAGGGAATAAACAGGTGCAAATATCCCAAGGCAGGAGAGACCATAACAAATGAACTGAAAGCAAGAAAATAGAGGTATTTCCTTGATAAACACAGATACAAAAATGTTTAAATACCAGCCAGCCAAATCACTAGAGGCTTTAAGGAAACCACTACTGTTAGACAATTTAACAGGAGGCCATAGAGAAATGTGTGAGAAAAAAAAAAAAATTCTAAGCTGGTTTTGGCACATACTTTTCATTTCAGCACTCTGGAAGACTGAGAAAGGTGGATGGCAAGTTCCAGCCCACCTGGGCAATAAATATAGTGACTGAGACCCTGTCTCAAAGTCAAATGCCAAAACAGTAGGTTGAAGAAATGGCTGAGTGAGAAGGTCCTGGATTCATCTGCAGTACCAGGAAAAATAACAGGTGTAAGAGTTATTATTTTATATATCTGTATATACAGCCATCAGTGTTAGAAACTATTAAGAATTATAAGAGGATTCAATTTTACCATATACAAAACTATCTTACAAACCACCAATAGCATTCTTCTCTATCTGTAGGAATCTAATAGATATTATAAAAAGGTTATTAGATATTATAAAAGGTTATTAGATATAGAGAAAAACAGAAGTCCATCCCCGTAATACATACGAACTTTTCTCTTTTAAGAAGTGTAAGGAACTAAACCTGAAATCTGGCCCTGATCCAGGTTAAGTCCTAATTCTCAATGCCTTACCTTATCTCCCTAAGAAATGGCACGATACACCCCAGCTCAGAAAAGTATTGACCCCAGTCTCTAGAATGCTTTAAAATACAATGCTCAGTATACAACCAAAAAGCAAAACTACACAGAGAAAAAGCAGAAAAATGTGACCCCCAAATGAGGAGAAAAAAATAATAGAAGTAGATTCACAGACTACCCAGATGTATTATCACACATGGGTTTAGAAATAATTGTACTAATTGTGTTAATGAAATTAGAGGAAGTGAAAAAATTGAAGAAAAGATGGATTTCATCATAGAGATGGAATAACTAAAGAGTTAAATATATTTTAGATCTAAAACTGAAATATTTAAAATTCACTGGTTGTTAAAAAGAAAATCGTTGAATAGACATAACAGCAGAAGAAAGAAACTTTGAATGCTGGTCATTAGAACTACCCCAACTGCAGTGTGGAGAGAGAAGAAAAGTAAAATAAAAGAGAACAAGATGGCCTAATATGAAATGATATAATATACTTGCATTTGGAGGGCTGGAAGGAGTGAAGAGAATTATTGGAGTACAATCAATATTTGAAAAGTTTCCTTCAATTAAAGAAAAACATCAACAGATAGCTAGCAATGCCCAAGCAGAATCAAAACAAGAAAACCATACCTAGGAATATCTCACTCAAGAGTATTGAGAGCCAAAAATAAAAAGAAATTTTAAATTCAGCTAAAGAAAATACACATGATACCTTCAGAGGTACAATGGCAGCAAACTTTTTAGGAAAAAAAATGATAGTGGAAAGATATTCTAGAGGTGCTTACAGAATACAGGTGATAAATTAGAATTCTGTACAGAGAAAATATCCTTCAGAAACATTTCAGATAAATAAAAATGGACGTGATACATGGCCTGCAGACCTACAATGCCAGATATGTTAATGTGGAAGTTCTTCAGGAAGGAGAGTGATCCCAGATGGAAGCATCCGTTGAAACAAAAACACTGAAAGGGGTAAATGTAAAGGAAATACAAAATTATATATTTGGCTATTTGAAATTCACGTAGGTTTCATAAAAATATGTAGGAAGCTGTGTGGTGCCACATGCCTGTAATCCTAGCACATGAGAGGCTGAGGCACGAGGATTGCTGTGAGTTCTAGTCCAGCCTGGGCTAAATAGTGAATTAAAAGCTGATCTGACTACATAGTAAGACCCTGTCTCAAAAATAAAATACATGGATGTGAAATATATATTAAGAGCAGTAGAACAAAGAGGAGAGATTTTGCTGTTGTATAGATTACATTATTCATGAAGTAGTATTTATTTTAAAATATTGTAGCACTGCAGTACTTCATGAACAATCTACAAACCTGCAGTAAGTCAAGGAATATTGTAGTACATAAGGAAGCGTATTGTAACCGCTAGAGTAATTATAAAGTTAAAATGTTAATAGAGGAACTAAAATAGAATAAAATCCTCGACTAGTCAAAAGATAAAAACGAAGAACATAAATTAACATCTCCTGAGATAAATATAAAATGTAGGAATGATTTAAAAATATAGTGAATGCTTACAGTTAGAAAATTTTTATTACAGTAAAAGACATTACCTCAAAATAACTCTCCCTCACCTCAAACATTTATTCTGTCATTTTTGCCAATTTCTAAAGTCCTGGAATCCTCATTTATGAGAGTCTTTGTTGAATTGTCCTGGCTGGCCCAGTCTTAAAATGTTCCAAATGTTTACCTTTGATGGTCATTTTGACCTTGGGTAAGAATCACAAGTTACACAGTGTCAGGTCCAGTGAGTAAAGTGGATGAGAATGCACCATAATACTTTTACGAGCCTGCCTTTCCATCAAATAGCACCATATTTTTTTTACCATACCTCATAAGGACACTCACAAAAGAGGTCTTCAGCTTCAGAATGTAGTAAGAATGATGGGATAAGTATTTGAAGTAAGGGAGAGAGACTTTAGGTTCAAAGTCTCATCTTTAACAACTAGAAAAGTTGCTCTGTTTTTGCCAGAAGATTCTACTCAGAACTGTAAGGAAGAAATAACTGAAAACCAACATCCTATTTACAGTAATGACCAGGCGCATACCCTGATTTGGAATGGAGATCTCTTGGTAGGGGAATTTGGAGTACTCAGGATACCTTAAATTCTGATAAACAATACTCTAGATTTGAGCACTGAAAGTCCTGCATCCTAGGGCACTTCTGAGTTCCAGGCCATCTGGTTAGTTGGCATGTTCTCCCTTGCTATTCAGATTAGGGACTCCTCCTGCCTAAAGAGGTGGTTACTACCTTACTTGAAAATCCTATAGTGTCTTTGCCAGACTTAATGCTTAGCTTAGCAAGGGAAGATAGTTTACCTTGTATTTCTTCCAAATTACTTGTCATAATCTCTGTACATAAAATCACACTGCAGCATGGAGAAGGGAAGGGGTGGGTACAGTTAAAAAGACAGACTTAGGAGAAAACTGAGACTAAAAGCATTCTAGACTTTGCTCATTTATAGTCCCCAAATCCTGAGGAAAATGTATGGAATTTTGAGAATATTAAACTAAGGAAGGAGACATATTAATTTTGTATTGGACAGAACTAACAGTGGTGCACTTGCCACAGACTGTGGACTCGGGGCAGCCTTGAGTAACTGGCAGTGATTATATTGGTTCATTCAGGTTGCTGAGTGAAATGTGGGCTTGGTAAAGGCCTACATGAAATGAGAATCAAAATGGAACCATTCCTAGAAATAATATAAAAGAAAACAAAACTTTATAGGTAGCAGTATTGGGGTGGATTTTTGATGTATATCCTGACCATCACCATCTTAAATATCTCATAACTGTCTTGAGAGGACTCACCAGTGACTCCCTTTCTTTCTTCAAGGCCTTCAGAAATACATCAGTCAGGGAAATGCCAGAGCCTGTGAAAACCTCTATGTATCTATCTATCTATCTATCTATCTATCTATCTATCTATCTATCTATATCTATCTATTTTATTACTGGTAATCAAGCTCAGGAGCATGAAAAGCATTTTACTGATTTCCCTTTATGCTGAGAAGACTTGAGAAATGCTATGGTTAAAATGGCTTCATATATCAAAGGAGACATCAGAATTTTTGGATTGGCAAGGGCTTAATAGCATTTTCCCCCCCTTTTTAAGCATTAACTGAACATAAGGTGGAAACAGGTCAGAAGTAATTGATTGTTTGGTCCACAGAAAGTTTTATTGGTAGAGAGTTAATCAAAGGGCCCATTCTCAAAATGATGCTCAAAAAATTAATAGGCAGTGCTGACCGTGAAAAAATGGGTGCTTTAAAAAAAAAAAATTGTGTAGCAACACCAGTACAGACCATGTGAATACCAGCCCAGTTTAGGACTGAACACATACTGAACCTACTGGGTGTGTGTAACAGCAGGAAAGTTTGACTGAGCTACCAAATTGCTACATGCAGATATGAGTGAAAGACCCCTGTGATAATATGTTCCCAAAATCTTCTCTGGAAGCTTCCATTTACTAGGATACCACAGTACTTTAGAAAGGACTAGACCTTTTGCAGTACACCAGGGCATAGCTCTAAATATAAATTTCTGGAGTCTCTGAAACCATTGTGCCGTTGTAGGATGTACATGTTACGTGACTGAATGTTTATTATGTAAGAATCAGTATCTTCTATGGTCCCCATAGTCCGTTTCTGATACGTAAATAAAGGGTTATTCTAGAGGAGATACCAAAAGATTTATGGAGATAAATCCTGGCCTCAAAAGCCTTAAAAGAAGCAGGGATGTGCTTGTGATCACGTCTCCTGAAGGAGACAGATGGGTCTCAGAATCACAGTGCATGTTCATAAAAATCAGACATGATTTCAGCTGCTGCTGCTGAGGAGCAAATTCTCTTTCTTGGAGCAACTCAGTATGGGGCTTTTAATTTGGCCCATTGTTTTGTAGTAAGTGCAGAAAGTTTGCCATATCTCAATAAACAATATAAATAATCAATTTTCAGTGTTACATGGACTCTGTCTGGGTTAGAATATCATTCTTTATACTGGACCATGACCATCTCACCACTGTATTGAGCACCACCTGACCCAATACATTGACAATGCTCCGTGGATAGGATCTAGAGCTCAGAAGTCACTGGGTTCTCTGAATGCCTGGTAAAAAATATGCCAGAGGGTGTAAGATAAATGCCATGCAAATACAGGAGCCTGCCACCTCAGTCATGTTTTGTGAAGGTCCAGTGTCGGGCATGTTCCATGTGCCCTCCATATTGAGGAACAAATTGTGTACTTAATTCCTCTTGTTACTAGGGATAGCATTTGGTGTTTGCTGGCCTTGTTTGAATTTTGGATACACTACTCAAACACATTTGTGGGTTCATGCAGATTTTTTTTTTTGCTTTGGCCAAACTCAGAAAAAGGTCTCTGGCTGCAGTGGTGTACATTCTACCAGGTGGACCACTGGGAGGTCCAAGGAGCTCATCGTTTTTGTGCCAAATCAGAATGCTGTATAAAGCAATACCCTTTTCACAAAATAGTTTCTTTTTATTACTAGACTACTTGAAGTAAAAAAGCAAATAAAAAATTATCTCCTTCAGAGAAATTCCATGAAGATGTCAAATAGGCACCCTGAGACTCTTTCCAAGCTCTGTGATGGATGGCATGTGAACTGTCAAGAAATCTTGATTTTTTATTTAATGCAGGGATGTTTTAGAGGTCCCTGGTCATATACAACTCATTGGCTCACTTCTTAATTAACTACACTAGTATCCTCAGCTCCTAGGATACTTAGAGCTTAGGATACTTAACACAGACATTAAGGATTGAGAAGAAAAATATACTTGAAATGCTTGATTTAATTCAGTGAGTTTTAAAAAGCTACTGTAGTTTTTATAAATGGCATGTTTCCCTAGTTGATTCTAGTCATTTTTTCCCCCTATACCGTACAATGAAGGATCAATTTCCTAAGTAAGGGCTGTGTGCATAGGGCGGGCAAGGGGAGGTGCTGTGTATGCTCTTTTCAGGGTGAACAAACACAACCACCAGTGTACACACAAAGATAAGCTTTGAATATATATACATAATATATATTTTTAATAAGATCTATGCTTCTACTATAATAAATGTCCTGTTATTGCTCCAAATAGGAAAAAGTTTAGGAGTATATGTTGCATATAAAATCAGGTTCTGAAATATTAATAGAAATAACTCCAGAAGTAAAGTTCATAAACCTGAATTTATTATGTAAACTATTTTTTCCATGTATTTAAAAAATGTTTCTATAGTGATTAATCATAGGAAAAACCTCTATGAAGTAGGTATAAAACATACTGCCTCATTTCAAAGGGTAAAAGGTTAATGAAGTTATATATGTATGAGACCTAAGAAAGTGACTATTAATCACATTTAGTGATCGTTTGGGGAGTTTATGTGATAGCTAAATCTTTTTTGGGGGGGTTATATGGAAAATGACTTCTATAGTATGTTTTTATTAGTCCTAGGAAATGCTGAGTAGTGAATCTTTGGCAATGTAGACACGTTTCTTCCCTTTGTATATAGGTAGAGTGAGGCCATAGCTTGAGCTCCAGGAGTTAATCAAGAATGGTGCGAGCTCACCTCTGGTAGGGCAGGCTCAGCATTATGCCTTGGTTTAACACTGTGCCTTGAGGAAATTTACTGAGCTATTGGGGAGAACCAGTTTCAAGCCTCACAGGAACAGGGGAGTCTGATTATGCAGTCTGCTGGCCCATAAGGTTTTCTCCCTTGCACAAGGACATGTCTGCCTCCTAGACTAACAGTAAAATCAGAAGGTGCATGAGCTCTTCAGTGTGTGCAACACTGGTATCAGGCAGAATTGTTATGAAGGACTAGGCATTCCTTTGTGTCACACAAGTCCATCGCCTGGTGGGACTAGGCTATCAGAGGGGTACGTTGGCCTGAGAGAATGAACCTCTTCACTGGGAAGGGAAGCAAGGCTGCTGGGAGGCTGCGGCAATCGGGGAAGGCTGCAGCAGCTGCTTATGCCGTATCTCAGCACTTGGCAGATTCCCAGAAAATCTTAGGGAAAAATAGATGTCTAGTAATAAAAGGATTAGCAAGAGCCACCTGGATAGGGGTTTTTAATAATTAACTCTCCTTTTGAAAAAAGCTGGTGGAACTTAGAATTTTCATGAGATGGCTTCTCATCACACTGTAGTTTTCTTCCTCCAGTGAAGTTACTGTGCAACCCTCCTCACAGGTCCCCTCCATCCTTTCACTCAACACAGAACTGCATTAATGGCCTGTGGGCAGCATGGAAAAAGCAGGGAATACTGTGTGCAGAACTAAGAATATGGTTATCACTGCTAGTATCTTTGACAAACTGATATAAACAGCAGAGGACACAGCATGACATGTTACCTTTACTCTTGAGATTTCATCACTAATATTTCTCTATTATTGCTAGTATCGTTTTACTAATACACTTGAAATAGGGGGTGAAATGTAGATACATGCTTTTCTCATTTGCTCTTTTAGAACTTCTATCTAATGATTCAAGTTGGTATGTTACATATGTGCTGACATCATGAAAGGGAGAACTGTTCATATGAAGTCATAACTGCAGGGTTTTTTTTTTTTTTTTTTTTTGTCTTTTTGAGACAGGGTCTTGCTATGCAGTTCAGGCTGGCCTCAAGCTCACTTTGTAGCCCAGGCTGGTCTCAAACTCATAATGATCCTCCTGCCTCAGCCTCCCGAGTGCTGGGATTACAGGCATGAGCCACCACGCCCGGCTTGCAGTTTGATTTCTAACATTAATGTGGTTTTATACTCTTTAATCAAATCAGCTTCACTGGTTAAATGGATTGTTTTTATTTGCACTGGAAGTTTTCAAATGACAATACAGGAACCTAAGGAAACATCACAACTGTGCCTTTCCCAAGTTACCAGGCCTATTCGTTTCATCACCAGGTGAAGATTCTGGAGCTAGGGTTCTCTCTGAAGATGCCACATAGCCACTGGTCTTTTTAATCTGGTCTTACTAGTAGAAACACTGACTGAGGGAAATATAAGCACAGGCCTCAGTAACTTCCTAAGTGTCTGAACTTTTGCTTTCAATACCAAATAATATCTGAAAAACATGTTCACTTTTGTGCTTTTTGAGAAATTCCAAGAACTGCCCCAGATTCATGTGATAATCATTCCTCAGTCCATAGTCACCATGGGCCTCAAGAAGTAATTCTTCAAAAGAGTGGAAAAGGCGCAGGTTCCTGCTGTTTCCTTCCGTCTCCATGCTTTCAGTGTGCTTACAGGAAATGTGCTTCCAGCTGGGATAGCGAATTGTGTGCCAGAACTCCTCACAGTGCTCCTTGAAACCTTCCACACAGATTATACCGGGCTTTCCAGTCATGCAAAATCCAGTCACATCTAACCTTTTCCCCACCTCTAAAATCTTTTTCCTCAGGTCCTGTTGATAGATATGGTGACTGTAGATCCACATTCGGAGGAACGTGTTCTTGACTGGCTGTACTTGGGCAGATGGTTCATGCTCAAGCTTTCTGTTCAGGAAATAGGATGCACTATTGTCCTGGAGCCACTGAATTGCTGCACATACACAGAGCTCCCCTGGGTCAAAAGTTCCTATGTAAGAAGTGAGATCGTTGTTGAGAAGTAGCTGCTGTTGTCTATCAAGATCAGATGACCGAGCAAATAGCTGCAATGCTACATAGGGGTAGCTGTGAGGCATGGTTACTTGCAAGTCAATTGTCACCTTAAAATTAAAAATCAAATAGAGTTAAACACCATAAAACCACACAAGCTAGTTCATCAGTTGCAACTCATGACTTTGACAAAGAGAATAGTCACTGCTATTGTCAGCTATCTGCCATGTACTTTATATGCACAATTCTTTACATGTAGGCATTCATTCTTTTTAATGTTTATTGAAATACACATTCTAAGTGCTCTGTGCTGATGTACAGTAGTGAAGCGTTACACAGTACTGTTTTCATGAAGTCTAGAGCCTGGTGAAACATACACATTAGATTAAAAAAATACATAAATAACAAAAACTACATATATTTGATTTCATTTGTGAGAAACATTAACATGAGAAAGTTCCAGGTTCCACTGAAGTGTGCAACCATCAGGAGAGAATAGTCTAGGGAAGCAGGAAACTTCCTCAGAGCATAACAACTGGAGGATGATTAGGAAATAAGTAAAACAGCTCTCAAATGACCAGTCCAATCTTACTTTCTCTATGCTACTTTCTTGGAAATACATGAATCAGCAGATAGAAGTAAATTCATTTCTAACGTTCAGATTTTGTACATGTATTTGCTTTCTGCATAAGGTGAACTTAAAAGTCCAAAAACATTCATTCCTTTCAAAGCTAATGTGGTTACATGTAATATTTAGACTTGTGAAAATCATGGCATCTGTAATGTTGATCTATAACAACTGGTACAGTAAGAAATCGGCTGAGTAAACAATAAAATGTAAGACTAAGATATTTTCAATAAAAGGACTGGGCATATTTGTTTAAAAGGTGTGCATATTCATATAAAATTTGGGATGTTTACTGAAGACAGTTTACAGAGCAGCCCATGTTGCATGTTTTGCTTCCAAACAAGTAGAGGAACACACTCTGGAATGCTGATTTCCTGAACAGGAAACTCCTACAGCAGGTGTTTCAGTTAAAAACTGGGCACTTAGCAACACCTGAAACAAATGAAGGCACCCACCTTGGGCTCCTCAATCTTAAGTGTAATCACAAATTCAATATTTGGTGGTAGCGCTTCCCTGGTGCCTTCTAAATATCTCTTTATATTCCTCGGGGCATTTACATCTTCAAGTTTTACTTCTCCTTGGTTAGGAAACATAGAAAACAGCATTTCCATCTCCAACAGCTGAAGCTGAAGGCTTTCATTCACTGAAGCCGACATGTCTCAGAAGCGGCTTCCCTGGAAACCTGGAAAAGCCCAGGGACTCTGGGCTTAACTGTGTCAGCTGGTGCCGAGGGAAATTTCCCGAAGATCCTTTTTCCAGTACGTAGTTCCGCAGGAACGCTGCACAGAGGGGGCACAAAGTGGGACATTCACACCGTCGATTTAATCTCCAGATGCCCGAAATGTAACACGCACAAACACCTTCCTATCCCACACACGATATTCATTGACATCCAGATTTCTATCCCACCCCACCATCCCCCTCTTCGCCCCTGGAGCAAGAGTTAGGAATCTGCACTTTCAACAGGTGCTGGGAACCATCGCGTTGCAGGTGGCTGCAAGTGATACCTGCAGAAACACTGCAAGGCAGCATTCCGAGAAAGGAAGTGGGCCCAATCCCACCCGGTTTTAGGTTTGCGCGGAGCTGGACGCCATAGCGAGAGGGTCCGAAGGGTCGAGCCTCTAGGTCTCCAGCCCCGGAATCGCAGGGGCCGCCAACCCCACGGCCAGCCGCCACCCGTCGGTCCGGAGGCCGGGAAGTTTGGGCGGAGAGCTGGGGCGGCATCCCGAGAGCTCCGGACGCCGGGGCGGGGGTGTTTTGGAGGTAAAGGCAGAAAATGACAGCGCGGTGGGAAGGGTGACTCGAGAAGGCGTCCGGAGTCACAGGTGTGAGAAATGACCGCGACAATTGGAAAGGGATGCAGGGACCCAGGGGCACTTACTATGGCTGAGGACACTACTTCCCTGCCTCCCATCCGTGACCAACTAAGAGCCGCGGCCAGCCGGAAACGCGGCGTCTCCCTCCCCCCGAAGCCCACATCTGCAGTGGAGGCTGCCATCCCAGTGCTCTGACTCTCCGGTCCAAAACCTGGGCCATGGCGGTGCCTCACCCTTCCTGCTCACGGAAGTGAAACGGCCCGGAGCCCGCGCAGAACCGCAGCTGCAAGGCTGCAGGCTCTGGCCATGCGTGAGCCGCGGGGCGGGGCGTGAGCCGCGGGGCGCCGCTGTGATTGGCCGGGGGGCGGGGCAACGGCCCGGAAGCCACGCAAGGCCACGTCTGCCGTTCTGAGCGCTGGCGCCCGGGTTGTGGTGAAGAACCTGGTCCTGGAGCTGAAGGAAAAGTCTTTGGGCATAGGTGAGCCGTCTGAGACGTGCGGGCGGAAAGGGGGCGCTCCGGACTGTTGGGGTCCTGTGGCAGCTGGGCGGGCAGGATCTTCGGCTGACTGGCGGGGGCAGCGAGCAGGCTACGCGATTGACCCTCGGACCGCGCGCGGGACACGCCTACCGCTGTGCGCTGGGAGCTGGCGGCTGGGGCCGGGGGGCTGAGGCCCAGCCGGGGTCGGTACCTGGCGGCCTCGCGGCGATCCCGGAGCGGGGAGAGCGGGACCGAGGGGGAAGGTGGAATGCGGAGAAGGGGCTGCGGTTCACTTTTTCCAGCGCACACTGTTAGAACTTAAAAGACTTTTAGTGAAAGCATTTGCATCCCCATTGCAGGGTGGAAGCATGTTACCTTGTTTTTTGTATTTTTTCAAAACTTACCTGATTTAACGGGACCGCTTCACTCCCTTGTGATTAATGATGATACAGTAGTTTCCCAGAGAAGGATGATGAAGTTTTCCAGAGAAGGACATGGTAGTGGGCCGAGTCCTTGTTGTCTTAATTTTTTAAAATTAAGACAAAGGTGGTATTAGAAGATGTGGCTAGTTTTAGAGCTTTATTTAGAAAGATGTCTTGATTTTCCTTATGAAACCTGAAAAACCCTCTGCGAAGTGTATTAGGGAATCTGGGCAGTCTTGAAGAAAAAAAAACTGTTACTGTCTTTTGCTTTTTCTTTGGGAGTATGCGATTTTGGAAGGAGTCACAAAATGAGCCAGGCAGATATCTCAGCAATTTGAGGGGTATATAGTGCACTTGGAAATCTCTCATTAGGCCTCACTTTCTCACCAGCTGAACAGTTGAGCTTAGGTTAACTGAGGCCCAGGCTTAGGTTTTCCCTTTTGTAAAATGGGATGGTCTCTGAATCTAGGTGTAAAATCTTCAGTTTAATTGCTAGTAAACCATTTTCACTTTAGGGATAGTCTGGAAGCAACGTGGGAGGTGAGTTAGGGCAAACTGATTTCTGGCCCCAGTCTGCCCTGGACTGAACAATGCAGTTATGCAGGAACTTCTAGGTGTCAACCCCCTACGCCCAGCCCAACACCCCAGGTGAACCCAGAGCCTCACACGTGCTAGACAGGCACTCTAACACTGATCCATCTGCGTGGCGGACCCACTTCTAAGTCAGTCTGATGTTGGGAATTTATTATGCTATTCTTTGCCCACTCAATCATGAATCCTAGAGGAGCTTCAGAATGAAGCATCAATTGGGTTGGAGTGGTAGCTTTTCGAGCAAATGGTCCTTGAAAGATTTATTATGCCTGAAAAATATTCCTTAATTTTGTAGACATGGATTTAGGTGCTGTTACAAAATTCTCAACATTACATGCCAAGCCCAGTGGACTCATTCTTCAGTATGGGACTGCCGGATTTCGAGCAAATGCAGAACATCTTGATCACATCATGTACCGAATGGGATTATTAGCGGTCTTGAGGTCAAAACAGACAAAGTCCACCATAGGAGTCATGGTCACAGCATCGCACAATCCTGAGGTAATGCATGCAGTGCTCTGTTAAAGCAGCCATTGTTTGCAAGTCTAAAACCTTGAGTCAGCAGCCAAAGTACAAACTCTAATTCCAGGAACATGCCTTATGTGTGTGCACCACTGGCTTCTAAATAGCTGTCTTAATAGAATGGTCATTTAGCTCAAGACTCATTAGAGGGTGTGGAGAGAATGAAATGGAGCATGTCCGTATTAGAGAAGTAACATAATGTTTTTCCAGTATACAGGAGTTGAATTGAGGACAGTATTAATAGTTAAAAAGTGTAACCTCTGTTAGGAGTGATTACACAGATGAAGATAGATGGGAGAAAGGCAAACCTTTGAAAAGACATTTTGGAATAATTCAGGCTTTTTTTTAAATAGCTACACAGTAATTTCCTGTTCTAATTGAATAGTCACCAGCTGGGTCTAGAGAGCCAGAAGTGAGTTTTAGGCAGAATATTGATGAGGTTTTAGTCTTCAGAACAATTACAGTTTTAATGAAAGTTTCTTTTGACATAATTATGTTTATTTTTCAGCTCTAGATACAATAAAAATTGTATGTATTGAAATTGAACAATGTCACATTTTAGGATAGTTATATATTATTGAAATGATTGCCATAAGCAAGCTAATTAACGCACTCACCACTTCAGTTGCCTTTTCATAGTGAGAATGCTTAAGATCTGCATTTAATGAGGTGTATAGTGCATTATTAATATGATCCCTATGATATACTAGAGTTCCACAACTTTGTCATAACTCTAAATTTTTGGCCTTTAATCAACAACTGTTTCCTCCACAACCAGCCTCTTGCACTCATCATTTTACTGTTTCTATGAATTCAGCCATTTATAGTCCACATAATGAGTGATCATGTGGTATCTTTCTGTACCTGGCTTCTTTCACTTAGTACAATGTTCTCTAGGTTTGGCATATTGTTGCAGATAGGAATATTTCTTTTTTTTTTTTTTTCAGGCTGAATACTATATATTTCGGTTATTTCTGTATCTTGGATGCTTTTTTTTTCATTGTGGGGGATTGAACTTGGCATTGCACATGCTGGACTCTTGTTTTTCCACTGAGCTGCAGCCCCAGGCCTTTTTATTTTGATACAGGCTCTCATTAATTTTCCTTTTAATCTTCCTGCTTCAGCCTCCTGAGGAGCTAGAATTACATGTATATGCCACTATGCCAAGCTTAGCTACTGTTTGGACATAATTTAACTTTTATTTTCTCTTACTTGTAGTCAGCTAATACACAGTTTGAATAATATGCTTCTCTTTAATTACTAAGGCATGAGATTTTTGTCTTTGTAGTTAAATCACCAACATGTAGAAGCTCTGTGAGTCTCAGTTATGGTTGGTAACCTCTTCCTCTAAAAGGGAAGATACTGCTTTTCTCACCTCTAAATATGTGATCACCAAATGCATCTAAACATATAAATCACTATAATTTATTGATGATGTGTAGGAGGAACCTCACATTTATTGCTGGTTCCAGAAGCATTTTTCAGAATAGTTCAGGGCTGTTTCAATTGACATTCACTTTAAAGTATAGTTTTTTTTAAAATAGGAGTTTGAGCAGACCAGCACCTGGAGTCAGCTCGTGGCAGCTGTGCTGGACAGCCTGCTCAGGGAGTCCAGAGGCAGTGAGTTGGGGGGGAGTCCTGTCCTTTGCTGTATTGTGCCCTAATTGTTAATTGATAAAGAGACACACAGATGACAACTTTGTAGAAAAACTTGTGTAGCATTGCAGTTGTTAAGTTTAAGTAAGATGGACTTGATGTTTTAATATTGGCACTAATATTTAATAGGTGTATGATCATAAGCACGTTCCCTCTCTGAACTTGTTACCTGAAAGCTGCAGTAACAATAGAGTCTTAATTAGACTGATAGGCGGTCATGAGGAGGAAATGACATACTGGATTAAAACACCTGCTAGTACCATTATTACTAGGTGGTAACTACTGAATCCTGTGTGTTTTTGGGAAAAAGACAGCAAGAATGCTTCCTGAGCTCAACCTCATGGATATGTGCAGATGACTTACTGTTTATTTTGCTTGGAAGGAAGACAATGGTGTGAAATTGATTGATCCTTTGGGTGAAATGTTGGCACCATCCTGGGAGGAGCACGCTACGTGTCTGGCAAATGCTGAGGAGCATGATCTGCAGAGTGTGCTTGTTGGCATCAGTGACAGTGAAGCTGTGGATCTGCAGCAAGATGCCTTTGTGGTTATTGGGAGAGATACCAGGTGAGTTTCTGCAGAGGCAGTGTGACTGCAGTATGAATGACTGCATTGGGTTAAATGCCCAAAACAGATGGAAAGAGTGAAGGAGAGCGGAGCTTCCCTGAGCGGCTTCTCCTGATCTGGTCTTTCTGAGGAGCTGATGCACAGCTGCCCTTAGGGTTTTAGAGTTCAATTCTAGTTTGAACTCCACATGTAAACCTTATGTAGTTAGGACAGATTTTATCCTGGAGTGTCTGTTTCCTCATCTATAAGCTGTTGATCATTAGGCCTATTACAGTGTTCTTATGAGAATTAAATACTCCATGCAAAATACCTCCTGGCCTAAGAGTGCAGCCTGTAGGATTTTTCCCTCACAGAGTCAGAACACATGATTTTAACTCATTATCTTTATACAGATTTTCTTTGTAATCTATGTTATTGTTTCAGATATTTATACAGCTTTCTGTATAAATATAGTTGACTGATAAACAGTAATTTGTATTATTATATTTGCCAGCTTTAGCTTTTTTTTTTTTTTACAGAAGCATATCATTTCTGTAAAATGTTAGATTAAAAGTGTAGTACTTTGGAAGATTGGCACTGTCTTTTGCATAAGATCTGATTTTAGCTGTAGATTCTTTCAAAAGGAAATATTTCCTCATTCTCCTAATAGCTTGGACTTTTTCACCCTTTATGGAGTTTCTAGTCTAGAGAGTCTTTATTGTATTTCACCTTATATTGTGTTATTGTATTGCAAGTACCAGTGATGTTAGATTCATAGGTGGAAAAATTGGTGATTTATATCCTGAAGTAAATTATTATCCCACATATATTTGACTCCTTACTTAATAAACTAATTCAAGTGATTATATCTTCTTCTAAGAGGAAATTATATAAAGATCTTATTTTTAGATAGTTCTTTCTGATATTATAAATGAAAAGTAGGTTCTGTGTCCATAGTAGTTTAATATCCAGTACCATATTATACAAACTTTACTAATGACTGTTGTTGCTATTGCTGGTTTATCATCTGTGTTGTTTTAGTTATATTTGGAAAAGTATTTGGCTGTGACATATTTAGATTATCTTTTTTATCTATTGTCTAAATTAACTTAAAAGCTCAAGGTTTTCTAAGATACTGACTTTGAAAGGCTACTGGAAAATGCTTATCATTTACCTGTATCTTTGAGGGTATCTTTAGCTTTCAGCGCAGATATAATAAATGTATTATTTTGAAATTGGTAGTATCTTTGCTCTCTTGACCAGCAATTCTGTTACTTTCAAAAGAGAGACATTGTTTTTCTTTTTTTGTCTTTCTTAGGCCTAGCAGTGAGAAACTTTCACAATCTGTAATAGATGGAGTAACTGTTTTAGGAGGTCAATTCCATGGTATGTAACTATCCTTAGTTGTAAATTAAATTTTTTAAAAATTGTAACATTATCTCTACGGTTTCAAATTACAGATGAATAATAACAGTGTAAAAATTAACTTTTAGGTATAAAGTTTTCAACTTAGAATAATGTTTCAAATTTTTCCTGGGCAGGTTTTTTAAGCCTATGAGAGTACTATAGGAAATTATGTGTAGAAAACATTGATCTGATATAACTTCCTTTACTTTAGGAAGGATGGATTTCTTGGTATAAAAGCTTTTTTGGAGGTGACAGAAGAATTCCATTTTGGGTTTTTTGGGTCAGTTTTAGGTGTTCTTTAATAATTGATCAGCTGTCAAATATGGATGGAAAATATCTTTGGTCTATAGGTAATCATGATGCTAAGGTTTGCCAGGTGCTTCCTATCAAAGGAGTTGAAATGCAGCCCAGTGGAGGCTTCTCTTGCCTTGTGAAGGCATTGACACCTCTGATTTGAGATGAATTTCTCCTAGTGTCACATGTTTCTCATTAAGAAAGTAAATCTTCTGTGGACTTTGAAACCTTTGTAGTTGTTGCCTTGTGCTTTTATCGGTGCTTTTATCTGGCCTTAGCTCTGTTAGCTCCCTCTGCCTTGTTTGCCCTTCCTTCTGTTGCTTGTTCCAGGGCTGGCTGCAGGTGAGTCTTCTTTGTCTATCTGAGGAGACATCTCCCAGACACTCTTCTGAACTCCCATCACCTGATTGGCTGGGCACAGTCAAGTGGGGATTCTTAAGTTGGGCCCCAAGGCCCTGTTGAGTTTCTAGTTAAGCCATAGGGACTTTGTGGCCCTCTGGACACATGCATGGTGTTACCTACTTAACGGCTTTTTTAGGAGAAGCTGGCTACATGTGTTTTGTCAGATACCTGCAGAGATCTGTGTCCTAAAAAGAACTCTTAAGAACATATGTTCTGGAATGTTTATTTCAGTTGATGTCTTTGTAGCTTCCACAGTTAAAACTACTCCTTTCTTCAGCTTCTACTTACATTCCTCTGCTGGCCCTTCTTTTAGTTCTTGATAAAGGGCCAGTTTCTTCTACTTGGTTTCTGAATGATCATTCCTGCCATAGCCCCAACAACCTTCCATCATTAGTTGTTTATCAGATGTTTTGTCTACATGCTGTGTTACTACCCTCAGTGCAAAACCTGTCTTACCATGACATGCTTCTCCGCTTCTGTGGGTATAGGAAACAGTGGTTTGAGTTATTGAGTCTCACTTATTACTCATGGTATCCATTCATCTGTTTTATGAGAACCAATGCAGAAATGCTAGTTGTGTTCCATCAGGGACATTCCCTGACTTCCCTACAGGCCATGCTCTGCATGATGGAAAGCAGCATCTGAGGGATGCATTCACAGAGGTAGCCTGCTTCATCTTGGATCTAAACCTATGTTTTGTTTTGTTTTTTACTATTCTCAGAATGGTTCATGTTCTTTGGCATTTTCAGTTCTCTCTCCAGAATCATCATTGTTCCACTGTCTAGTGTACATGTCTAAAAGAATTTGAAAATGACTTTTTAATATCTTGCCTATTTTTCTCTTTTTTAGCTTGGTGTATTTTTTAAAAGAAGGATTAGTGTAGTTATAGCCCAGGGAAAATGAAGAAGCTAGCAGGCTAGAAGATAAAGGACAAAAGCAGACGCCAAATCATTCTAAGCCTTGTAAGTCACAGCAAGGATTTAGGTTGTATTCCAAATGCAGTGGGATTCAATTGAAGGATTTTCTTTTTTTTTTTTTTTTGTATAGTACTGGGAGTTGAACCCAGGACCTTCACACTTAACTACATCCCAGGCCACTTTTTATTTGAGACAGGTTTTCATTAAGAAACCAAGTTGCCTGGACTGGGCTTGAACTTGTGATCCTCCTGTCTCAGTCTGAGAGTTCTGGGATCACCAATTTGTTTTTATTTTTGTTTGTTTGTTTGTTTTAAGTGAGTCACTGACTGTTGTGTAGAGAAGGAAAAGTTGTAAAGAAGAGACCAGTTGGACCAGTGTTGCACATATAGTAATTCATGCAGGAGAGATGAAACATGAGAAACAGGAAAATTTTGATAGATAATAACAACTTTTAATCACTATATATAGCCCATGTTATGACTATTTGGTAATTTTAACATTGTTCACAAAATCTTTCTGCCTTTAGTATGTCTTTTGGAATAAACACTTCCATTTAACTAGTCTAAGGTGGTATTCACTCTTTTTTGAGCTCTCTTACTTTGTTCCTTCTCCTTATGTCACAACTAAAGTTGCCTTCATGAAATATTTCTCTTGTGTAATTTGCAGGGCACAACAACTTAAAATGGTGCCTTTTTCCCCTAGTACAGACTGTCGTTTGCTTTTGAAGTCTGTGGACAGATGTAGTCACTGAATGTTTACCTGTTGAGTACTGACCCTCTCTGCTGTGCATTCCTCTGGTTTCATGTTCACAGTGCTTTTCTTGTGTACTTAGTTGTGTCTGACTGGAAAATGTTCTCAGAAAATTATTTGTGGGGCATTTTTAAGATTTACGATAGAAGTGATTCCTCTGGGCAGGATTTGGTGCTTTCCTCTGCTAGCTGCCCAGGGCAGTACCAGGGCTTGGTCTAATTTAACTTCCTTCATCTGGACCCCTGTGGTGATGTGCCCTGGAAGTGGTTTGGGTGACAGTTCCTGAAGGGTGGGTTTCCTCCTCTGCTCTGCTTCCTGCAAGACAGCCATTCTGAGAGTGCGGACTTGGAGTGATTCACTTTTGCCTGCCCCTTAAAAGGAACATATAATCTATTGAGGTTTCAGAGTCTGGTCTTCTCCTGGTTTCCCCATGTTAGTTTTTTGTACTGAAACAGAGACTGCTGTTTCTACTTGACAGCAATTCCCTCAGAGCCAAACTGGCTTCTCTCAGCTCAGATCTTGAAATCCCTGTTTTAAGAATTTAACCAGAATCTCTTTTATGCTGCATTTTTGGTAGCTCTCAGGAGGATGGTTCATCTGACTTAAGTAGTTTACAGTGTTACTAGAAGCAAAACTGTATTTTATATTTATATAGCCACCTGTCTATACTAAATAATTACTTTATATTAATTATCATTTTTCCAGAATTGAATATGTGAAAATATAGTTGTGGTGATTTTTAGTGGGTATTTGTGCATCTGGATAATAGTTTGAAATTTAGTGATATGTATATGTACAAGTTCCCCACAAGGAAAATAATTATTATATATTGCAAAAATACACCAATTAGCTGGGGGTTTAGCTCTGCGACACAGGTGCCTACCTGGCAAGCTCAAGGTTGTGAGTTCAATCCCCAGTACATTAAAAAAGTATTTTTAAGTTTTCCAAGATGCCTTTTTACCCTCTGGTCTGGAGATTGAACTCATACATGCTAGGCAAGTGCTCTACCACCTGAAATGCACTGTGAGGCCAAGATGCCTTTTTTGATAGTATTGGGGATTGAATCCCTGGCCGTGTACATACTAGGCAAAGTGTTCTACCACTGAGCTGCATCTCCAGCCTTGAGATGCCTTTTTTCAAACAGGATTTGTCACCTTGAAAATTTTAGAGTATGAATACATGTAAACTTTTTTCTTTGTTAAGAAATATGCCAAATTGTTTTTTGTTTTTCTGGGCAGATTATGGCTTATTAACAACACCCCAGCTGCACTACATGGTGTACTGTCGAAACACCAGTGGCCAGTATGGAAAGGCAACCACAGAAGGTTACTACCAGAAACTTTCTAAGGCTTTTGTGGCGCTTACCAAACAGGTGAAAAATACCTTGCATGTAGTTAAAATGTAACAGGATCAAAGTTAATCTTAGTTTGTCATTTCTCTTCCCTTTACATAAATGTGGTTTCTGTTTTCTCTCTATAGAGCTCCCCTAGATTCTGGTCTGAGTATCCTGCTAACTGTATATTCCTCTGTGGACTTACTTTTACATTTGAATGACTGACATATTATACAGACATAAGATTTCTTAGGAATACTGCTCACTTGAAGCTAAATTGTATTAAATCTCCATTTCTACAAGTTGTTCAATAAGTGAAAGTATTCCAGTGGCCAGGCTGATTTTTAAATTTTACTTTAGTGTTTTATAATTTCTCTCTCAATATATATCTGTGCTGTTTTCTGGGTTAAAAAGATTAGTTAACCAAAATAATGGAAGATATATATAAATTTTTATATTTCACTTTTATAACTTAAAAATTTTCTTCCATGTGTTTTTTCTTTTGAAGGTTTCCTGCAGTGGAGATGAATATAGGTCACTTAAAGTTGACTGTGCAAATGGTATAGGGGCTCTGAAGCTAAAGGAAATGCAACATTACTTCTCACAGGGATTATCAGTTCAGCTGTTTAATGATGGGACCAAAGGGAAGCTCAACCATTTATGTGGGGCTGACTTTGTGAAAAGCCATCAGAAACCTCCAGAGGGTGTGTATTACCAGCACTGTGAAACCTTGTGTTCAGAATCTTTGGGGCCAATCTCATGTACAAGCCAAAGTGGTCACACAAGTTAAGACTCATGTAGCTGGTATTTGCTCTGCTACTTAGACATCTTCCTGTCAGTGCCATTCAAAACACAGTATACTCTCTCTGTGTATTTGTCATACCTGCTTATAGTTGGTAGGAAATCTGCTAGAGAAAGCAGGGTCAGAAGATGACACTGGGTCCCCAACTTAAGCACATATCAGAATTGCCTTGTTGGTACACAGATTTAGGGGCCCCATCCAGTTTCTGATTTGCTGGGTCTGAGTTATGATTTGTGTAGCATTTCTGCCAGTTCCCAGGCTTTGTTGATGGTGAAGCTCTGGTGAATACACTTTGAAAATACTGATCTAAAGATAGCAAGAGTAATCAGCAGCATCTTCTACCTCATCTTCACAAGTTACACTGTAGAAAGGGAATGTAATTTTAGTTTTGTTGCACTGTGGATTTTAAGTTACCAGCCTGCAAGCAAAACCTGGCCTGCAGATGTATTGGTTTGGTTGCCCGGTGTTTGCTTGTGTGTTTAGTACAGTAGCTGACACTGTTTAAAAATTCTGTGATTTCTTTTAAATACTGGAATCCTTTCATCTATGAAGATTCACAAAATAACTTTTCATACTTCATTAATTTGCTGCCACACCCTTTAAATATGACATATTTTAGAAATGCACACCCTTCACGTGGTTACCTCATTCTGCCTCAGTGTAGTTAGCATTTAAAATTTTAACTGTCAACCATTTTGAGACTGTTTTCATTGATTTGCTTGTTTTGACTGACTTCTGTGTCACTCGTTTATCCATTTAGTTATTTTAAGCTCTCTGCTGCTCTAAGCACTAGGACCACAGCATGAGCAAAACCCTTGCCGTCTTAAACCTTGAATTGTCTTATAGGCAACATTTTACTCACGTTCCTGACAAAGCCTTTCATTTCTTAGCTGCCCTGTGTTGGCTTTGCTCCTCTACCACTTATGGTTGAAGATCAGCGAAATATTTTAATAGTTGCTGAGGTTTCAATAGCTTTATACATATTTTACCAGCCAGTTAGTTATCTCTTACTGGTTGTAATTCTTATCTCTTAATCACCAGTGATTTTGGTGCTGTGAACAAATAAAAAACTATTTCTTTTACAATTAAAGCACGAATCTATTGCTGATTATTTTTTTAGATATAAAGGACACCAAAGTACTAGTTATATTTAGAAATCCCTATAACTTTCAGAAAACTATAGAGGAAACCTATAATCAAACCAACACGTTTATAAAGTGGAATTTTAAGCCAGGTGCTCTGGTGTGCCCCTGTAGTCCTGGCACTCTTGGAGGCTGGGGCAGGAGGATGTAAGATGGTAAGAGCAAGACTAGGCTGAGTGACATAATGAAGCCTTATTTCAAAGTAAAGGTCTGGGGATGTAGCACAGTGCATTTAGTCCCTAGTACTATTTAAAAAAAAAAAAAGTGAAGTGGAATTTTTAGTATTACAGCAAGTTTCAGCATAATTTTTTTTAAATGTTCTTTTTCTATTTTGAAAGAATTTGACCCATAAAAGTGAATAATACATTGGACATTTGAAGATTAAGACTGCTTTTTATTTAGAAGGATAATTTTAAACATCTCTTGAAAATTTATAGTGGACATGCTATATATGTAACATATAAGGCCAATTCTGATCATGCTTTATTGAAGAAATTTTCCTTAATTACTAGTGTAAAAGAAAAGCCTAAAATTTTTCATATTGAGTTTTATTCCTGTTTCTAAAACTGACATTTTCAATTACCTTGTGCATTAGGAATGGAAATGCAGTCTAATGAAAGATGCTGTTCCTTTGATGGAGATGCAGACAGAATTGTGTATTACTATCGGAATGCAGATGGTCAGTTTCATCTTATAGATGGAGACAAGATAGCAACGTTAATTAGCAGTTTCCTTAAAGATCTCCTGTTGGAGGTATGATGGTAGATTGGTTGCCCTATGAAACCATCACATTCTTTAGTGAAGTCATTCCATGTCAAACAGTCATTTGAATGTCTCAGAGGCATAATTTATGGGAAATTCTTCACATTTGTGACTAAAAAAATACAAAAAGAAATGGTAATTCCAATCCTGTCAACATTGGGACATCAGTTTTAGAATGCAAGGAACTCTTCTTCCTTATACTGGCTAGTTTTTATGATTTGAAGCTTTATTGTTTTGATTTCTTCATAACTGAGTTCCACCATTACTTCATAAATCTCCAAATTCTAACAGAAAATATCATCTTGGATATTTACTATGATAGAAATGTTTTCTCAAATCCCTTTTACAGAAATCTTTCAGGTTTTTAAGATGAAAGTAGAAATTATAACTGGGAAGAGCTGTGTTTTAAGAATTCAATAAATACTTTTATGAAAAATATAAAAAAGATAGGGAGACAAGTTTCTTTAAGAAGGATTCTCTCTTAAATAGTGCTGAAAACTTTTTTTGGATCCATGTTTTAATAAGTCCCTTATTGCATAAATGAAGGCACAGCTGAACTGGCTGATTTTGTTAGCCTTACGAAGTCTCATCTTTGGTTTTGTAGACTATACTTTTGATGACGAGTTAAATATCATTTTTTTTGTCTAGATTGGAGAAAATTTGAATATTGGTGTTGTACAAACTGCATATGCAAATGGAAGTTCAACACGGTATCTTGAAGAAGTTATGAAGGTATTGATCCATTTTTATTTTCTGACCGTTCCTTAAAAACTGTAAAATATTTCTGAGGTAATGTCCTCATAAAAGTTTATATGCTATAGTTCTGAGGCTGAGCTATGTTCATGCAAGGGAAAGTAGAAATTTAACAACCATTGTAGTTCATGCAGGTTGTCATTGACAAGAACATTGTTATGTGGTGCATAATTGTATTTTAATTTTGCCTTAAGTTCTTAGATGTCCTGTTTAAGAAACTGAATACACAAAGGAACTTATTTCTTGAGCCATTCCTGAGGTCTCCTAAGGGCAAGCAGCTGTTGATCTCGTGATCTCTTTTGCAGTCATTTTTTCCCTCAAACATTCTTAATGTTAATAGATATACTCATGGTATGTCTATTCACCGTGACTGGTCTAGCCACTATAATTTCTTACTTAGACTAGTCCTGGCTACTTTCTAACTTGTCCTCTTTCTTAATCTTGTAAACCAGGAGTTGGCAAACAGTGGCTTGACCAACACTAACTTGCCACTATAAGATTTGATTAGAAAACAGCCAGGCACATCTGTTATAGACTGTAAGCTAAAATATGTACTAGTTCACCTTTACAGGTGAACTAGGACTTACACATCCTTGCTGTAAGCTGTTCTCCATACTGTAGCTAAAATAGCTAAGACAATTTAGATTGCATGATGCCCCACTTAAAATCTTTCACTGTCTTTTTGAGACCTTCATCTCACTTTGCTTTGGCTGTGAGCTTCCACAGTGCCTTCATTCCCCCATAGTGGCACGTTTTGTGTGTGTATGGAGTAACGATTGTCACCTGAATAATTGCTGTTGTGTTTCCTTTTATGTGTATGTAATAGGTACCTGTTTATTGCACTAAAACTGGTGTAAAACATTTGCATCACAAGGCTCAAGAGTTTGACATTGGAGTTTATTTTGAAGCAAATGGGCATGGCACAGTAAGTTCTTTAAGTTCATTTTTTTTTTTTTTTTTTTTAAATAAGAATTGTATTTCTGAGGGCTGGAGATTTAGCTCAGTGGCACAAATGCCTGCCTGGCAAGTGCAAGGTCATGACGTTGATCCGTGGTAGCAAAAAAAGAGAAAGAATTGTATTTCTGGGCAATGATAGGTAATATTGTACTCTGTTGAAATGACTACATGGTGGTAAAATTATTTGGTTAACATGCATTTTCAAACATTGTGAAACTGTGGTTCTTTTAGGTTTTAATGATCTTTCTTTGTGAAATGCTGATTTTTCTCTTTATAATTAAAAATAATGCAGTTTTTTTTTTTTTCTTCATTTTCATTTTCTTTCCTTCCTGGCCATGGAAGGGAAAAGTTAGAAGTTGAGTAGCTGTGGTGAATTGAAGACTTAAAAGTTGAGAATTAAATGATAACTGGAAATATATTTAAAATAATCAGCGATGGCATATTAAATTTTTAAATATCTGTCTTAGCAGTGAATATTTAGAAAAACTTTCAGACATAATTCACATACCATAAAATTGACCATTTAAGAGTATATATAACTAAGTAGTTTTTAGATTCATAAACCTCAGGATTTTTCTTTCCACATTTCTTAGCCTTCTATTTTTTATTATGCACGAGATACCATAGATCTCATTGAATCTTCACAATGTGCTTTGGACAAAAAATAATTTTTACAATTATAGCTGAGAAAACAGGCTTTGAAAGTTGACAGACTTTTCATTCAGAATCTGATTCCCAAAGCTCCTTGTCTTTTAAATGGAGCTTGAAGCATCATTAATAGGATGCTTGCCTTTTTCCTGGTTTCTAGTTCCTCCATTTTGTTAAAAACTCTGCTCAAAATTTACTGCACAAGGAATGACTCAAGGACTAGTTCCTTCTCAATTCCTTCCTCTCTTCCTTCCAGGTGTAGAGATAAGGGCCAAGGGATCTTTCTTGGAGCTTAGGGAGCAAGAGGCCTGTAAAATACAAATGCCTTGATTAAATGAAAACTCCCAAATTGTTCTGCTTGAACATGGCCTAGAGGCAGGAAAGCAGACCAATAAGGCAAACCAGGCCATCTTGTGCCGGGAGGTTGCCAGGACCAATCCTCTAGCAGGAAGACTCAGGATTTTAAAAAATTACGTCTTTGTACTTCACCTTTATAGATTTAAATTAACAGGAAATTTGAATCTAGACCAGATCACTTTCCTTATTAATTCAAAGTTGGTGTCCAGCAGCCATAAATGTAAGGAGAAAAAGAAGTTGCTATAAAATATAATTAAAATATTAAAATGTTTTTTTTTTAGAGAAGATAGTAGATATTTTAGGCTTTGCAGGTCTAATTGCTCTTAGTCACTCATAGAGCAAATGAACAGGTAAGGCTATGTTTTAATAGAACTTAATTTATAAAAACAGGTGCCTAAGTGTGTATTTTATTTTATCAAGTAGTTGAGCACTGTGTGCTGCTATTCTTTAGTCTTGGGCATAAAGAATGACTAAGAAAGATGGGTAAGGCATTTCAAAATGATAGGAACCTTGAGGAACATGCTATGTATTGTAACAAATACCTACTGCACTGTCCGTCCTGTGATTAAATGCGACAAACCCCCTTTATAATGCTGCACAGCTCATACTCTTCAAAGGACAGACAGGCTTTAACCTAGCTTAGTTGGGGAAGAAGGGAAACCAGAATGTACTCATAATGCATATTTACCCTTTGTCAAGTTGGTGTCTTTTTAATAAGCTGTTTTAAATTTTGATAACCAATTTTATAAACCATAAACTTTTTTTTCCTGTGATACCCTTTGGGTTCAGATTTGGTCTCATCAATTTCATAAGGCTGCCATTTTCACCTCAGTTTCTCCAGAGTTAATATAAGTAAAAAGTAGTTTAGCTAGCATGATAGTATTTCTAACTATGGTGTGGATGTTTTGTGATTGATTTCTTAATGCTTTTATTGCAGGCATTATTTAGTAAAGCTGTGGAAATGAAAATAAAACAACTAGCAAAAGAATTAGAAGATAATAAAGGAAAAGCTGCTAAGATGCTTGAAAATATCATTGACTTGTTTAATCAGGTCAGAAATGATGGGGTGGTGGATATTTACATGAAAACATTGATGTGAGGAAGTCCTGGCCTGGTTGCTCTTTGCTGCAGTAGTATATGCTGTTGAGACTTTTGCTGAAAGGAGTGACAGAACATTGATATGCTTCCTTTCCCCTACATTTTATAATGAAAAATAAGTATAGTGAGTAGCTGCCACCTAGAATCAACAGCTTTCGCTACTAAGCTGTAATTAAAAAGAAGCATCTTAAGGAAATTGAGTAAAACTAATTGGCTGTTTCCTTGACAGGGGACATACACATGGGGACAGATAATTGAGACTGGAGTGTGACTATGGAAGAGCAGTAAACACAGTGAAAAGGGATGAGACCATTATTTGAGTGTCTTGCATATACTAAATACTTTACATACCTTCTTTGTAATACAGGCAGAGGGGTTGTTACAGTTCCTGTTTCACAAATGAAGAAACAAAGTTTAGAATATGGGCCTAGCCTTCAGGGTGATCTTATACCAAAGTTCATTTTCCCATTTCACCATGGTACCTTTGTCATCGTGGTATCCTATCTCAAAGTGATCTGATTATAAAGAAAAATTTGAGGGGCTGGGGATTTAGCTCAGTGGTATAAGCACCTACTTAGCATGGATAAGGTCCTGAGTTCAATCCCTGGTACCGGAAAAAAAAAATAAAGTTTGAGTCACAGGATGTTAGACTGAAGCCTTTAGTTATCTAACCTAATATTTTTAGGTGAAGAGGAGGATGAAAGGCAAGTTTCTCATGACTTGCTTTTAATATCTGTTACATATTTTATTATTTTCCATAATTACTGCTGTTCAAGTTAATTTATACTCCAGTTAATAACGTAGTATGAAGGGAAGTTGAAGCACAGGATATTCCATCTGGTTTTCCTAGAATGTTCCAAGGTTTGCTTGTTTCCCCACCTCACAGGCAGCTGGTGATGCCATCTCTGACATGCTGGTGATTGAGGCCATTTTGGCTCTGAAGGGCCTGACTGTGCAGCAGTGGGACGCGCTCTATGTGGATCTTCCAAACAGACAACTCAAAGTGAAGGTGTTAGAAATTTTAGTCCCTTTAAATATTAACTGGAACTGTTACTTCTCTGAATTTTATTGTTTTATAAAATAAGGCCTATTTTCTCATATCTTTAAAAATTACAGAATAACTATTAACCATTTTATTGTTTGACAAATACTTAGTTTCCAACTTTATTATAAAGAATATTATGCATGACTGTGCATCACTTTAAAAAATATTATGGGAAATTTAACAGTGAAAGTATGAATAGTGAAAGCACAAAAATCATATGCTTTTATAACTTGTTTTTAACGGAGTTGTGTTGTCTTAGATGTTCTCTATACCTCACCCCCATGTTATTTTGAGGCACAACCCAGATAGCCTATCAAGTGAAAATACTTCCTTTGCATTATTTTTGGCTCACAAAAGTATTTCCTTAGGCTAGATGCTGCAGAGTAGAATCTAAAACTAGTTTACATATGCTCCAGTAGAATTTGTTAGATGACAGATATTAAAGCCAGAACTCCCAGAAATGGCTTCTGATTGTTCAGATATGTTCAGTTTAGCTCTCTTATGTAACAGGTTACCACTATCTTTTTAAAAAATATGTGAGTCATCTATAGGAAAATGGATGCACCTTGAGATTATAATGTTAAGTGAGGTAAATCAGACACACAAGTTTAAATAGTGCATGGCTTCTTTTATGGGAAATCTAAAATGGAAAGAGTAAACTAACAGATAATGAGATCTTTTGCAAATGGAAGAGGATAAAAAATAAGATGGGTTATGTACTTATATCAACTCCACATGAGGAACAGTCATATACTGTGAACATGTACAAAAATATCTAAAGTTATTAGGTCATTTGGAGTCTGAGGTATGATAAGGAACTTAAAATTGTATTTTTACCAGCCGTAATTTTACTGAAATGTCTGGAGAGTTTGGTTTGTTAAAGGAACAACTCTCACCTTGGGGGAAAAAAACTAATTTTATCTTAATCTCATATTTCACTATCTCCATGTTGTCCTTTCTGATACAATAGGCCAAAGTACTGGTCTGTTACTGTTAATTCCCACTAAAAGATTCATGTTATGTTGAGCAGCAGGTTTGGTTTCTGAAAGGGATTTAATAGTATAACAGATGGGCTGGGGATTTAGCTGAGCGGCATAAGCGCCTGCCTTGCAAGCGCGCAGTTGTGAGTTTAATCCCCAGTACAAAAAAAAACCCACAAAAACAACAACAACAAATAGTATAACAGATGTCCAACTCTTCTGTTTAGGTTGCAGACAGGAGAGTTATTAGCACCACAGATGCTGAAAGACAGGTGGTCACACCGCCTGGACTACAGGAGATGATCAGTGACCTAGTGAAGAAGTACAAACTCTCTCGAGCTTTTGTCCGGCCCTCAGGTACAGAGGATGTCATCCGAGTATATGCAGAAGCGGACTCACAGGTAAGCTGGGGTAGTGTTGAAAAAAAATGGGCACTGAATTTGATATTGTTTATGGAGGCTGTTAGGATCCTACTATAAAAGTATAAAATTATCATGAATAGTTAAAGTTGAACAACTTAGACCTTTTGTTCATTCCCTGGCCCTGCCTTTTTTTTTTTTTGAGACAGGGTCTCAGTGTGCAGTTCATATAGGCCTTGGTTGCTTTGAACATTCAGCAAGGTAGGTAGCCTAGGTTGGCTTTGAACATTCAGCAAGACAACTGCCTCGGCCTTTCCCTAAATATTTTTGATTTATTCCAGACTTTTTCAAGAGTCATACTTCTGTGACAGGAATGTTTGACATGTGTTAATGTTGTGCACTGTGAAGTGGATAATTCTGCTTTATGAGAATAGTGAGCTTTGTAGTCCATTTCTAAACCAACTGGTATGTCTTGCCTTTATCATTTTCACCTGGTGTCAAGACTGATGGTCTGGGTCTTTTTTGAGTTAGGGTCTAATGGAGTGTTTCAGGCTAGCCTGAACTACCCATCTTCCTGTTCAGTTCTTGGGCTGGGACTTTTATAAAATTGGGCAGGGACTTGGAGACATTTATATTATGTCTTGGTAGCTTTTTCTTTCCTTTGCCTGATAGAAGCATAGGCCACTTTGGGACACAGTAAATGAGTAGCCCTGGTGGATTGGAGAGGACAACTGAGATCCTCAGACAGTGATGGAGTCCTGTTCAGAGAAGAGTGCCCAAACTGCAACCCAAAACCCACTTATCACAAAGTGCCAACACTGCACTTAAACCTGAATACTCAGGTTTCAGTTTAGAAAAAAAACCAATTCATACATTAAAAGTAATAGGTATGCAATAGGTTTGCCACTACTGTCCTGAGAGTTCCTTACTCTTAGGCCAGTTGTGGTCTCCTTGCCTTTAAACAGACCAGGTTTTATTGAATTTATTCAAAAATTTGGGATAACTAATTTTATCCCATGGATTAACTGAAACTTACCTTATTTAGAAGAATTTGACTTGCTTTCCATTTACTTAAGGGCCTGGAAATTTGTCACTGAAAGATGAAAAAAAGTTTTCATTTCGATATGTTAGTGAAAATAAGGAAGCCCCCATCCTCCCCCAGAGTTGCAAGTGGCATGGTAGATGTTACAGCTTTCTTATCTTATCTCTTTAATGTAATTTGCAGGAAAATGCAGATAGCCTTGCACATGAAGTGAGCTTGGCGGTCTTTCAGCTGGCTGGAGGAATTGGAGAAAGACCCACACCAAGTTTCTGTGGATAATTTTTACATTGTGAAAACTGGATTTTTAAAAAGCTTTTACAAAACTGTAACAATATCACTCATATTTACATGTACCTTACTGGATTGTTTCTAATCTCTTTTTCCTAAACACTACTAGAATATTTTTTTAGAAATAGGTAATTCTTTTATGTTTGTTAAAGAAGTTTACCTATAATTTTAGTCTCACTAATATAAAATATTAAGGACCCAAGTATATGATTCAGTGATTAGTTTTACAGTATATGCAAAGAACAAATCATTCAGAGTGCTGGAAAATTAAATCTTACTACTATCTTGTCATGTCTTTGGCATCACCATTACCTAATTGAGGTGGTGTTCCCCACCTGTGATACAAATGGGGAGGATAGAAAAGACTATACTACCAGATTTTCTACGGCATATTGTCATTATGGATAGAAGGTAACTTACCTATCTGCTTAGTGCCGTCAGGAATTCAGAGAAGTGATTCGTCCCTCCCCACACTGAGGGGAAGGTGTCCATGTTGTCCTACGAAGCTGTACTCTTAGGTTTTTCTTCACTGCTCTCAGTGACTCAATGTGGAAGAACTAAACTGAATATATTAAAGCCTTTGAAGGTGAACTATTCAGATACTACATTATTAATAATGGAAGGAAAAAAACCTCCAGCCAGTCTAAATTAAACCAAGCCTGAAACAAATAGAAAAAATGTGTAGTGTATATTTTGTGGGTTTAAGACAATTCAGGACAATAAAACAATGGATTAGATATATATATATATATATATATAGAGAGAGAGAGAGAGAGAGATCTCTTATAGGCACCATAATCAGTATGAACAAACAATATTTAAATTTGAGTCAGCCACATTCAGACATTAGCTCTTATTTACAAATATTTAAATACAACCTAAAATGTGTTTTGTTACATATATAAAAAGGAAAAACAAACTATGCAACTCAGAGCAGTCTGTGTTTTAAATAACTGCAGCGAAACCACTGGTGGTACTCAAGTTTTTATCACCCCTTCCAGAAAATCCTTTTCTACCATCTCTTCTATTTTTTGCCTGGCTTTGCTGGAAAATGGTTTGTGGTTCTCCAGTTTCATGTCCTTATTAGGGAAGGTGTTTGAGTAGAGGATAGGGCTCCCTGAGTGTCCTCCGCACCGACTTGTGACTTTGCTGTTGAAGACCTGGCTGAGGACAGTGAAGAATGGGAGGAGCTGTTCCATATTGCGCACAGTACAGATGGTGAGCAGCAAGTGCCCAGGCTCCCAGCCCAGTGTTCTCCCTGAGTTGTCTTCCTCTGGATTCTTCTGTAGAAAACAGAATCATTGGTGTACTGCATTAGACAAATGAGACATCAACATCAGAAATCTGTGTTGACAATGAACATAAATGATAGTAAGTCTGCCTTCAGACTTGATTAAAACCCTTGTTTCTAATGTCTTTCCGTTCCATTTGCTAATTTTATGTATAGGGCTCTAACATACCTCATATAATAATACTTTCCAACCATAACGTACAGGTAAGTTTAGTTAGAAGTTAAAGTGATAAAGAATTGGACATAAATAACAAGCTTCTTGATTCCCACTAACATAATCAAGGACTAGGTCACAAATGATTATAAAAGAATTAGGAAAGGGCAGTGAGCTTCATACATTTAGCTAAATGGCCTGAACTTGTCACAAGATTATAGCATGGTTCAAAAGTGAATGATTACTATTAGTATTGTACCACAGAAGAAGGGCTCCCCTGGGGAGACACTGCTATTGCCCTGTTGCTTATGCTAAACAACATGGAGAAGACAGGTTGACTTTAAGTCAAAAGAACTGGGTTAGTCTTTGGCTGTGCCATTTACTTACTGTATTGCATCCTTGGAGAAGACATAAAAGTTCCTCATTGATGAAATGGGAAAATCTACTAGTAGTAGGAGAGTCAAATGAGAATGTATTTTGCAAACTGTCATCTAAGCACTAATAATTTGTTTTAATAAGCTAATTTCAAAAACTGGCTACATGGGGCAGAGTGGTGCATACCTGTAATCCTAGCACTACAAAGGCTGAGGCAGGAGGATTGTGAGTTTGAGCTCAACTTGGGCTACATAGCAAGTTGAAGGCTGACCTGTACTACGTAACAAGACTTTGTCTCAAATAAAAAAAGCCAGCTGAATTACACAGCTATGTATATTGGTCTTTTTAGAGAAAGACAGATGTTTGTGTTTGTACAAAATCACATTTATAACATTGTGAAGATAATGTAAAACAATGAACTGTAGAGGAAAAAAAAGTTTCTCTCCTAAGATCAGATGTTGCTGAGAAACTTTCACTATTTATTTACTATTTTAATATCACCCATGTCCTTGTGGAGAAAGATGCAGAATTCTTGTGATCTCAAGGCTTGTGTTTATGTGTGTGGTGCTAGGGATCAAATTCAGGACCTCATGCATGTTAAATATGGACTCAACCATTAAGCTACAGCCCCAGCTGTCTGCTTATTGTAAAGCTAAATGTTAACACATTTAAAACAGGAGACTCCACAAGAAAATGACAAAAGGCCATCTAGTTCATCTGTAGCTCCCCCCAAAAAACCAAAAAAATGACAAAAACTCAGCTATCAATTTTTCTTAGTATTTAAATTTTGATCTAGATTATAACATAAAAATACCACCCATTCTCTTAATTGCGACATTGGCTTTCATGAGAGATCTTTGAGTGCATTTCAAACTACTGATTACTACTACTGACTCACCATACCACTTCTGTTCCCCTAAATCAAAGTACAATTACATTATCTGTATCAAAGGGTATAGATAGAGAGATGGATTTACCCCTGAAGGGAAATGAATTTTGTACCTGCACCCTCCATACAGCTTATTTATAAATGTAAGACAACTATGGCTTAACCTTTCATTTATATTACGTATCAAGAAGTACTTTAAGGGGTTGGGGGTTTAGCTCAGTAGCATAAGTGCCTGCCTAGTAAGCGTGAGGTTGTCAGTTCGATCCCAGGTACCCAAAAAAAGAAAAAGTGCTTCAAAACTGTGTGTGTGTGTTTGTGCATGTAAGCTCTTGACCAAGATGAGCATAGCTGTTTCAGTGATTATGCTGTTCTTTATCCAAATCATTCCACATCCTCATGTTTCCAAACAAATAATTTCTCCTTTGACTTTATAGTTTACACATGGATAAAGACTTCCTTCCTATTTACCTCTCTTGTACTTGATGAAATCCAGACCTAGGTTTTGTGTTTCACTATTGGGTCCAGATGCGGCAGCTTTTGCTGTTATAGCACAAGCATCAAACAGCCACCCTCACCTGATGTTTGGCCATCTCCAATCCCTCCAAAATCACAGTCTTAAAGTCCTCCTCGTCCTGTGGAGGAAAGAGGAGAACTCATAGCCTTTGTATCACTGAAAAGTGTGGTTGGCCTTGAAGACCTTGTTTAAAGGAAGGGTAGGAAGATGCTTTCCAATCAGAATACAGTAGTTCTCTTATTCTGTGGGATAAGTTCTGGGAAAAACACCTGTTTATTGTTTAGGGTAAGGGAGAGTTCTTAAAATAATTCTTAGTACTTCTGAGATACTGCAATAACAGGACATGCTTCTAGGGTCATATGAAATTATACTTTGGATTTGTCAGGATTACTTTTCCAAACCCTGTGATAACAAAGTAACCATGTCGCTTACTAAACTCTAAATCCAACTTTCACACACATCTCTGACCTATTTAGCTCCTAATGAAGTAACTGGAATTATAAATCAAGTTCCTTGTGTTCTTCACAAGGAACACAAGGAAAGCCTCCTTTTTAATCACTTTCTTCCATTTCAGTGTATAGTATGTGAAATTTGGTTTAGAATCTGCTTCCTGATTAGGGAAAATTTCAGAAGATTGGAAAATTTCTGATCACAGAAAGCATATAGTGCAAACTAAAACTCACAAAATAACCTACATCATCCCAAAACTGTCGAGTTTATTTTCAAAAATTTAAATGCAAAAAAATGACAAAAAAGATTAATAACAAAGGCCCAATAATGAGCATGTCAATTTCATTACCCTTTTTTTGTTCTTAGCAAAGGTATGCAATAAATTTACCTGATATATACTGAAATATATGGTATGGTATGATACACAACAAATACAGTAGTACCTCTGTTCACCATTGCTTCAGTTTGTGAACAGTTCAGTTAGCAAGCAGAAGCTTTGGGCAAAATTTTGTTTCTGTTTGTGAACTCCAGATTGGGTGATGAACACTGTAGCCATGTTCTTCCACTCAAATACCCACATGGCCATCTTCTCCAGAATTGTGGAATGAATTAAGTAAGGTTGTAAGCTGGACTACCAGTGTATATTTTACAATTTTATCTTCCTACACATTGCTTATTTATGGTATATATTTTATGCAAATTTTCACTTTTATTCCTGAAGAATATCTCTTAAGAAGCTTTATATTTTTGAGTCTCTTCATTAGCTTTTCCACAGAGACAGTGTAATTCTTGAGTGTTTAAAAAACGGCAGGATCTGTGGAGGAACACCTTGAAATATATTGAAATGGGACATACTCAGTATCAATAGTAGAAACTATATAGAAAAGAAAATATACAATTGGGCAAGTGTTGTTTGATGAGAAACTTCAGATTCTGTTTACAGATATAGTGGTTAAGATATGAGACACAGTTTAGGTTGTAATAAAAGCCAAAAATAACCGTCAATTTGTAGATGAATTTGTAGCATGTGGATTTTACTTCATATGCACAAACAAAATGAATGCTAATGATTATTTTATTCTAACCAGGATTAGCTGATTGAATTTTGATGAAATGTTCCTGCAATTTATTAAAATTTAAAATGTATAATCTCCACAGCTACTGATTTCTTGTTGAAACCAACCTGACAAATTTATTTTACAAATTCCTTTTAGAACTGCATGTTTCTCAGTTAACTCGTATCTTTTTTCATCAAGTCACTCAGATGAATGTTGTGGGTGTTTTAAATTCTTAAAGCGTGACATAAAAACCTTTTAGGACTGTATTCCTAAGTATTCATATTCATGGTTTTAAGGTTTTTTACTCTGAAAATACATTTTATGATAGATGTTGCTATTGTACAAAAGGTGTTTTAAAAAACGAGTATTTGGGCTGTGATGTAAGATAGTTTGTGTAGCATCTGCAAAGCCTTAGGATCAGTCCCCAGGGCTGAAAATTAAATGTTTTCCTCTTTTTTTTTTTTTAAACTTTATTTGAGACAAGTGAGATCTTGCTAAATTGCCCAGTCTAGCCTCAAACTTGCACTTCTTTCCGCCTCCTCAGTAGCTGGGATAATAGGCATGTGCCATTGCATCTGGATTTTTTTTAAATGTTCATAAATATTAGGTTTATATCAGTTCTGGAAATTAGGGATTTGTTTGCAAAATAGCTCAATTTGACAGTATCCTCAGCTTCCTAGAACTATTTAATAAATGCTTGACTAGTGCAACTGTTACTTAAGGTAATAAATAGTACAGTATGACTCTGACTTACTAACATTTCAGTTGCAAAGTTTCACAGGTACGTTGTTAAAGACCTACGTTGTCAGACAAAAACAAATCTGCCTTATGAACATTCCCCCAGAATGGAACTCATTTGTAAATTGTGGACTTACTTAATAACAATCTAATAATACAAATGTAAAATGTAATGTGCAGGTAATAAAACTAAATTTTTAAAATTTAATACCTTTGCCCTTTTTCGGAGAAGTTTTGCTAGTCGTACCACGTAAGGTTTAAATTCTCGTTGATGTATGCCCTGTCTCCTGACTTCCAAACCTGAATCATCAGAAGCTTCTGGAATAAAGGCCCATCGGTACCTATGTGTGGAAGAATGATGTCAACATCAGTAAACAAACTTTGTACTAAGGTGAAGCTACATAATTTAATAGAAAGATCATTCTGTAACTTGTGAAGGTTTCAAATGCCATCTGTGCTACTACTGGTATCCAACACTTTGGTGTATTTTTTAACCTCCGAGCTTTTTCTTCCTTAGTAAAATATGGTATTAAATACTGCACAGGGATTTTAAGGGATACATGATAATATACCTGTATAGTGCTCATCACTGATTTTCAAAAGCACAAAGCATATATTCAACAAATGTTTCATTCCTTATTAGCTAATAGGCAAAAAATTCTTAAAAGAAAACTGCTTCTATGAAGCTTATTGTCTATAATAGTGTGATAAATACCTGATTTTCTAACATAATTGACTAAATGTTTCTGAAAAATAGTATGCTAAGGATTGAAAATTTACAAAACAGACATTATTTCTTCTTGTTTTGATTTAATTATATATTTTGGAGATCATTCCATGTCATGTTAAACCCATTCTTTCTAAAGCTACATGGTATTCCATGATTTAACCAAGTCTCCCAGATTGTCCTAATTCTTGCTAAGTATCATATAATGTAAGATACTCATATGAAAATTATTTTATGCATATCTGTAAGTATTGCATTATGATAAATCCTTAAATGTAACAGAACTGTTTGCTTAAAGAGAAAGTACATTTACATTTTTAGTAAATATAAATGTTACTTATATTTAGTAAAAATAACATTGGCATATATACCAATGTATAACAAGAATAATTCTGTTGTTAAGAGTGAAGTTTTTAGGTCTTTACCATTCTGATGGTTATCTATAGTTTTAATTGGAATTTCTCTTACGATTACAGCTTAGCACTTTTTCTATATTAGTAGCGTTTTTCTTTCTGTGCTAAAATTGAACTCAGTGTGTTAATAAGCATGCTGCCTGCCACTGAGCTACACACTCCTGTTTTGTATTAAGAGTATCTTGGCAGGTAAAGAGGATAAACTAACTCTAGTCCTGGTCATGGAAGACTAAAGGTCAGTACCATAAACATACTAGTTAATGTACATCTTAAGACATTAAAAACATTACACAACTTTTCTGAATGTAAGTTTCCTAGTTAACTCTTCACACTTTGCTACAGTTCTTCTTACTCCTGGTATTCTTTTTGAAACTTTCCTAGGACTTCAATTTGACAGATACCTAATTACTGAAATTCATGAGGAAGTAGATGGAGAAAACAAGGAATTAATTATAACATAATTAACTGTAACATAATTATAACATTCTGTGGTAGAAGAACATAACAGCATAATATACTGCACAGTGTTTGATTTTGTGCATAGATTCTCAAATTACTTTAGCTACATTAGATTATAATTTTCCTATTTTAACATTTAGATATGGAAAACCACAATTAAATATTTTTAAACAGTGATGAATAAGGCAATATGAGTATTTTCTCAGCAGTTTTCTCCTTACTCCTTTCAGTTTAATTCACTATCAAATAAAATAGCCCTGCCTATCTCTAGTCCTTTCTCCACAGTATACAGCCAAAATCGACTTAATAAATGATTTCTTTTACAACCTCTTCTCTCAGCACTCTGCTTCAGCAGTGCAGATCTTTTAGAACCTCAGACATAGTGGGCCTGTTCTGGCCTCTGTCTTCACATGTGTGCCTTTCTTCCCTACCGTCAGTCACCACACCTCAGTTTAAAAACCAGGGCCTTCTCTGAATCAAAAAGCTGGGAGAGGTCTCTGCTGGGTGCCTTCAGAGCATCTTTTGTAGCTCCTATTACATAACATTGTGTACTCAACTGTGAGTCCTGTAGTGGGCTTGAAGGCTGCAAGTCATGTTCTCCAGATTCTTCTCATCTGGATGGTACTCAATTTGTTGACTGAAAAGACTGTTAATACAGCCACATCAACCATGCACTTCCAATAAATATGCTGGCCTATCCCTTGCCAAAAGGGATTTAAGTAAAAATTATTATTTTGACTTGCACAAAGAACTTTTTAGTGTTAGATGTCAGTGATCAAGGTAAACGTATTATCAAAACTGCCCACTTAGTGGTATTCAGTGCTTCTACTTACATCTGAAACTGAGGAAGATTTTCAGAGGGCAATGCGAGAGCCAAATCCAAAAATTTGCAAGCAGAGAGATAGAGGTTTAACCACCGCTGGCTGTTGTATGAAGTGGAAAAGCCATTGCCTCCTGTATAGGTGGTCTCCAGACCAGCCACAGAGGGGCCTGAAGTCCTGTAACATAACATGGCACTATCAGTACCTGGAACCATTTGTTTCATGAGGAATTTGTGGAACATTGAAACTTACCAGCCAGTATTTTTCAGTCATTCTGATTAAATGTACCAATAATTTTTGCTAAATTACCAGTCATGACAATTTTGCCATGTCAAAAAAATCCATGTTTCTCTGTAATTTTAAAAATGTGAAAATAACACATAACATACTCAATAAATATACAAATAATGAGAAACATTTAGCTTCTTTTTTGCAAGTATAGGCAGAAACTTTTGATAATAAAAGAGACAGTTATTAGTACAGAAGTCATTATAAACTTTACTGAAGAATAAAATATATAAGACAACATGGTCTTAAAGGAACTTCTCAATTTATAAATTTATACAAAACTTCACATATAAATTACATTTAGTCATGAATTAATAAACTGCCCCCATGAAAAATAAAGTTGGATAGCATTACATTTGGAACATGAGAAATGAAACTGTAGAACATTACATCTGGAACATTCTAGAAGATCTGAGTACCTTGACTGCAAGTTACCTCCTGTACTAAATTTTGCTGTCTGATAATTGTAAGGGACCAGGTATGAGTAATATCATGTTGCTGAAGCAGTACTGAACTGTATTTGTGTCTAGAGGCCAAAGACCACGACTGTTAATGTTTTAATGTAGTCTACCATGTTTCAGGACTAAGTGTAATTACATTTTATCTGAACATGATCAATTAAACAATGGCTTAATTATAAAAGATACTCAGATAAAATAGTATGCACACTTTCCTAGCTGTTGAGTAAAACTCTGGATAACTTCAGGGTATTAAAACTGCTAAGAACACAATGAAATAAATTACATGTTACCGTGAAATATCTTCATCAGCAGTGAGTTCCTGCTCCATCAATAAAAATACCTGTACCTGAAGAATGTTAAATAAATGTTAAATATTTATATAAATGGACATGTAATACTTTCATGTTATCTTTAGGCTGTATTTTCATTAATGCAAAAATAATTTCAGGATAGTCAGGATTTTTTTATTAGTTTTTGAAAGGATAACTGAAAGTTTGGCAGCACAGAGTCTTGCTAATCACTTGGCAGAGTCCCATGAGATGAGGGCATATTTTTGCCTTTAGTATGATGAGACACAGTTACTAAAAAAAAAGAAAAATGAAATATTAAAGCAGATTGCTTTGTTAAGAAATTATAAAGTTGGGTTTTAGAGAGATGGGTTCCTTTTCCTTTCTCTGCTTGTCATTCTTTGCTGAATTCCCAAATCATTTCTGTGAGGACGAGGTTGAGGATGGCTACTTATGTGAGGTCACTGAATAGTGGACTTGGGAAAGCTCTGCTGATCCAGAGTTTAGAAAATTTTTGTAAAAGACTCTTTAAAACAAACTTAACTGGAGTAGGTGCTGCACTTCAACTGTGAATACATGCCTTATGCCTGTTTTACAGTTTATACAGAAAATGTCCCCCAAAGTCTCAGGCACTCAAATGGGGGCTTTTGGAAAGTGGCTTTTGGAATAATGAGGGTTTGCGACTGATGACCTGCTGGTAGGAGGCAGGGTTCTGGTCAGAAGAGATGGGTCCCTGAGGCATGACCTGGAAGGATGTATCTCTTTCTCTGGCTCTTCCCTTCTCTGCTTCCTGACTGTCATGACATTAGCAGCTTTCCTCTGCCAGATCCTCCCAACTAGGCCTTTCTGCCTTGGAAGCTGGCTAGCTATGGAGTGAAAATATGAGCCGAAATAAAACGTCTCCTTTAAGTTGCAAGCATCAGGTGTTTTGTTTCAGCAAGGAGGAAAGTGACTCAACCAGTCCATTAAAATCCAGCTCCCCTATCTCTATCACTAGAGGATTGCTAAAAGTGAGAACCAAATCTGTTGATATCGATGTTAAAAGTACACAGAAGATACTGAACAGTAAACCAAATCCAATGAACTATATTTCATTTGCAACCTGCCATCTACAATGCATAATTGAAAACTTAAGAGCTTACTGTAAAGGGATGGAATCTGACTCATTTAACTATTTTCAACTATAAAAGTTGTTAGTACATTAACTGAATTTAGTTCTCTTTCAAGATTAGTTTTAGCTAATAAATGTGGAAACTAATCACACTGTTTTACAGTTTAGGTTATAATCTGACAGAATTAAAATTGACTCACAAGTTCTGTGATCATGGTAGGCCAAAGTGAGGTAAGATGTTGTGGAGACATTCTTAAAAGTAATACTCTGAAAAACAGGAACACTTGAGAGTGAAGAGTTGGCACCTGGGGCAAACGGAGACTTTCAACCAATCTCTCTGCAAGAAATGCAGTATATTTTCAATGCTGATGTAATTTGATTCAATATCATATAGCACTTTTTATCTAGTCCAATAATTCTAAAACTATCTGAAGTAAAGGACCCCTTTAAAATTTCAGTCTATTAGAGACTGACAGATCTATAAATAAAATTAAATTTCATAAAAATTACAAGTACATATCGTTTTCTTATTAGATTCACTAGTCTGTCAAATCACAAATGTTTACTCTAAATTTCTGTTATCATGGATAGGAGAAGTATGCACATTGCATTCCTGAAATTAGGTACATTACAAAGGAAGAAGGACTCATTTGTATTCTGGAAGAAAAATCTCATGTTGGAAATGACAACTGCCCTGTTACTGTGCAGGTTCCTGATACTGAAGGCCGCATGGTATAGTGACTATACAAAAAATCTTTTTCCTTTTTATTGGTACCTGTTTGCAGTACATTCATTGTGGGGAGCTGGTACAGGTACATAACACATTAAATTATCTTTTTATTCCCTGAGTCTGTCCTTCCATCTGTCACTACGACCTCCATCTCTAGGGTAAAATTCATCCCCACTGTTAAGCTATTTGGTGGTATGGGGTGTTAAGTGCACTGCATTCTTTTGGACACCGGAGGCCACCAAACCTATTTAACAAAGGTTATCAAAGGTCTTATAGATTCCCCCACACATAACTCTAATTATATTTATTCTAGCCACAACTTATGGGCTCTGCCTATATCTGTCCTCTCCTAAAGGGTATATAACATCTTGTCTAGAATGAAAACACTAACATTCTGTCCACAGTGAAAGTCATATGTTACCCTCTAACATGAATTCCTAAGGAATGCAAACCAAACAATAAAATGGAGACCAGATTCAGATGAGGCCTACAAATTCAGTGCTGGTTTCTTTTAGATACTGGAATTTTTTTTTATGGTTTCTGTAGAAAAATTTCTGACTAAATTACAATTTAAGGGAAGCTTTTTTTTTTTTGTACCAGGGACTGAACTCGCGACCTTGTGTTTGCCAAGCAAGTGCTTGTGCCGCCAAACTAAATCCCTGGCTTGGAAAACATTTTTTAAGAAACAACACAAATCTTCGTAGTTCAGAAGATAGAATAAAAGAAGGATTTTAACTATTTACCTTGTATATCAGGTAAGTATTTCTGGTATTGGTCAATTTCACTGCTAAAAATAGCAAAGGCTAATCTTTTGAGAAGCATTGCTCTCTGTTCCAGCTCCACATCTCTGTTTGCAAAGAGATTCAGTGAACTGCTTTGAGCCACAGCAACTCGGGCTGAAGAAAACAAGTGAGAGAGAAGAACTTGGGAATCAGGACATGGGGCCACTCTCTGGCACAAAAGAGCTGGCAAGCAAACACAGCATACAGATGCTAGGAGACCAAGGAGTGGGAACTAAAACGTAGAGACATAAACATTTAGAACTGTGAATTTTAGAAGATGAAACTACTGATAGTATTTCATAAAACTCTTTAATATTGTGTGCCATTTACCTGAATCCTTTGTATTACTTTATGGTTTTCAGCATAGTCTAGCTAGTCCGTCTATTTCTCCTTCCTGTTTACTCCCCTGGCCAGATTGTCTTAATTGCTATCACATGAATTGATCATGTTTGCTACCATACCAAGACTTGAAATATTTTGTTCCCTATTCCTAGAATCTCCCTAAGCCGTTCTTATTGTTACCCTCTGCAGTTTCACATCAAATATAAACTTTTTAGCTGTTTTTTAAAAAATCTGTATCGTGGCCCCATTTCTTTCACAATTTTTTATTCTCTGAAATAATTTTTTATTTGACTAAAGTGAACATAATGTCTGACCCATTGTTGCCTTTTAGTAAATATTTGTTAAATGAATTTGAAATTTAAAACAAGTTTATGAAGATGTGAAAAAGATAAAATAATGCCTTTATCCATAAGAAAGGACTGTAGTTTGGGCTACAGAATTTATACAGTTTAGCAGGGTGTTGTGGTGTATGTCTATAATCCCAGCACTCTAAGAGTGAGACAGAAGGAATGCAGGTTCAAGCCTTCTCTGGGCAAATTAGTGACCTGGCAAAAACCTGTCTCAAAATAAAGGTAATAAAAAGGGCTGGGGATATAGTTCAGTGTAAGGGCCCTGGAATTAATCTCAGTACCACAAAATACCAAAGCAAACCAAACCAAACCACACAACACAAAATCCTATAGACACAAGCCATTTCATTGCTATTTCAGTTTAATAACTTTCAAACTGCTTTTTTTAAAAAAAATCAATTTCTTTTCCTCCAGAAGAATATTAAATGGCCCCCAAAAAACATAAAACCATCAAGATTAAGTAGAAAGGTATGTAGAAAGTGATTCTGATCTTCTTGGCTCCTTTCTTCCTTCTGAGGAGAAAAAGTCTCAGAGATTTAGTTACTTGTCTCATACATTGCTTCCAACTGTCTGGCTTAACAACTGTCAGTCTTTCATTTAATAATTATTGAGTGCTTATTGTATGCAAAGTACAGTACTATGCTGTATTCTGAGAAACAATTTTGAGCCAATTTGGGTATGATTCCTTCCTTCCACTAGTTGCCCCAAAAAGACAGTTTTACTTATTACTTATCACTAAATTGTACTTTGTAAGTTTTAATATTATATTCCCATAGGATACTATATACATCTTGATGAATAACTAATTCAATAGTTTCCAAAAGAACAAAGTAAATAATAACAGTGAATCATGCATGGGAATGACTTTGCCTGGATTGTCATCCAACAATACTCACTCATCAGATCTCTAAAGGTTGTCTTATCATGGGTCATCAGATTGTCCATAATTGCTCTCCAACTGTAAGAGAAAAGGATTATAATATGTAACTTCGTTCTTGTTACAGTTAAAGCATTATAACTTGGTGGGATAGTAGTTGACTTCAGTTGTCCCCAAGCTACCTTATCATGTTGAATGAAAGCAAGAGGATGACTTACTGATTAACACAAGAGCCATCCATCTGAAAGAAACTGGGGTCCATGAAAAGGTCAAAGGCTTCTTTTTTCCAAGCTCTCCGTGTGTACTGATACCCACTAAGACTGCTGAGCAGCTGGACACAGGCACGGTAACTAGGGGCATTATGTGCACTGGAAGAAAGAAAATCACTTTAATTTCTGTTTTTTAGCTTTAATAATCATATTGAGTTACATAAGTGTTTGCATTTACCTAAGACAATGAATGACATGAAGACATGAAATAGCACCATAAAATACTGCAAATTTTTGCTTAATTCCAAAAATGACAATGAGTAAACAGAACTTGTTTCTAACAGTCTATGACTTAATTTAAATATATTTAAAGTATAAATAGAACTTGTTTCCAACAGATTATGAATTAATGTAAATATATTTAAATCATAATAGTACCTGTGATTTCGGAGGTAGGGTACAACATAATGCATAATGTTTACAAGTAAAGGAATAACTCGCTCCTTTTCATCACTATAGAACACCATATCCAAGAGGTGAGCCAAAATCTAAAACATGAGAAATGAAATGGAATAATCTGTGAGTAGAAACTGACATCACCTGGAGGTATTAATGCTCAAATTGTAAGAAAACTTAGAATACCTTAAAATGAGAAAAATTTAAACTGAGGTCTCTCTAAATCACTTTTATATTAATAGTTTCTGCCATAAATCTGTTTATTGTCCATTATACCTATAGAGTATAAATATACACAGATTTTTCTACTTCCAAGAGAGACGGGGAAAAAAAAAAGGTAAGAATCTTCTAATATGACAGTGAGTAAACAATGGACTTAAGACTACAAACTCAGTATGCTTTTCCCATTACTAGGTTAAAAAGAGGCTTGGAAAACTCCAAACAAATTAACTGGGCTGCTCGAATTCCAACTCTGTCAATAACTATACAGCCTTAATAATAATGTTCTAACTTTTGTATCCAAATCTATAAAGGGGAAACAAAAAATGACATACAGATGTATAACAGTGTGAAAAATAGCTTAACAGAGAATGCATATAAAGATGTTGCTAACCTGTAAAAAATCCTTCATAGTGAAAGCATTATTGCACTACCTATACTCCTTATCATAATGGAATACAAAAGCAGTTTTATTTCTTAAAGAATTAAAAAAAATGATGTGTGAGGTAGGGGAACAATATTTAAAGTTATTATCACTAATGTTAAACAAACAAAACAAAATACAGACAAGGCCAAAGCTTTACAGCTGTTAAATTCTATATAGTCACTTCTAGAAATACAAAATGGTTTTTCAAGTTAAAATTTCCTCTTTAAGAATAATTTGCTCATATTTTATTAACAAACTTACACATTCTTGTTAAAAAAAACTTGATAATGTTTACCTCAGAGAGTAATGTCAATGCATGGACACTATATACAGAGGGAGTTATGTTTGAGGTTTCCATTGCAGGGGATAACATATCTAAATATGAGAAAAAAGACAGGTAAAGTAAACATGTTTGCTAGTATTTTCCCACTCAAAAAAAGTTACTTTCTAAGAATGAGAAAAGGTATAAATTTATGGTACTAACAGAAATGACTTATTTTATAGAAAACAAACTAAATGCCTGAGAGAAATACCTTCAACATCAGATTCCAAATTGGTCCCATCTACCATTATTTTTGGAGAAGGCTTAACTTCTAGATTTCGTCTCAGCCATGTTGTTTGTTCCAGAGAAGAACCAGCAATTGCACCAATAGCATCCACTATTTTATGAGTCACATCCTAAAGAAACAAGGAAAAGCCACTATAAAGTATATATGAATTTCTGTGCTTTTCTATTTTCTGGCACTAGATATTTTACAATAGGTACTGATTATTCTTAGAGAATGTTAGGACTTGGGAGAACTTCACAGATTATATTGATTCTCTTATGTTCAAGTTGATGACAACAAAGTTTGGATGCATTACCTGAAGGTCTCTTTGGTCTTTTTTATTTTCCAGACTGGGGTTTTTCATAATAAACTCATTCAGAACCCTAAAAAGGCCACCAAAACAAAAATACAAAAAAAGTATTAGTCTAAAGAAAATGACCCAAATCTGGTTTCTCACAATAAATGGCCTGTGGCCTCAATTTCTGTTTTAAATATTTATTAAATACATATTTATATTCCATGACTCAGCAGAACTACCTACACATTCATGAAAAGACATACAATGTTAATAGCACCAATACTTGTAAACTTTCAGTATATCTAAAAATATTCAATCTTTGTTTTAATGTTCAAGCTTTGTATACACATATTAAGAAAAGATGAAAAAACAGTACAATCTTATAGGAAAAAGTTACAGATAACGATAGATGATTACGATTTTTAATCAAATTAAGCAAGATAACCTGGTGATTCAAAGAAAAAAATGTTTGTATATGTTCCCTCTGTTTTACAACTCTGAGCTAGATAGGCATACAGTATTCATGTTTTCAGATTGGAAAAGAGCCTGGGAGGGATTTACTTATGTAGTGTAAGTCGTTGCAAGAGGGTTGTAAGCTTGCTGTGCAGGTTTATGCTTATAATCCCAGCACCTTGGGAGGCTTAGGCACCAGGATCTCAAGTCTGAAAGTTTGACCCTTTCCTGGGTTACACAGCAAGACTTCTTACAAAACAAAACAAAACAAAACAAAACAAAACAGCAATAATACCAAAAAAAAAAAAAAACCCCAAAAAACCCAAAAACTGAACGTAGATTCAATTCCCAGTGATGCATGTACAGAAGAATGATATGAATGATATGAGCTGGGGACAATGCCCAGCAGACACAGCCCAAGCACAAGGTCTTGAATTAGATTCCCAGTACAAAAACAGAACAATGATATGAAAGTTGGAACTCAAGATTAGAAAAATCAGAAATCTTTATGAGACTGCCATTGTATTTCCAATATCTATATTAATCTCTCATTAAAAATTATGTACATCACTGAGCTAGGAATTGCACAAATTTAATCTACTGCTCTTTTCATTAAACCTTCAGAATCTCAAACTTCAGGGGGTTTTTTGGACAGGGTTTTGCAATCTAGTACAGACTAGCCTTGAATTCACTATGGAGCCCAGGCTGGCCTTTAACTTGTAGCGATCCTCCCACCTCAGCCCCCTGAATGCTGGGATTATAGGAATACACCACCATGTCCTGCAACGACTGAAATTCTTTAGCAAAATCACTCTAGCTTGCCATTCCTGGAGTGGATCCTGAGTGTTACTCAGTTACAATATCGTGATCCACTCTGTTAGCTCTCACTAACTGTCCTAGCACCTTCTCTCTGCTTCTTAGGAAGACTATATTTCCACAATTACTAGACAACTTGAGGCCATTTTATTAAAAGATCCCACATTCCTTTCCCCTCACTTCACATATCATTGGGTGCCAAACTAAACTTGTCAGTTCCTTAAGGATAGTAAGAGTAGTACTACTAAAAGCAGTACTAAGTCTATGAATATAGAAGTGCACATTTACATACATAAAATCAACATCAGAGCTATAGAGGTTGACCACAATTTCTTTGCATTTGATTCATTTTATATTTATTCTGATAACCTGTTGGTCATTGTTTGCTATTAATGGAGTTACACTGTCTGAGGTAATAAAAGGTTGGAGTAAAATTTACACTATATTTTCTCCTTTATGCTTGAAATAGTCCTTTTCGAACTTAGTGTGGATACAAGTCATTTGAGGATCCTGTTGAAATACAGTTTCTAATTCAGGCAGTCTGGGGTAGAATCTGAAATTTTATGTTTCCAGCAAGCTTCCAGATTTTCCATGCTGCTAGCTGATGGACAAAACTTTTGAGTAGCAAAATCTTAGAGAAAATGCATTTTTTTAAATCACTCTTATCCCTGCCATTTTCTGTGCATCATCTCTTCCAAAGGTCTCCAGAATCTGATGCTATCAATGAGCACTTTTCTCTCTAAAATCTCCACCCTCCACTTATATAACACATCAATCACCAGGCACTGTTCTAAGAATTTAACAAATATTAACCCATTTATTCCCCTTTACAACTTCAAAAGGTAGGTACTGTTGGCACTCTGATTTTATACATGGGAAGGTTAAATAACTTTCCCAAGGCCACAGAGCAATATGTAAAGGAGCTGACATCTGAGCTCAGGGAGAGTCCAACTTCAGAGTCTTTGCTGTTAACACCTTAAGGGCTGCCTTAGTATCAAAATGACAGCTTCTAAATCACATTTCCCTCTGCTACTGTCTCATTTTTCTTTGTTCTTATGATCAAATGTCTAAGTTTCTCACTCTTACCCTTTGCCATTAACACTTGTATATAATTACCACCTCACAAGCTTCTCTCCTGAATCACCAATGCTGCCATACTACCAGCAAGCATGGCTTCTTACTACTCATCTTTGTTAACCTCTGCAAATCTTCTTACCATGCCCTCTTTTTTATTCTGTAGGTAGTAGAAATACAACAGAACAAGACAGAACAAAGTCAATCGAGACAGTGCAGTGAATCTGGTGCAGAACTTCACAGCAGGTTACCGAGATAACAGCAATGGTACCATACTATATCTCATCATCTTCATAGTAGTTGTCTAATCAATTAGGTATAGCAAAATCAAACCAAAGACAGAACATTATAAAATAAATTGAAAGAGAATGTTGAAGTGAGTAAAGCAATTAATCATAATGAATCAAAACTGAAAACAACATTTACTTTCAAAGAGAAGATAGAGGAGGCCTCCCCATATTTGCTGTATTGCATATAGTCATCCTGTCAAGAGATGCTCAGACCTCTGTCCCCAGTTGCTAATGGGGGTGGTGGTGGGGTGGTGGTGGTGTTAGGATGTTGGATTCCAAGCCCGCACACCGGTAGGCTCACAGGAAACACTACTGGGCCTGCTCCTGATTCATGCCAGAGGAAGGCACTCACCAAGAGGGTGGGCGAATGGCTTCTTTGTGCAGCCTCCTGGCTTCCAGCATGGCCATGATGGGATCTCGGGGGCCGCTCTCAGATTCTCCTCTTGGCTCATGCAGGAGGAAGGCGCTCACCAAGAGGGTGGGCGAATAGCTTCTTTGTGCAGCCTCCGGGGTTCCAGCATGGCCATGGCAGGATCTTGGGGGCCGCTCTCTGATTTTCCTCCTGGCTCAGGCCTCAGGAAGGTGCTCACCAAGAGGGCGGGTGAATAGCTTCTTTATGCAGCCTCCTGGGTTCCAGCATGGCCGTGGCGGGATCTCGGGGGCCCCTCTCACTATGTTTTCTTAACCTGATTCTGAAACACTGACTCAACCTTGCTTTCTATTATTTCCTTTTCTGTCTCCTTCATTGACCCTTTTCCTTGTCTTCCTCATTAAATCCCATCACCATTAGTTCACATCCTTTTCCATCTCTCATTTGAAAAATAATTCCTATCTCAGTTTATTTCCTCTCTGACCTACTCCTACTACAAACATGCACCAGCCATGTCCTCTTCAACTTAATTACTCCCACCCACCAAGGCAAAATTCTTTAAAATCCAAAGTCCTTCCCCAGTGAATTCCCATGTACCTTTTCACCTACCTATATTTCTCACTATTCCACTGCCTGTACCCTACTGTCACCTCCCCCACCTGTCTTTAGAAAGACTTCCTGCTTCTCCCACCTCTATTCACTTAACAAATATTAAGAATCCATTATGAACCCATAGTGGTGAACAAAAAAAATGCACTGTTTATGGTATGGCGATGCACATTGTCAAATAAAGATAATGGTCAATTATCAAATAATCATGCAAATTTTTTAACATAGATTGAGAAACTGAAGACATAAAGAGAAAATGGGTTTTCCAAGTCTGTTTATGTTCAGCACCCAGTTCAAATGTTCCATCTCTAGGAAATTCCCCTTTAGTCATGCTATATTAATCCTTTCAGGGCCTTTCACCATATATTTCCCCATGCTAAAACTGTTGGGACAGTTTCATTTTGGTATACTTACATCTTATATACGTATAAGTACATACTTTTTCCTCTTTCCTTTTTCACAAGCTTTATATACCTGGTTTTGAGAATATTGTGAGTACAGAGAGACCACATGGTCACTCAAAACACTTATTCAACAATATGTTTGATTCAAAATTGTGTGCTGCTGAAGCTAAGGGCTTTATGCATGCTAAGCTAGTACTCTACTGCTGGAGCTACATCTCCTGCCCTTCAAAATATTTTTAAGTGAAATTACTTACCCAAGTATAAGAAATTGTCCAGGGGCTGGAAGACCCAGTTGAATAGAGTCTTTTAAAAGTATCAACAGTGATGCCCAGCTATCTACTAAACTGGGCACTGGAATTCTGCAAGATAAATATAGTTTGTATATATAGAAAGCCACAATAAATGTTAATTTTCTCTTTATATCTTTCTAAAGATTCTAACATATTTTCTATTACTCATTCTGTAGCATTCTTTTATCAACTACTGTAGGAGACCAGATAATGAGCTGGTGGTATGCTTGCACACGGTAAGTTCCAGGGCAAAGTCCACACAGCTGAGATCTAGTTGTTTACCAGGTCATACACTATACATAATAGAAGGCAGATGAATCTTGTACCACTATAATTGCTTGCTTACCTAACTGAATAAAATGTAAGCCAATTGCTCAGGGCTCTTTTTCCCACTAGAGGCAAGAGCCCCTGGTCCCCACATTCTAAACTAATTCTGTATCTTTTTATCTTTCATTTGTGGGCTCCCATACTCCCCCATTCCACCCCCGGCCAGGGACAAACTGGTTTCCTACAGACCACAGTAGAATAAAACTTCTGAAGGCTTTATATTTTCTACTAATACATAACAAGATGACTAAGCACACTAAAACTAGTACAATTTCTTAATCTAGAAATTCTGCCTAGAAATGTGTTATCACATAAACTCTCAAAAGTAAGATAAAACTGCAATAATTCTCAATTAGTAGATAGATCATCCTGATCTATCTGTCCTAGGTCTTTCTTCACATGAGCCTCTACCTCATGTCAGGAAAGGCATCAGTCTTCCACCCGTAAACAAATTAATGTGATTTTCATTTCGGTCTAACTGTAACCCTTATACCTCTCTGTATTTAAATTCAGATTTTGGGCAATCCTTGCTCTAAGTTTCAATCCATTTGAATATATGAAATAACCTAATTTTATAAATGTTAGTCATAAATCACAAATGGATACCAAACTTGGTGATTAAAATAGAACTTTCTATAAGGGAGGATTAAGATTCAGTTTTGCAAGTAAGAGCTTTCTCAAAACTCAAATCCATTAACTTCTAGTCAGAGGTCTGCTAACTATCAAATGGAATACCAAACAACAAGGCAATTTCATATCATTTCTAATAATTTTTTAACAAGCCAAACTGGATTGCTGCATGTTCACTTATATCAAAATATTAACTCAGTGGCAATAAACAGGACTTCAAAAGTAGGTTCAGCTTTCTACTTGTAGTTAAATGATCCAGATTATCTTCAGGAGGTCTTTTGGCTTGAAGTATCTGTACATAAGGGACACCAGACTATGTATGATTTTAATTAATATATCCACGAACAATATTCCTTAGTTTCTTGCATTTGTTCTATTAGTTTTAGGAAAACAAACAATCTAAGCCCTAGCAACTTCTTGAAGGAATTCAAGTGCTTTTCCTACCATATTTCTTAACCTTTACCAATTGTGAATGAAGAAAAGAAATCTCACCTTTGAATATAAGCATAGAAAAACTGAAGCATGCAGACTTCCAAAGAAAGATGTTTCTATAAAAAAAGAAGGCAATTTTATAGTGAAGAAAAATGCTGCCTTTGCTTTTTCATTATTGCAATACTCTATCTTACCGCCAGTTTTTAATAAAGAATTAAAATCAAATACTAGTTTACCATTTAAAAAGCCCATGTAGCACTCTTCTATTTATTAAATTCAAAATGTAAATGCTATTTAAAAGTTAAAAATAGATGAAGAAATGTCAGGTTTCCTGTCTTATACACATATACAAAACTGACATTCTACCAATGACTTGAAATGATCATTCACTCTGCAAGCATCAGGATTTTTTAAAAATTTGTGTGGTACTGAGGACTGAATTCTGGGCCCTGTGTGTGTTAGGCAAACAATCCACCACTGAATTATGGTCCTAACTCCCAGAACTATTTTTATTTACTTATTTATTTTTAACTAGATGAATTAGGTTGAAACTTTATTAAGTATGTATTTAATACTGTTTTATTTTATATATATATATGTGTATATATATATGTATGTATGTGTATATATATATATATATTAAATTAGTAGTCCAAATTTGGTTCATTCTTAATAGCTGAAAATGGAGTCATTAAACACAATACCAGTGTAGCATATAATAAAAAGAATGAACCTTCTCTTGAAAATGATTCTGACGTCCACTGACATTAGTCAATTTGTTCTTTTTCACCCTACTACAGTACTTTCTTCAAAATTTCCCTTTTTCCATAATGAAAAATAATGTGTCTAATACATTCACAACTTCGTAAAGGGCATCCTTCAATGCAGGAGCAGAATTGGTTTGTTGTTATAGCCCTTATCTGTAGTCCAGCGTCTGTATGAAAGAACTAAATATTCTTTTCTATTTATTTTTTTTTTACTTTAAAGAGGGCAAAATTAAACACAACAAAGCAGAACAAAACAGAACACAAAAAAGCAATGTAAGAGACATGAATTTCAAAGGAAGACCATCAGAGATCTTCACTATCATATTGTCTTGTTTTCTTCCAAATAGTTGTCTATATCTTCACATACAGAGAATTCACATGAAGTAACAAAGTATAGGACTGATCTGAACAGTATGAGGAAGGCATTTTAGGTCTTCAAGACCAGACAATAGGGAAGTCAACAATGGCTGTCACAGTGTCTCTCATTCTGTTCAAAATAAGGTCCATACCTTCATGTATGTTAAAATTAAACAAAACAAAACAGGCTAAAATCACTCTGAACAAAGAATAATAATATTGCTGGATTTCATATCATGACACTACAGAATCAGCACTGGGTACTATAGTGTCTCTTTTTCTTCAAAGTAGCTGTTCATTTCATCATGCATTATATAATCAGTTCTCAGAAACTGTTTATAGGTTCTATGCATGCATGAGTCTCTACATGTATTTCTATCCCTTCTGTATTAGAGGGAAAAACAAAACATAGCAAGACAAAACAAAACAAATTCCTATAAAAACATGAAACGAAAAAGTCATATAAAACCATAGTACAAGGTGATCTACAATGGTAACTGTGCTGTTTCTTGTTATCTTCAATAGAATTGTCTATATCATCAGGCATAATTGAATATAGCAGTATAATTGAATACAACAGTACATAACAATGCCAGTAAAAATAAAACATTGTAGACAGTATAAAACTTCAAAGCTGGGTAATAATCAAACCAGAGTGGGTATCCTAGCGATTCTTGTCATCTTCAGTGCAGTGCCTATACTCTCAAACTTGATACTATCAATCATAACAGCTTTGAATAAAATCTGTCAATATAAAACAGCAATCTAAAAAACCAGATTCAATTAAGATCAGTTATGGTAAAACAGTGTAAGTTATACAGAGCTTCAGATTAAGTTAATAGGAAATTAAGGATGATTACCATACTATATCTTTCTATTCTTGGGATAGCTGTCTGTGCCCTCAAATCTAGTACAAGTAGACAAACTGGAACAGAATATAATCCATCTAAACAGAGTGGTGTGAGTAATGTGGGTTTAAAATCCTGATAACAATATCTTCTGCCTTTTTTTTTTTTAAAGACTATTCCTCCCCTTTCACTCCCACAGGGTGCTATACATTTTGGGTCCCACCAACTCCCTCAGTTTTTAGATTGCGGGGGGCAACCTGCTGTTTACCTAAATGGTTCCGAATCTTCTCACTTCTAGACTTGTATTCCTTTACCTACAAAAGCCTCAAGGTTTTCCTTCGTTATAGCTGAGTAGTTCCTTACTGCACGTAAGTATCCTGTCTTTCAATCCTATCTGCAGGTGGTGGTCAAGTTGCCCCTATTTCTCTCTGGTTCCCGTCACATAGAGCACTGTTTTCTCATATTTGATTTTTGGTCCATAGACCCTCTTTCAGGTTGATTATATTTCCTATACAGAGCATCTCAGTGGACCTCTCTACTGATCTACTCTGCTTGTGTTTCTTTTTACTTTTTTAAGTGTATCAAGGCCACCTATGTTAGAGATTATAGCCAACCTTCTCTTCCTCATTTCTGCTATGCTATTTTTCTGCCACTGGTTGTATATTTTTCTCCTTCATTATACTGCCTGCCCCATTCATTGAGGCCTCTCTGCCACTGTTCCTGAAATTCTGGTCTTTCTTTCTTTCTTTCTTTCTTTCTTTCTTTCTTTCTTTCTTTCTTTCTTTCTCTTTCTCTTTCTCTTTCTCTTTCTCTCTCTCTCTCTCTCATGTCCTTCAGTATTTTCTGTAGAGTTGGACTGGTGGTCACAAATTCCCCCAGTTCCTCTTTGTCATGAAAGCATCTTGTTTCTCCATTAATTTCTAGTGACAGTTTTGCAGGGTACATCAATCTGGGCTGGAGGTTATTTTCTTTCAGGTCTTGGGATACTTCACTCTAAGCTCTTTTTGATTTGATTGTCTGTATCAAGAAGTCTGCCATGATCTTGATGGGTTTTCCTTCATAGGTGATCTGTTTCTTTTCTCTGATGGCTTTTAATATTCTGTTCTTATATTGAATTTCTGGTATCTTGATTATTATATGTCTGAGTATAGCTCTGTTTTGGTTGTAGGTTGCTGGAGTTATGTATGCTTCATACATCTGAATATCATTTTCTTTTCCTATGCTTGGGAAGTTTTCCTTAATTATTTCCATAAATAGCCTTTTTATTTCCTTTGTATTTACTCCTGTTTCTTCACCCACATTTCTTATTCTTAAGTTATAGATTCTCTTGTCATCTTCTAGCTTTTGTATTGTTACTGCCTGCTTACTTGTTATTTTTAAGAGATCTTTCATGATCACATACTGCAAACCTGTCTTCAAGTTTTGATAGTCTATCCTTAGTATCTTTTAAGCAGTTTTGCCAGCTTTCAATGGAGTTTTTAATTTCCTGGTAATCTCTTTGAATCTGCTTCATGTATTCTAGGTTTTTTTTTGTATTCTTTATTGAATGTTTCTCTTTTTTTGTGTTCCTCCCTTCTTCCATCTGTGTCTTCTTGAGAGGTGCTTAGCATTTCTTTTATTAATGTACTTATATCTTGCTTTACTTGATAAAATATTTCAGTTTTGAGCTCGTCTATGAAGTCCCAAAGATATCCCTTTATGTTTGTTGATGCCGTGTCTGATGTTGCATGTTTGCTGCCCTCAGTCTCTTTTGTATTTACCTCTTCTGGATCAATGTTCTCAGGGTTGGGGGCTGGGGGCTGTTTGTTGTTTCTTTCTCTAATCATGTTTTTGGTTTCTTCCATACAGGTGTATAGTGGAGGTCTCAGCCCCTTTCCTTGTTGATTATGGTTCTTCTGAAGCATGCTGGTTAGGGATTTCTGCCCTCTCCAGTTTGCTCTTGGTCACTGAGGTGCAAGCAGGGGTGGCATATGCTGGCCCCTCCCCACCAGGGCAGTCAACCTTTGGGGGCTTTCACTGCATTAGTGTGTGCTATGTGTTGGGAATTGGTTTGGGAGGACTTATTGGGTCCCAGCCAGAGGCGTGACCCAGGCCAGGCAGATCCCACCAATCTGCTGGGAAGGGAGCAACCAACTGAAGTCAATTGTTGTTCCTAGTTCAGGACTGTCTTGCCTGATTCCAACATGTCATCCAGTTGGTCACCCCTTTCCTGTTGGGGGTTCTTATTCCCAGCACTCACTGCCAGTTAATGCAGGTTCCTCACCAGCTCCGTTCTCTGTTGGGTTCGCTGACCTCCGTCTTCAGCGTGCTGCATTAGTTGCAGTGGTGCGATTTTGGGTGGCTTTGGCAAGAGCCCTGTGGCTGCTAATCTTAGCTTTTCCAATGGTAGCCCCAGGACTGCAAGTTTGACTAGCTCTTTTACCTTTAGTTTCTTCCTGGGTTGAGAGGATCCATCTCCCTCTGTCCAGACCTCTCCAGGATGTTTTATTCCCACATGAGTTGTTTCTCTTAGGGAGGCTCTGTATCCTGCTGCTTATCGATCTGCCATCTTTTCCAAGTCAGAATACTAAACATTCTACAAAAAAGCTTCACAGGTAATTTAAAAATAGCCAGGAAATTAGTAAAAAGTTAATACAGAGGTTAAGAGGTATAACTAAGTGATACAGTGCATGCCTAGTATGCTTTAGGCTCTGGGTTAAATTCCCAGTACCATAATACATACATACATACATTCCCAGCTGTGTCCAAAAAAAAAAAAAAAAGAGTTTATAAGGATGCTATTCACATACACATATACTCTTTTTTCTTTGGCAGTTGAAGAGAAAGATTTTTGAAAAGGAAAAAAAGAAGTCAACATATTATTCTGGGGGAGAATCTCTGCTAACTGTATGAAGGATCTGAGCTCTGCCCAGCTCAGCATCCCAGTGCAATCCATCAAGGAACACCTGGCCAGTCTCACAGGTCAGATAGATACCAAATACTGCCTAGTTCAGAGCCACAGAGCTGCCCATCAGGGAGTGACCAGCCTCACCAATGTGTCCTGGAGAATTTGTGCTCCACCCATAAGAGCACAAGGCCCCAGCACCATAATTCAGGGGTGTGTCCCAGCTAGCTACATGGGTTCTGGAGGTTCCAAACTCTGCTTGGCCAGAAGCAAGACCCTGGCGCCATACTCCAGAATGGTGTCCAGGCTAGCCACCTGGGTCCCGGATTTTTGGAACTCCACCCAGGCAGGCACATAGCCCAGCCAACACATTCCAGAGGTGCATCCATGCTAGCTGCATGAAGGATCTGAGCCCAGGGTCCCAGCACAACCCAGTACAATCCATCAGGGGAACATCTGGCCAGCCTCACAGGTAACAGAACACAAGACTCCAGTGTCATAGTTTGGGGGTGCACCATGGCTAGCCATGGGAATATCAAAGGATCGAAGCTCTGCCCAGAGCGATCCATTCGGAGGTGCCTGGCCAGCCACACAGGCCCCAGAGGAAAATGACAACATGAAAGAGCAAGATGCAGTTTCAGTCCTTCAGCCCGAGAACAAACCCTGGAGACATTTAAATGGAAGACATCGGAAATCAGACAACCGAACTTTCTGAAATGACAGCAACTGAAGTAAACAAACAACCCCATGAAGCTATACAAGATATCAGATCAGAAATATTCTCTGAAGTTAAAAAAGAAATGACAAACATTATGAAAGAAATGAGTGTATCTAAAGAAGATCTATATGTAAAGATATAGGGGAACATAAGACAATGATGGAAACTTTGAATGAACAATATAAGACAGAATTAGAATGCATGAAAGAGATTCAAAGGGATATTCAGGAAATTAAAAATCTGTTGAAAGTTGCCAAAACCACTTGAATGAAGCCGAAGATAGACTCTCAGATGTTGAAGACAGGATGGAAGTTTATGATTATGAAAGAAAAGATCTCTTAAAAGTATCAAGCAACATGAAACAACAATTCAACAACTGCAAGATGATGCAAACAGAAACAATATAATACTGATAGGTGTCAATGAAAAAACAAGGGTCAACACAAATGACACACAAAGGTTATTTACAAAAACAATAGCAGAAAATTTTCCAAACATGGGAAAAGAATCTGATATACAGATAGTACCCCAATTAGCCATAACCAAAATAAATCTTCACCCAGACATATAATAATTAGGGTATCAGAAATTCAGCACAAGAGAAGAATACGAAAAGCTGTCAGAAAAAAGAAACAGATCACCTATGAAAGAAAGCCTATCAGAATCACAGAAGACTTTTCAATATAAACTTTCAGCTCGAGACTAGCTTGGAATGAAGTATTTCAAGTCCTGTAAGAAAACAATTTTCAATGCAGTTTGATGTACCCTGCAAAACTATCTTTGAAAATTGATGGAGAAATGATACTTCCACAATAAAGAGCAACTGAAGAAATTCATGACCACCAAACCAACACTACAAAGAATACTGAAAGATACTTTAGAAAGAGATAAATATAACAACAATTCCACAAAAACAGCAAAAGGAAACCACTAAGCAGGGCAAACAGAAAAAGTAGAAAACCTACAACAGAAAAGAAAGCAATGAGAAAGCTGTGTAAATGGTAAATGTGGTGGATTAAAAACTGGTGGTCAATTTAATCACCAGATGAAATGAATCAGCATGATGCTGAGTGTACATGGCCTGAGGAATGTTGCCAGCATAAAAAGGAGACCTGGAGAAGATGATTAGCATTGTGGGTTCTCCTAAGTGGTGTTATTGTATGGAGCTATTGGTTCTAATGGAGGAGCATGTCATGCTGGCTTCCCTAATATGAACTTGGCTATTATCATCAGAGGAACTCGGGACCTGTTGTTGAGAATGGCTGGGGTTCATTTTAGGGGAGCCCTGGTCCTTACTTTAAGCATTGTTTTCTGGCTCCAGAGGGGAAGATGTGTGCAGTTCAATCTCCAGAAAATGTTTGTCATGCTGACTTCTGATATGAACTCGGCAGTTCTAATCAGAGAAGGAGTTTGGGTCCTTGTTATTGCTAAGGATGGCTGTAGATCTTTTCAGGGGAGCTCTGGTCCTTGAGTGTTGCTTCTTGGCTCCAGTGCAGGACCTTCCACCTACTTACACAGATCCTTCATCCTGCATGCACAGACTTTCTAGCTCCCACCACTGACCTTTGGGCGCAGATCCATGAAATAGACTTGCATGAGTCATTGTTGTTGGCTCTAGGTCTCTAGCTGGACTCCTGGAGTTATTGTTATGGGCTCTAGGTTTTCAACTGAACTCATGCAGGGTCTAGGCATGTGCCCTCCGCTGGATTCTCTAGGTCTTCAGTGTATAGGCAGATTTCCTGCACTTCTTGTATTTGACTCTGGATGACTAGCATAAAATACTACTCTAAATTATGTGTCCTGTATGTAATTGTTTTCCTTGCAACCCCTGACTATAACAGTAAATAAACAAGCTTCTGTGTTTTTCCTTTTAAAAACTCAGAAAAATCTCCCCAAAGAGTTTGGTTATTCAGTTCCTGATTACGTTTGATGTCTGAGCAATGAACTGCTTTTCTTTTTATTGGTACCAGGGATCAAACTCACGACCACGTGCTTGCAAGGCAGGCGCTTATGCCGCTGAGCTAAATCCCCAGCCCATCCTTTTTTGTCTCTTTGAGACAGGGTCTCTGTACGCAGTTCAGGCTGGTCTTGAGCTCACTTTGTAGCCCAGGCTGGTCTTGAACTCACAATGATCCTCCTGCCTCAGCCTCCCAAGTGCTGAGATTTCAGGCATGATCAGCCTCGCCAGGCTTTAAACTGCTTTTCTCTGGATATAAGAATGATCAGAATAGCAACTACAGATTGTGTATGCGTGTGTGTGTGTGTGTGTGTGTGCATTTAGTAATAGCAGTGATATGGAGTCATCTTGACAATCTGCACTATGGTTAAAAGGAATGTAATATACAGAAAAATACCTTACCTATAAGCATTATTTCTAAAACTGAAATATAAACAAAAGCAAAGAAAAGCTTCCTTACCTTGTCCTTGGCTATGGCTGGAGGCTGCTTTACCACTTCTTTTACAGTCTGGATAACAGTTTCTGCTCTCATGACACTGATTGAACGAACTAGTTCCACTAATAAAAGCTGTTCTTCACTGGCAGCAGGAATAACCTGGATAACACATCGCTGTATTAATGTATGTGTGTATAAAGTATTTTCAGAAAATTCATAGAATTAAGAGAATATTTATGGCCTTTTCTTAATATAAAGAAGTCATTTAACCACTTTAGGTGAAATGTAGTTAAAAATTTAATTAATATACATCAATTGACATATATATCAATTATAACATTCTACTAATATATAGTATTTTTCCTAATTTTTAAAAACTTTCAGACATTGTCTATTGATTTCTTTAGAAAACAGATTTAACTTTCTTACATTTTCATCCTCTATTGCCAACAAGTTTCACAATTTAAATCAGTGTCCACTATTCACATGACTATTTATGGTTATTCTGTACATTACACTATCACTATCTCTTCTACAATTTCTCATTTTTCCTAGAGTAAATAAAATGCCTTTTTGGATTATCTTTTCTATGTATCTATCACAAATTCATCTCTAAATGTGCCAACAACTGTTAATCTCTTATTGTGTAGTTGAGTATCTAGGCAATTAATCTGTGTGCCTTTTCTTCCTTCTCTTCTTATTCATCTGTATTAAACCTCAATTTCTTGGATCCCCTACTTTCTTGAATCTTGGTTTATTCCTCCCTTGTGGAGCTGTACCTTCTATTTTCACATTGCATGACTCAAAATTTCTTGAGTAATAGTTTGGCTACAGAATTATTAGGTTCAGACTAGTTTCCCATCAAAATTTCCACTGTTCCTATTAACAAGTTTTTATTATTATTCCTTTGAATGGGGCCAGTAGTTTTTCTTTATAAGATTTTAAGATTTCCTTTTTACTCCCCAGTGTTCTGAAAGTGCATGCTGATTTTTGTGTGTGCATTTTTTTAAAGTGCTGGGCATATAATTTGGAAATATCCTTCCTTTTTGAGGATTTTTTATGCTATTTAATATTTTTCTCTAATCTTTTTTTTCTTTAAAGATATTGTAGAAAGATATTGAGCCTCTAATGATTCCTACTTTTCTAACTTTTCTATATTAGACTTATATTCCACTTCTGATATTTATACACTATCTTTTTCAATCTTTCTATGATATTGCTTTGAGAATGCTCCAGAATTAGCATCCAAGAAATTTTTACATTTTTGAAATGGTCTTTCTTGTAATCTCCTATTTCACAGATAAACTATGATTTCATTCCTTGAAAGTTATTATTACTTTTATTTACATTTTTCTATATTACCTGCATTACTTGACTCTTTAAATCTAATTTAAATGTGAGAATTAATCATGTTTAAATGTGAAAAAGAACATGGCTAATCTTTATAGCATTATTATTAGATGCTAGGCATTGATCTGATTTCCCTCTCTCTCCTTCCTTTCTTTCCTTTCATCCTTCCTTCCCTCTCCTGCCTTTCTCTTCCTCTCTTCTTCCCTTGCTCCCTTCCTTCTCATCCTTTCCTTCTTTTCTTTCTTAAATACACACAATCCTTTAAAATAACATTTTTACCCTGAAGTCATATAGCTAATGAATAGAAAGGATTTGAAACTCATGGATCTAGCCTCAAAGTCTAGACTCTTAACCACTATGTTGTTTTTTCCTTTCAAAAAGTTTTGAATTTCTAGCCATTTCAGATTTTTGCATTAGAGATGCTCAATCTCACTTTTTGAATGTCACGTCAGTGCTCAGAAAGTTTCAGATTTTAGAATATTTTGTATTTCAAATGTTCAGACTAGGGATGCTCTACAGGCAAAGTCTATGCATATATTTCCAAATCAGAAATATCTCTAACTTTGAATCACTTTTGGTTTCAAGCATTTTGAATAAGGAATGTTCACCCTGTCTATAAATCTGGCCTTGCTTACAGCATGATGTTTAACACATTCCCACCCGCTTGAACTACCAGTGGTAAAAGTGGATCTAACACCTTTATTGGTCTTTTTAATAATGAAAAATCTATAAATGGACCAAATCTAGCTAGTTGATCGAGAATGAATTATTGTCCAAATATAAATATTAACACTATTCATTTCAATTAAACAGTTACAACAATAATCAACAAATTTCATTGATATATTTAACAGTTTATCAATAATTAATTCTCTAAATTTGAACATGGAAATCTTACAAGCTCTACCTCACTGCTGGTGTATATGTAATGTTATGCATTTGCAACTGCTGTATCACAAATTGCCTGTATTATAATTTTTATACCATTTTAATGTTTTTCTGACATCTGGTTTACTAAATCAATGCCTTTCTTTGAATTACGATGATCAAAACACCCTGAGAAATGTTACCAGCCACCCACTGGGGCTATCATCCAAGTACCACAGTGGTTGAAACGTGTGGGACTGACAGAAATTCAAGTAAGAGCCACCTGGCAGGGAGAAATGAATTATGGCCCTTAGTAAATGTGAAAGTCTACCTGTGTGAACCTTGTGCCCTAGATTGCAAAGACCTCTCCTGATAAATTCCAGTCGCCTGCTGGGTAGAGTAGGGGAACAGGCTGGGTGGATAGGCTTGGGGAAAGGCTCTAGAAGGCATCAAACAGATGTTTATATGAGCTTTCAACCAATTCTCCAGGGCCAGCAATTTAGCTCAGCAGCTCAAGCCCTTGCCTGGTAAGCTTGAAGTCATGAGTTCGATCTAAAAAATAGTATCAACCAATTCTCCAGATTTCAGCCCTATCTGAATCTCTGGTTTTGAAAGTATAGTACTTCTACTTCAAGACACCATCTGTGGTTTCTCAGCAGGAACTAGTTTCCCTCTTGCAGACAGGAAGTCACCTATAAGCTCTCTCTACTATGTTCTAACCAAGTCATTGATTTTTCATTTTGCTAAATTTTGATTACCCTTACTTTTCTATGATCACCACTCCCAATGTTTTTGTCATTATGAGTTTATGACTTTTTAAATTAATTTACTTCATTGGGCAAAGGCCCTTGGCTATTTTTAAATAACCTGGGATTTCCATGCTGTTTAATGTGAAATCTGTAACTAAATCTGCACATGCAAAATAATATGATATGACAGAAGTATTTATTTTTATTATTTAGAAATATCAGAATATATGTAATGTGAAATGAACACAAAAATAACAAATCTTGAGGTGCAGAAATCACGTATTTTGTATGTTATTTAATACAACAGCATTGCTATTATGTCATGATTTATTTCCAATATTAAACACTTTGAGATTTCAAACTCACTAAGCAAGCAGCTAAGTTTTTACATAATTAAACAAAACCAAATGAATTACATTTAGAAATAGTAACTAAGCTATCACACTGCACTCAAATAAAAAATTGTTTTGTATTCCTAATTAGTAGCCAGAATAGCCAGCATTTAAGAAATAGTTATATTACCATTTTTATCTAAAATATAGTGATAGTTTTAATATTATACTAATTTTTCATTTTTAACATTAAATTTTTTTAGGTTTTTCAATATTAGAAATTGAGCCTATTGTCCCATACATTTTACAATAAGCACTTTACCACCGAGTTATAACCTCAGTATTAAAATTTAAAAAATCAGATAAGTCATTATTTAAACTTCTAGATAAACTTTTCCTTTTCTACCTATTTCAGCCTCACTGCAATTTTTAGAGAATTAAAAACAGCATGTACTCACTAAAGTAGAAATGTAATTAACAATGAGAAAAACAAAAAGTAGCAAATAGTAGAATACATACCTTGGTTCGGGTAGTGGTTTTGTTCTGTCTTCTTTCATTCCATACAAATGCAATGGCAGCCATGAAGTGAACACCATGATTCATTGAAATAGGACCCAGTAATTCAAGGATCTGTTGCCTCAAATTCTAAAATGATTTAAGTAAGCAAGAAACTATGAAACCATTAACTAAACTTTTAGTTTTCCATGAATAATATGTTACTTATAACATACCTAAGTAATAGTACAGCAACCTTTAATAATTTTAAGAACTATAATGAACCTAGTTTAATTTTAAAGAAACAGTATAAAATGGCAACTACCGTCAGTCAAATGCATATCTAATTACTGTGATGCGATACTGAAAAAACACAACAAAATAAATTGAAATTCAATTTATTACATTTTAGAAACTTAAAAATACCTGTCAACCAATAAACAGATAAAAAAAATTGTGGTTTTTTAATAAGTACAACGGAGTACTACTCAGCCACAAGGATGGATAACTTAAGACATTTGTAGTTAAATGAATGGACCTTGAGATCATACTTTAAGTAAATCAACCACATATGTGTAAATACTGCATTGTCTTTCTGGTGTGAGAAACTGAAAATGTAAGTAAGAACCAAAATGTATAAGAGAGGGGCTGGGGATTTTGCTCAGTGGCGTAGCACCTGCCTGGCAAGTGTGAGGCCCTGAGTTTGATGCCCAGTAGCTCCCACCAAAAAAACTCAAAAAACTTCAAAACATGTAACAGATATTGTGAAATAGGAAGTAGTTATTCAAAGGGAAAGGGGAATTAGGAAGGACATGGAAGGGAAAAGAAAAAAATGACAAAAAAGGACAAAATGAAACAAAGCTTTGTAAATGAGGGGAAGAGAGGTTGAAGAGGGGCAAAAGGAATGGGAAAAGAGGAAGATACATATGTACAGGTACAAATTTCCCACAATGAATGTGACCATTATATATATCTAAATTGGACCAATAAACTTAATTATGGAAAAGTGGGACATTGTATAAATTCTTTGTTTTATTCTCATGTAGAATGAAACATAAAAAATATAGTTTAAACACAGGTACTTGTATGACTTCTAGTGACTCTTAGCTTTCTTCCACTCCCATCTCCTTATGTATTCTCACAAATCCCAAATCTAAGTGGTTAGGCCCAGGAACAAAGTTAGGTCATTGAGGAATGTCAATTTGACAAATAATGACAATATTCACATAATGTTAAAGATATAAAGCTGAAAATTTAAAAAATTTCAGAGTACAAAGACAACCACTATCAAATAACTCTGAATAGATAAACTTTATTCTTTTTTTGCAGAAAATTTTTACATAAGTAAAAATATAAAGGTTGTTCAATTATGTAACATCCTTCACTGTACTTCTGAGCGATTTTCTATCCAATAAGAATTCTTCAAACTTTAGTAGCTATATAATGTAACAATGAGAAGATAATTTAACCATTTCCTTATTCATCATTCAGGATCTTTTTTCCATTACATAATGCTACAATGAACACTATGCCTAACTTTGAGTACTTTAGAATTCATTCCTGATGCAGACCACTAGAACAGAGACCATGAAGCTTAAAGACCTTTGTACACATTGATAAAACTATTTTCCAGAAGGGTTTTATTAAAATATAAACTTAAAAATGTCTTTCAAAATGGAACAAGGTTGCAGTATATATGAGTGAACCTCAATAAAAGAAGCTAGACAAAGAAAGACCAAATACTATATTATCCCATTTCTATGAAACTCGTAGATATATCAAATCTCTAGATAAGGAAAACAGCCGTCAACGGGGATTAGGAATGGGAACAGGAAGTGAGTATAAACAGGCATGCATTCTCTTTTGGTAGTAAAGGATATGACTGAAAACTAGATTACATAGCTTCACAATTTTATAACTTATGAAAAAAATCACAGATTTGTATACTTAAAATGGGGAGTCTCGTGATATGCTAATATTGTCTCAATAAAACTGTTGACAATTACTTAATCTATGCAGAGTACCAAAGTAAGGCTCTTAATATATACATATATTCTGAATATATGAATACTGAATTAATTATGCATATATTCTGAATATATGAATTATGCATATATTCTGAGTAAATTCCTCCAGTAGACTTTTGAGCACTATAGATTGTGAATTGTCTAACCTTTGTAGCTCCAAGGTTAATAGTGGTAACAGATGCAGATGCAGCAAGTGTCATCTTTTCTGAAGCATCAGCCTGATGCAGTATACTCCAAAGCAACGTCACAGACGACATGATCATATGAAGGATTGAGAGTATCCCACTGCGTGCTTTAAACAAGTGTTTTTGGTCTACACTGACCAAAAGCTATTAAAAGAAGGGAAAAGAAAATATTTAAGTTTACAAAGTAGGGGCTTACTGAACCACAATCTTTAAAAAAAGAGTCAAGTATTTATGTAATCTTACTTGATGATACTGTGTAGTTGGATCCAACAAACAGTAATGGATAATGGCTGTGATCCCTTCCAAGAGAGTAAGAATCATATCTGGTGGAATAATTGATGCCATCCACAGAGGCCTGAATTGAAATAAATTCATCTGAACAAAAATTGTGTGAAAGCACAGTTCATATTTTATCATTAGTAAATATTCAACATTTGCTAGGCATACAATAGGTGCTCAATAAATAAATGAAGAAATGACTAAAAGCATAAATCAGGGGCTCTTTTATTTCATAATCTATAAAATAAACAAATTTACCTAAAGTAGTAGAGCTCTTTGTGGTTAAAGAATTGAGGAAGCATCATAATTTTCATTTATTTTCAAGCAAAAAGTCTGCAATTCGCTTTATACATGTAATGTATATTTATGGGTATATAATATACACATGTGTACACACACTTACATATATGCATATATAAGTCAGAGACACATGAAGTTCAAGTATTACATGGTTTCTCTTATATGAGAAACACAAAGAACAGAAGAGAGATAAATAGAAAACAGAAGTTCAAAAACTTCTCCAAACTATAAACTCCATAATTTTAAAATTATTTCAATATATATGCTAACTGGTTTTATTTATATTACTGGTTTATCTTAGTTTGTTGAAAACAAAGATTTGTGTTAAAGAATTCTATAAAAAAAGAATTCTATACAAAATAAATATAGGTGGCCATCAAACCTCTAGCTACTAACAAATGGAAGGTGTATCAAGACTACTAAATACAGGCAGTTTTCTTACTGGCTGATACAGCTGATGTTAGCTAGAAAAATCAGACGTTCACCTACTAAACATCTGTCTAATGTTTTAGTTTTGAACATGGTCTGGAGAAACATAGTTTGATATCAAAACAGGAAAATCCAAGCAGCAAAATTAGGTAAATTTATAAATGTTAGTATTGAATTAATTTCCATGTAGGTAATATACCAGGTAAAAGAAAATCCTTTGCAGAACTTCCTATTACTTTTGCCAGTTGAGTCAAGCAGACCACAGGGCCACTTAATTTTGTCAACCTGACTGGATTAAGACTCCTAAAGAGGTAACTGGATCATGGGGCACTGTACTCACTAGTGGACGAGTCTGCTCATGTTCATAAGGTCAGTGTGTCACTGGGAGATGGTATAGGCAAAGGTGGGTCACTGGGGAAGTGCCTTTGGAGGGCTCATCTCTTGTTAGCACTTTTCCCTCATGCTGTGCTTCTTGGCTGTCATGAAGCAAACAGCTTTGGTCTACCACATTCTGATTTGAAAACAGCTGTCATGGATTAAATCTTTGAAACCTGGACCCACAATAAACTTCCCCTCCTTCATGCTGTGGGTGTCAGGCACTTTGTCTCAGCAACAAAAAAAGCTACCACCTTCAAAATTAATTGAAGGGAGAGCAAATGGTTATTTAAGTATTCTTTCCCTTTTCTATTCTGTATTCTTTGATAGTTTTCCTCAAGCTGATTTTTCTTCATGAAAATAACATGCTATCTGTGAACTATGGAAAACCACTGAATTTTTTTTTTTTTTTGTGGTTCTGGGGAGAATTTTAATGCATGATAAACACATATTCCACTACTGAGGGCCCTCAATCCTACTTGTGAATGACTTTTTGGATATTTAAGCAGTCATGAAAAATGTCAAAGTGAAAAATGTTAAAGACAACAAAGCTAAAAGCAATCCTTACCTACTATCAGATAATCCTGTTTCATATTTGTACTGCTGAATTAGATTGTCCAAATTTCTGCACAGCTGTAGTGTCACGGAGACAACCACTCTCTGCAGGACTCTTCCCATGTAAGGCAGAGTAGATGTGATCAAACCAATCCACTGTGGGTGCATTTTACACACACAGTGTTGATGCAAAGCTCGTATCACTGCACAGAGGAACATGCCTTGACATGTGATTGGCTGAGCCTGCAAATACTGAAGAGAAGTCATGGACTGATGGGGACTGATGTGCTCCAGGTCAGATACAACAAAATCAAAACCTGTTTCATTCTCTTCAGGAATAGTCATTACTCGATGTTCTAGAACAATCAGTCTCTGAAGTACCCTAAGTAGTTGTGACTGAAGTGTGCTGCCATTGTCAAATTCATCTTCTGAAAAGTTGATAAGGCTGTCCTCTGAGAAGCCCTCCTCCACAGCAACCATGTTCTTACCTGCAATTTTTTCACTATGCCATTTCTGTGCACTGAAGATAGATGACAGCAAGCAATGAAGAATCACTTTTTGAACTTTGCATTTTGATAACATATCAGAGATAAAACTTGGGAAACCTTTTGTGGAGTTTTCTATTACTTTTGCCAGTTCAGTAAAAAGGAGCGTCAAAATTTCTATGCTCATCATCTGCATATTTCGATTGCCTATTAAATCCTGGGCAGTAACCTTGACATGAGTTGGATAATGGCTACGCACGTAATATAAACAGAGGGAAATAAGAATTTCTATATACATAGAACTCCGAAAGTTATGATTAGAGTCCACTGGAATGTGACTATAAAAGTCTTTGCCCATAACAGAGATTCGGTGTCTGGCCAACAGATTCTGAAGCAGAGACAACTGAGGTGTGTACACATTGTTTACACTAGTGGTTGAAATGGCATTTACAAAAGCAATAGGGTTAGTTTTCAAGATGGCTTTGATGGCAGAGAAAGCATATAGAGTCCTTGATGAATCATATAACTGGAGATACAAAAGCACATGTTGATAGAGAGGATGGATATTGAAATTGGGAGATTTCCGTGATCCTGGAGAACCCATGTCACTTTCAATTTCAGAAATTTCTCCTTCTCCACAGCTATACCAGTTTTCTAAATCCAGACCATCACTAAAGAATACATTGGTTTGTTTGAGCTTTTCATTTGATGGTTTTTTCTTGTCATCATCCTTTTTTCTGGCAAGTTTTACTTTGGGTTTTGCTCCTGGTTGTTTACCTGATTCCTTAACAACTGTTTCTTTCTCTGAGACCTTTTCTGATAATTTTTCTTTGAAACTGAACTGAATACTACTGTGACTCCTCTGTCTAGATTTGGTCTCTGTGGAAGCAACAGAAGAATCATGGAGAGTCTGTGTGGTTCCTGAAATACAAGGTGAAGAGCTATTTCTAGAAATTCCATTTGCCAAGTAGTACTCATGGTCTTCTGCAGACACAGACAGAAATTGAGGACTTTCATTACTTAGCAAAGAACTTTGACTCTGCTGAGTGGATTGATCTTCATTTTTAATTGCCTCTTCATTTAGATATAAATCACTACCCTTTGGGGGCAGTGTTTCAACTTCTAATTCAGATGTAATTGATGCAGATTCTGCTTCGAGGCCATTTACAACTTTACATATCAGGTCAAACACTACCTGTTGAACATCATCATCTGGGGACCTTGCTTTTGGCATGTGAGAGTCCTCTTGGGCATTCACATTTTCAGGATCAACTTCATCACTCAAGTTGTCCCCAGCAGAGGACTGTGAACATCCAGAGTCAGAACTCTGAAGTATTTCTATTTGTTGGTCTGGAAGATCAAAATCAGAAACAACCATTGGAATTGTCTCACTGCTGGTACTTAGGAGGGAAAGTCTATCACTCAATGGATTAACAGTGAGACTGAAGTTCTCTATTTCATCCATGGTAAGTGGCTTTTCACCAGTTCCTTTTGATGCAATGAGTTGCACTTGGTTTACTGGCATATGACAAAAACAGTAAAAGAGAGGGGAAGAGAACCCAAAGGATATTAAAATAACTGAAATGTGGAAAGGAAAGCTAAATTCATAATTTTTAATAATTATATTAATCATCTACTTTCTTATCATTTTAGAACTTAAGTCAGAAAATGATTGAGATGACCATTGAGAATGTAATCTAACAGCATATTTAACAGACAAAATATGAAAACTGTCTTTTCTCAACAGGTTAAATTTTTTCCCTCTATATATGATACTGTACTTTAGTTATGCTGTTTCAAATACAAACAATTTAATATCTAAGCAAATGTATAAAGAGATAATCTTCCTGGTTTTATAAAACAAACATTAGTGAATTATCTAGTATCTGTAAGACCCTAACCTAGAAACAGAAAGGAGGGAAGGAAGACACATCATTGTTCCTCTCCTAGGAGTTTAACATGTTTCTGCCAGCTTGAGCCATGAATGGTACATGTTTGACAGACTGATCAGGGGGTTTATACCACTGACCAGTGCCCCCACTGGGACAGTCAGGCATATGCTACCTGAAGTTCAGAGCCACCCAGCAGCAAGACATACAATTTATGGCCCTGCAGTAAACTTGTTAAAATTAGCAGGAAATACATGCACTGATTTCTGTGCTCTTCTGGGAGGATGCTAGATTGATAGCATTCTTTTGGAAATGATGGAAGGCTCAGTGACACGAGTAGCACAAACTGAATGGTATCAAATTTATGTAATAACAGGTGAGGTCTCAGCAGGTGAGCTCAAAGTAGAAGGAGAATTCAGACAGGGACCATGGTGGGTTAAGGGCTACCAGCAGGATGTTCTGGTAATGAGCTGATTAGAGCAAGTTAGATTATCCATGCTAAGCAGTGGAAAGGAAACCAGAGGGAGGAACAAAAGCCTTACAGAAAAACACTAGAGCTAGAGAAGGAACAGGGTGGTTTGGTTCAAATCTCACCATTTACCAGTCATGGGACTTTGAAAAAGCCATAGTTTTTCTAAACATCAGCAATTTGCTTGGTAAAATAACCTTTTTATTATCGACCTCTTGAGGCTATTTGTCCAAGGAGATAAATAAGACATATGAGTCTCCCATTCCTAAAATATATTATAGGGCCATTACTGTAGAGGGGGAATTATTTGAGTTTGTAAATTGCAGATGTTATAGTAAGCATATTGAGAGCCTATTAAGCACTTAGGATATCCCAGTCACCACACCAAGCGTGTCACAATGACTCTATCTGAAGTTCATAACAAAGCCTTTAGTGGTCAATATTATTTTTCCTATTTTATATAGAAAATCAAACATAAAAATGCATTACAGGATTATTATAAATTTCCAGTGTAATATCTATACACCTGTTGCAGGATAAGGATTACTAAATAAGCTCTAAAGATGTTTCCATCAAAATTATAGAATGTCTCTAATAGCAGCTGTGGCTTATTTTCCTGACAAAATTAAGTAACAAAATAGATCCAAAGAATTGTAAGATGGTCATTAATGAAGCACATTCTGACATGGCTCAGAATGCATTGCTAGTACATGAAAAGGGAGGAAATAAGCCATAGAGAAAATCACACATGCAGTTCTCTGCCAATCTCTGTTATGTTTACATCTCATTTTAACAACTTAGTTCTAAATAAAGGCATTCTACTTTCATGTGATATTTACCATTGCTGCAGACAAAATTTTGCATGAAATGCTTGTCACTCTCTTCTCCTGGATAACAAGGAATCTTATTCCAGTAACGTTCTGCTTGTACACGTTGCACGGAAACCCTCTGAGTTTTTGGATGAAGCAAGAGCAACAGCAGTGGTTCCAGAACTCTTGCGATATCATGTCTTTGAAGGACTTGGTTCAGCCAGGCTTGCCCCACAGAGCTAGTGGAACCATCGAGACTGTTAAGGCTATCTAACATGATGAACAGGGACCTAAAATAAACATCAATAATAAAAAAAAGAACAAAACACCTTTAATTGTAATACTCTAATTTTCTGCAGTTAACATTATAAATTGCATTTTTATTTTTCATTAGCTATTTTAAGGTAATTATGCTTTCAGAAAAAAACTTGTGCAGAGCATTTGTATCTTAATCTCAACAGATACAATGAAAAGGGAGAAAATAATTCTTCTCTTTTTATATACTTATGTTTTTAAAATAACACAAAACTACACTATTTTTATGAGATGAAAAATAAAGGATAGAAAACATTTAATTTGTCTTGGTTCATCAAATATGAAACTTTTGCAAGTCAACATGATTTCTATGCTGGTTAATGTTACTCTGTTCCCATTCTCTTCTCAAGTCAAAGCTATCTGCTTAATTCAAGGAAAGATCTGTGAAAAGTATGAATATATATTTCAGAATTAGAAAACTCATGATGTAGACATCTTCTGTGTTTCGGACTAACAACTCAACTTCTCTGCGTTTCCATTACCTCACTTGTAAGATGAGGTAGGGTGATTGTCAAATTAGAAATGGTTATTTGTTCAGTACCTAGCTCAGAGCCTAGTAAATTATAGGGGTTTAATGTATGATTCAATAGCAGAGCAATTAAAAATGGTGATGCTGGCTGAAAAAGCATCAGTTAAAATATAATATTCAATATAACACACATATGATCCTAAAATAGGCTTTAAATATAATTAATTTGTGGTCACCGCTATGATACCTACAGATGCAAGTGCTATCTTTTGACAATATATGAGTCTATCAATAAATGGCAGTTCCTTAGGAGTTAATGCAAATCTCATATTTGAAGTATGAGTTATTTAAGTAACTTTCAGATTTAGACAAAAAGCAAAGCCACTTTTTAGTAACCACAGTTTCTTTGATTCTATTAAAGGAGTATGTCAGTGTTTTTAATTATAGATTTTATTAAGTCCAGTTCAGGCAGAAGAGTAAAAAATAATTTCTTGAGAAACACTTAAAAATACACTGTTTACAGATAAGTGAGGTGTACAGAACTCCAACTAGCCATAATCAAATTAAACCTACACCTAGGCATATAATAATCAAGATCCCAGAAACTCAGCACAAGAACAGAATATTAAAAACTGTTAGAGGGCCGGGGGTTTAACTCAGCGGCATAAGTGCCAAAAAAAGAAAAAAAAAAAGGCTGTTAGAAACAAAAAAACATATTACCTATAAAGGAAAACCAATCAGAATCACAACAGAGTTGTCAACACAAACCATCAAGTCAACAAGAGTGAAGTGTTTCAAATCCTGAAAGAAAACAACTTTCAATCCAGACTGACGTACCCTGCAAAAATATCTTTCAAAATTGATGGAAAAATAAGATACTTCCACGATAAAGTACAACTGAGGAATTCATGATCACCAAACCAACCCTACAGAGAGTGCTGAAGGATATTTTAGAGAGATAAAGATGACTATGATTCCAGGAACAGCAGCAGAAGAGGATTGCCAAACAAGACAGGCAATTACATGAAGGGGAAAAGTGGAGGGCCAACCACAGGAGGATAGCATGGCAGAGACAAACCAGTGTATACTAGTTGTAACCGTTAATGTAGATTGCCTCAATCCAGCAATAAAAAGAAACACAGGGAGAGTGTATGAAGAAACAAGATCCATCAATATACTGTATATAAGAAACACAATTAATTCAAAAGAAAATTTGTAAACTGAAAATCAAAGGAGTGAAAACAATTGTACCATGTGACAGAAGATCAGAAAAAAAAGCAAGGGTAACTTGCCCACCAACCGTGGAGCAGAATGATAACAAAGATAATGGTATTTTCATACAACGGAAACTACCCAGCTATAAAGTAGCATAATTTTGAGGCTCTTGTAGGTAAATGGATACAACTGGAGAGCATGATCATGGGCAAAACAGTTTGAACTCATATGGGTAAACCTTAGCATAAAAAACAGAAGGAGTTAATGGGATCCAAAAAGCAAAATATTGTAAAAGTGATAGGTGAGGAAACACCTGGGAGGGAAAGATGATAACTATTGTTAATTTCTTATTGTCTTGTCTTGAACTCTTCCATTGTTTTCACAATTTTATTAGGTTTGGCTTTGTTCTGTCTTGCTTTGTTAGATTTTACTTTGTCTGATGGTATGGGCAGCTATTTTGAACATAATGGGATGTATTATGGTAATTTTGGTTGGTTTCCTATTATCTTGTTTTGAAGTCTTATAATGCTTTCATTCATTTGTTTAATTAGCTTTGTTCTGTTTTGATTTTATGTGCGATGGTATGAACAGCTATTTTGAAGAAAATAAGATTATGGTAGCCACTGCTGATTTCTTGTCATCTTGTTTTGAAGTCCTATCATGCTTTTATTCTGTTTTGATTGGTTCTATTCTGTTGTGTTTTGATTTTATTATGTGTGATAGTATGGACAACTTTTTTGAAAAAAATGAGGTATTATAGTAACCAGTTGTCATATCCTGTTATGTAGTTTTGGAGTCCTGTAATGCTTTGATTCTTTTGCTTGGTTTTATACTATTTTGTTATGTTTGAATTCAGTGTGTGTGAAGTGTATGGTAAACTATTTCAAAGAAAACAAGAGACGTGGTAGCCACTGTTGATATCCTGTTGTCTTGTTTTGAAGTCCTGTGTTGCTTGTGCTATTCTGTTCTGATTTGCTTTGTTCCATTTTGTTTTGTTTTATTCTCTTTAAAATAAAAAAATTAAAAAATACACTGTTTATATAGTCTTGTATATGAATATAGACCCAAGAATGGCTATACCCGTTGCTATATTCCTGGCATTCAGAATGATGTGTGGCACATGACAGGAGCTTGAAGAATTATGGATCAATGAAATGAAGGGACACTGGGTACTCTGGAGCTAGGAAGAGAAAATCTGATGGATAAATGAGACTGTCATGCATTTTAATATAGCTCAGATTTAAAAAACTAAATGTTGGGACTCACAAATTATTAAGAGTTTAGGATATGGGATGTCCAGTCTTGTTATTCTGCCCTAGAGCCAGATTGGAATGCGGAAACTCCCTGCTCTTTTCTGGTGACAGCTGGAAGCCCTAAGGCTAATGATTGCTATGATGCTCACAGTGCAAGATATGAACTGCTAGAGACTATAGGCATCTGGGGAAACAACAGTTCTGTCTTTGTCCTTGTCCTTGCAAGGAAGCTTTGTTCTTGTTAGCTCACCATAGTTGCCATTACTCTTCCCCAAAACACCCACTACCCTTTACCCATTGTCCTCAGATTCAGAAGTAATGAATAAATACCAAGGTTCTGGGTAACTAGTGGCCTTTTGTTCCCTGAGAACAACTGGTCATCCTAGATCCCTGTCTGCACCCCTATTTCATCTCTTGCTGTCTTTCTTCCTACCATATGCCATAACTCCGGACAGGAGAACAGAGGCCTCACTGCAGGGGTCACTGATAACTGGTACCAGGGATCACTAACAACTAATCTTCAAAAAATTTGTAAATTTCTATTTCCTACTCTGGCCAACTAGACAGATGACTGAATAAGAGACAATAGTCCATCTGACCATAACATTGGAATATAAAAATATAACCAACCTGTCAAAAGAACGTGCAAAAGATGACTTATTTATGTGGAGATCCCTTGTTAGATGCCAAAGAACTGCAAACTTTGCATGTGCTTCCATCCTTATTTTCTGAGGAGGAATATGGGAGATTGAGTTGTTTTACTCTCTCTTGAAGATATTGTGATTTTTAGCAAAATCAAAGTAGCTATTTAAGAGTATTAGGTTCAATGCCCACAGTATTCAAATATACATTAAAATACTTTATTACAGCATAAAGTAGAAAAATAGAAAATACTACTTACACAGAAATATTAATTTAAAGGGGTCATCTAACTCTGCCTTCAAAATAACCATTGCTTGTTTAAACTTAGTACATTTACTAAATTATTGTGTAACAGGATAAAAAGCTAAGAATGAACATGTCTTTGTGTATAAAATTTTTTTCTTCACTTTAGTATCAGTATTTAGTTTTAAAATTAATTTATTTTTCCCAGAAATTATTACTAATTTCAAATGAAATTTTCACTGCTTCTCAAGATGGTTTGTCAGACTAAAGATTTAAACACTTCAGAATTATTTCTATAAGAATATATTAAACCACTTTGGGGATGCCTTAAAAGAAAGTTAGGCGTTATAATTATAGAAAAATATAAACATTTTCTAAAAAAGACAAGTATTTATAATGATATAATAAGCATGTGTTTAATATATCCAGGAGAAATCATCACATTATGAACACTTCCTTCAGCACTTATGGACTCCTCCAAGCAAAAGCCTTAAGAAACCAGACTGCAACTGTTTAGACTGCAGATAAGTTAGCAAAGAGCTTGCAATTTCTGTGGATTAAATGTTTTTCTAAATGAAGCTTGTATTTATACACAAGCCAACAGAAACATGTAAAAATAAAATTAACAAAAGGTGTTTTAATTTTATTCATGGAGATGAATATATATAAATATATATATATATATACACATATATTATATATGACCTCAGAAGTATTTCTTTAAATCTGAAATGTTACACAAGTAAAAAGCAGTACTTTGTTTTAGATATAGGTTTAATGTAAAATATAAATTAAAATGCAGGAAAGTGCTGATGGCACAGAACTATCCAGGAGGCTGAAGCAGGAGGATCATATTTGAGGCCAGCCTGGGCAACTCAATGAGACACATTTCAAAAAAACAACCCTAGAATTTTATTTTAAATTTTATTTCTGAGCAATTTAGAAAGGATATAGTGAAGCAAAAACAGAATTCTAATATTTTTTATTCCTCTCATTTGCTCCTTCATCATTTTCCTCTTTGTTAAATCTTTTCTTACTTAACATGACACCTTTTGAAATATGATCCAGTGAAACTCACTAGCATTTCAGATTTTTAAAAAATCTACTTCCAAAGGGGCCGGGGATTTAGCTCAGTGGTATAAGCACTTGCCTGGCAAGCATGAGGTCATGAGTTGGATCCTTGGTACCAAAAAAAAAAAAAAAAAAAAAAAAAAAAACCTACTTCTAAAAGCTCTTCAAGACCACAAAACTTCATTAAACTGCCCTGAGGACATTAATTAAAATGATTTTTTTCCTCTTCAGCCTACCTATAACTCAGGCATTATAATTAACTTGTGCATTGCTTCATATATGTTAGAATGCACAACTTTTATAAGGAAACTAATATAATCTTGCATATTAGTACACAGACAGCTTATACCTTATAAATGCAACACCCACATTATTTAATCTCACACATATTAGAGTTAATATATCTATAGGTTTTATAAGTGAAGACATTGATTCTTCTCTAACTGACATACGAATAAGTTTTACTCATCATGACCATATTGATGTCCTAAATTAAGAAAGAAATCTGGCATTTGATTTTGGATTATTTATATTATTGATGCTTTCATAAAGAATCTTCCTGTAAAGATCTGAACAAGACACTTAAATATATTAAATCACTCTGAATAAAGCCATATTAGTTCTTATCTATGTGTTTGCTTTAACAATTTTCCTACTTTTAATTTATCTCTTGGTATAATATGTGTACATTGTACACATGGGATGAGAAGAGGAGGAGCTGGAGGTTTAGCTCAGTTGCATAAAGCGGGAGGCCGTGAGTTCAATCCCTGGCACCAAAAAAAAAAAAAAAAGAGAAGAGGAGGATTTACCTTGTCTTTATGGGTTAGCTGCTGACTTATAACATCCTCACAAATGCTAGAAGATGGAACTAAGTTATGTAATTGATAAAATAGTTCCACACTCTTCTGGTGGTGCTGCGGTGTCCCATCTCCCAGCTGGTCCCACAAAGTCAAAGCTACATGCTGTAAGAAAAGATGCAAAAGTGACTGTTATAAAACCATACATAAAAATTTATTTTACAAACAAGTCCTCTTATGTACAAATTAATAACTTTTACCATGAAACTGGGATGAGATTTAAAAGTAAACCCTTTACTTATCCCTTCTGGTTACATGGACCCTCAGAACTGCTCATGATGATACTTTTAATATTTTTTTTAAACATCAGAAATGTAGCAAGAATGTTCTACAGGGCCCTGATAAAACTTTGTTTTACTACCTTGGTGATAGTTAAAATAATTCTAAAATACATTATATTTAATAAGATAAAAGTCCCAAGTTGAATATAATTTATTTTTTGTAATTGTATGTTATAGTGTGAAATATACTTCATGACCATATATCTGAACTACTGTACTTAAAAACTTTTTGCAGGAGAAAGGAAAAAAGAAAGAAGGGAAAATAAATATATATACATACATATATATATGTGTAACATATATGTTACATATACAAGATAACTATACTACTAATGTATGTAAAAATATACAAGATAACTATACTACCAATCTCCGTTAGTTGATCAAAAAGAACAGTTTGCATTTTTATTGTCTGATTATTTGATCATTTTTTTATGTCTAAATCTTGTAATCTGAACTACTACCTTCAAGGTAACAATATGCAATATATTAACGTGTTAATTTCCTAATTTTTTTCAAATTCTGTGTCATTTTTATCCTTTTCATTTTGTGTTTAAAATTAAAAAAAATTTTTTTTATATGTTTCATGTGCTGGGGATTAAACTCAAGATCCCATGAATGTTAAGTAAGTACTCTATCACTGAGCTGCATTCCTAGCTCAAAGACTTCTATAAAACAAATCATATATATTTTGGAGCTACATGTGTTAAAACAGCATTAGATTTATGATAGTATTAATACAAAGTAAGAATCCTTGGGATGTTCACAACTACTACATTATTAAAATCAAGTTGAATTTAGCAGGAGGACATATCTGGAGGGGCACAATTATTTCAAATCAGATTTTAAAAACTTTTTTATGTATAATTTATCTGCTTAAAATGTCATGCAAGTTAAAACTACCTGATGTTATTTCTATGTATATTAAGATACCTATATTGACATTTTTTCTAAATGATATATACTACAAGAGAGCCAGAAAAACTTTTTATGGAAGTTTTGAAAAGGTGAGGTTTTACTCTATGAAAAGCAAGGCAAAAGTACACAACCACTTAAACTATAAATAAGCTGTATAAATGAGATTTCCTTCTTTTATTTTTTTCTTTTTCTTTTAGTTTTTTGAGCCTCGGTCTCACTTTGTAGTGCAGGCTGGCCTCAGTCCTCCTGCCTCTGTCTCCCAAGTACTAGGGATTATAGGTATACACTACCTCGCTAGGCCTTCCTCTTTCTTTAGTTAAAATTATTTTCTCTGTGGTTTCACTGCCCTAGGTCAAGTATCACCTTTGCAGTGATTATCTTAGTCATATCTTAGCATTTACCTTGAAAAATTCAGTCTTCTCAGCTATGTACCTCAGATTGCCTTGAGTGAGAGGGGGTCTAATAACTACAGCTACTCTTCCCTGGTTTGGACTTAAGGGTTGTGCAGACTCCATGTTATTGATATTTTCCCCAGTGACCATGGCCACAGACTGAGTCAGTCCCACCAGGTCCATGACTAGTGAAACAGCAATACTCTGGATACTGAAATCACTTGCTTGGCTGCAAGCATTCATCAGAGTCTGGAGCCACTGTGGAGGGTGCACATGCTCACAATCTGAAAGAAAAGATGAAAGCAATCAGTGCTCACTATATTAAACATTTATTTATATTGCAAGTTAACTTTTAAAAAAAAGAACTCTACTTCATTCCTTTAGATCTCAATTTGTTAACATAATCATGGTTTTTCCTTTAGGGCTTTAAGAAAATAAAGCAGCAACAAGAATTTCATTAACTTTTCTCAATATACATTTTTCTTATGCCAAGTCAATCTCTTTTTCTGTTCTAAAAAAGTGTATTTATCAACAAATGTTAAAGAGCACTTGCCATATATATATATATATATATATATATATATAAAAATTTAAATAATAAACCCCTAGCCAACCTTATCAAAAAAAGCAAAGACTCAAATTTAAGCAGTTAGGAATGAAAGAGGTGAAACCACACAGATGTGGAAATCCAGATGATCTTCAATACCTACCACAAAATCTGTACTTTAATAGAAAACACAGAAGAAATGGACAGTTTCCTAGACACATATGAACTACCAAACTCAATAAAGAAGATAAATATTCTAAATAACCTGGTATCAGTCAATCAAATTGAAAATGTATTTTAAAACGTAACAAAGAAAAGTCCAGGCCCTGACAGATTCAATGTTGAATTCTACAAGAAATTTAGAGAAGATTGAATTCTACTAATGCTGAAACTCATTAATGAAACTGAAAGAGAAGCAATACTTTCAAAATCATTCCTGGTATCATACCCTGATACCAAAACAGCGAAAGATCCAACCAAAAAAGAGAACTACAGGTAAATCTCCATAATGAACATAAATGCAAAAATCCTCAATATAATATTGGCATACGGAATGGAGAAAATCAAGAAGATTATATACATGATGAAGTGGGATTTATCCCAGAGAATCAGGAATGGTTAAATATACACAAAGCCATAAATGTAACATACCGTATTAACACAGCCAAAGGCAAAAACTGCATGATCATCTCCATAGAAACAGAAAAAAGGTTTTGACCTTTTTTCAACATCCATTCATGATAAAAAAAATCCTACAGAAAATTGGAATAGATGGTCTTTATCTCAATCTGATAAAAGCCATCTATGACAAACCAACAGATGTCATCATACTAAATGATCAAAAACTAAAAAGCTTTCACTCTAAAATCATGAACCAGGCAAAGATATCCACTATCATCCCTATTTAATACAGTTTTGGAAACATCAGCCAGAGCAACTAGACAAGAGAAAGAAATAAAAGGAAGATAGGAAAGGAAGAAGCTATATTATTGTTATTTGCAGATGACATGATACTTTATATATAAGATCCCAAAAACTCCACCAAGACTTGTAGATTAATTAACCATATTCAGTAGTGTAGCTGGATACAAGTCGACACTCAAAAGTCAGTAGCATTCTTGTACACACACAAAAAAATTCACTGAGAGAGCAATTAAGGAAATCATACTCTTCACAATAGGATCAAAAACAAATACAAACAAACAAACAAACAAACAAACTTAGCACTGAAAATTACAGTACTCCAAAAAAAGGAGATTGAAGAGGATACCAAAAAATGGAAAGAACCAACATAGTGAAAATGGCCATACTCCTAAAATTTTTATACAGATTTAACGCAATCCCAATCAAAACATGGTTAGTATATATCACAGAACTAGAGAAAACATTCCTAAAATTCATTTGGGACCAGAAGAGACCTAGAATAGCAAAAGCAATTCTAGATAACAAAGGTAAAGCAGGGGACACACATAATTCCTGACTTAAAACTATACTACAAAGCTACTGTGATAAAATCAACATGGTACTGGCAACAAAACAGACCTGAAAATCAGTGGAACAGAACAGAAGATGAAGACACAATTCCAAACACACTCAGCCACCTTTATCTTTGACAAGGGGTCAAACATGTTTACTAGAAGGAAGATAGCCCCTTTAATAAATGTCTTTGGAAAAATTCCACATGCCAAAGACTAAAACTAGACCCATGTCTATCACCATGCACTAAAGTCAAAATGGATCAAAGTTGTGTCTTTGCAACTTAAGATCATATTCATAAGTGAAATAAATCAGACTCACATGTGTCTCCCTGGTAGGAGAAACTAAAAGAGTAATAAGGACTAAAATACAGAGTAGATATTGAGAAATGGGAAGAAACTGTTTAAAAGAAAAAAGGATCTACAATGCAGCAAAGTGAAAAGGATGGAAGAGAAAAGGGGAAAAAATGCAAGTCATTTATACTATTAATGTCTCTTAGCTCATTGACAAGGAAGGTTTGTGCTAATATTGCTTAGAGAAATTTTAATGTCCATATCTTATTCTCTGAATAATTACTTTAAATATAACAATATGCAATGTAATAACTATTATTATTCTATTTTAATGAAATTTTGTTTTGAGTTTTCCCATCAAATAAAAAAAGTATAGGAAAGAAAAAAAAGAAATGGCTCAAAGATTTAAACATTAAAACAGATACAATCTGCAGGAAGAAAAAGCAGGTAGAAATCTTGAAGACAGGTATAGGCAGGCTTTATGAACAAAATCCCCACTGCATGGAAAATATTACAAAGAATCAACATCTTATTAAACAGTTTTGCACATCAAAAGAAATCACCAAGAGAGTAAAAAAGACAACATACAGATTGGGAAAAAATTATAGCTAGTTGTCCCTCAGACAAAGGACTTATATTTAGGACATATAAAGAAATGAAAAAAATCAGAACCCTCCAAATTTAAAGACTCAATCTCAAAATGGGCATCTGAGGTAAATATGTTCTCCTCAGATTAAAAATATAAATGACAAATAAATATATAAAAAATGTTCAACATCATTCAAGAGATGTAAATTAAAACAATAGTGACATTCCATCTCACCCCAGAAAGCATGGCTATTATCAAGAAATCAATGAATAAAAAGTGCTAGAGGAGCTGTGGGGAATAAAGGAAGCTTTCTCTACTGTTGGTGGGAGTGTAGACTGATACAACAAATGTGGAAATCAGTATGGAGATTCCTCAAAAAACTATGATTAGAGGTCTCATTTGACCCAGTTATTACCCTACTGAATATCTTCCCAGAAGAATTAAAAACATCATACCACAATGATATGATATGCACCATGTTTATAGCAGCACAATTTGTAATAGTTAAATCCTGGAAACAACTCAAATGCCCATCAACTGAGGAATAGATAAAAAAGATGTGGTCTTTTTATACTATAAAGTACTACTCAGCCATAAAGAAGGATAAACTGGAGAGTTTTATAGGTATATGGATGTAACTTTCAGACTATACTCATACATGAAATAAATGAAACTCTTATGTGTAAACATTGTCTTGTCTCCTCAGTGTGAGAAAATGAAAGAGTAAATAAGGTTCAAAATATATAACAGATATTGTGAAATGGTAAGAAATTGTTCAAAAGGGAAAATGAACTAGGATGGATATGAGAACAGAAGGGAAGGAAAAATACAAGATAGTTATACTACTAATTTCTCACAGTTCATTGAAAAGAAAGATTTGTGTTACTATCATTTGGAGAATTTTTAATGCCCATATCTTGTACTCTGAGTAAATAAAGGTAACAATACATAATATATTAACTATAACTATTCTGTTATGAAATTTTGTTTTTCCCATCAAATAAAAAAATTAAATACAGGTAAACTCACACAATGCTGTCATAATAAAGGAAAACAGTCAATTGAATATTATATTTCATTTGTCTAGACCTATATGCAAACTGAAAATCATCAAAATCACAAAATCATCTAACAGCAACTTCTCCATGACTATTTCGTTCAAAAAGTTTTTAATCAAAATGATAGTTAAAAATGAATTGAATAAACAAATCCAGTTTTAATATCTGAATGTTTAAAAAAAGAATATTCTATACAAAATATTCAGATACAAACACAACAGAGATGATCTTACCACTCTCTAATTTTTCAGAACATAACTCTGATGTATGGTTCCCTTCAGCAATGTAAACTGGGAAACTTGAGCACTCTAGGAACAGTTGACAGGCAGCAAGAAAGGCAGAAAGGTATTCTTTTGAAGTTTTTTGTTTATATACATTACTCTCTTTTATATCTCCTTGTGAATCCCTGTCCCATTTTGGAGACCCTCCTTGCGTTCGACTGAGGTCACCTGGATGCTCCATAGCCAATGTCTGAGGAAAAGAGTTACTCTGAATGATATAGAGGTTGATGAGTCTGGTAAGAAACTGTTGGACATACTCCAAGCAACACTGCATTGCAGTCTTTTGGGCTGTCTTCCCACTTTGGGTTGCTGTCCCCTGAGTTAGTGTGGAAGGGGGCTGGATGATGGTTTCCTCAGACCCCACAGTAGATGCCGTTTCTGTCTCAGAGGATGTGCTACCTATTGGGATGGTAGTTGTCCCCTGCCCTTCACTGAGGTCTTTGTCAATGTCATCAGTTCGGTCTGCTTGATACTGTATAAACTCAGTGAAGCCACTTTCTGATGACCGACTACTTGGTGGGTTTTCTCCATCTTCAAACACTTCAGTAGTATTCTCCAGAGAAACTGATGGTACCTGAAAGATTTTTAAAAAAGGAAAAGGTTGAGTATCCATATTAGTAATTAGAAATAGCTATCTTTTTAGGGAAGTTTTAGGTCAGATTATAAACAGGTTAATTTACATTTTGTTGAATCTGAAAACAATTCATACATTGATTCATGTTTATAATCAGAAATATTGATGTGATTCTAATGAATAAACATTTACATATTTACCAAATATTTACATTCATATCTATATGTTTATATATTATCTGTATCTATATATTTTGTGAGGTTAGGATCTTTAGGAAATGTATTCTTGTTTTCAAACATCTAACAACTCATCTATTTCATGAAATCACTTTCTTAATGTTGAAAATCATGCAAAGAAAGAGACACAGAAGATTAAAAAAACGACATTTTAAAAATTAGCAATAAAATCAATGGGTTATTTGTTCAGAACTACATACATGTGAACTTTGGTTAAAATTGTAAAGTACTACTTAAATGTTTGCTATTAATGTTACTTTTTTTTTTTTACAGAACAGTTACTGAACTCATGTGACAGGCATTGTTTTAGGTAGTAGGTATAAAAGGAATACTACAATTTAGAAGAGAACAGACAATTATAATACAAACTAGTTCCTATAGTAGAACTGGAATGTGTTAACCTTTCTCTTGGTAAAAAGGGTAAGTACAATCATGAAGGATATTGTCTTACTTAGTTTAAATAAACAAAGATGTGCATATTATACCTTCCTTGGGTGACTAGGTCAGAGTATGGCTTTAATAAGATTATGGAAGGTGAATTTTATTAATACATGAACTAAACACTCTGCTGCCCAAACCTGGATCTTACATAATGTCCCTTGCTTCAGTGAATGACTCCACTATTCATCAAAGCTAGTTAGACAGAGATGTAGGGATCATTCATCATACCTTCATCACCTCTCCTCCCCTTCCCTACTTCTCCCACATAACTAGTGTCAAGGGTGTGGGTCCTACAGCAGAGCTCTACTGCTCAGTATGTAAACTTGAAAAGTTATTTAACTTCTCTAAACCTCAGTTTTCAATTTGTAAAAAAGTAACTCTCCCTATCCATGGGGGATATGTTGCAGGAGTCCCAGTGGCTGTCTGAAAGTATGGATAGTACTGAACCTTATTTATACTATGTTTTTTCCTATATATACATATCTATGATAAAGTTTATGGTTGGTATTAATCAAGTATTAGAATATATATGAAATTAATTATAGAAAATGATGCTGATATTCTAATAATAAAAGTTATAGGAATATGGTCTCTCTTGCTCTCAAAACATGTAACTGTATACTGTACTCACCCTTCTCCTTGTGAAGAACTAACACGATACAATGCCTGTGTAAGCATGATGTGAGATGAAAGAAGCACACACTGAGATGCAGTCTTAGGCTACTACATAAGGGTTACTTGAACAAAAGCACAGTCCATCTGATAACAAGACAGCTACTAAATGACTAATAGGTAAGACTATATACAGTGTGGATACACTAGATAAAGAGATGATTCATATATTGGGCAGGACAGATGAAGGGTAGTGTGAGATTTAATAACAATACTCAGAACAGCACATAACTTAAACCTTATGAAAATTTTCTGAAATTTTCCATTTAATATTACAGTCATTGTTGACCATCAGTAACTGAAACTATGCAAAGAGAACCATGGATAAGGAGACCACTGTAATTGAGGTGACAATAATTCCTACATTTTACAGTTGTCATGAGGACTAAGTAATGGTATATTAAAGGCATCCAGCACAGTGCATGGCATGTGGTAAACACTCCATAAATATTAGGGATTACTCATTACCCCTACTGATCTATTACTAAATCATTTTGATTTGTCTTCCTAAATATATTGCCAATCTACCCATTTCTCTCTTTACTCCCCGATCTTGTTAGCACAAATACCACCACCTCTCACCTGCACTACTATAGGTCTCCCCACATCCACTTTTGTTTCTCAGATCCATATTTCACACTGAAGCCAGAGTACTTTTTCTAATACACAAATCTGATTATGTCACTTGCCTTTTTCCCTTCAGTGTCCATTGCTCCTAAGATAAAGAATAAAAGCCTTAATACAGTGAACAAGGCTCTGTAAAACCTGGTTTTTGTGTCTCTGAAAGCTGTATCATTCTATCTGCATAGTGTTCCATTCTGCCTCAGTCTTTGAAAAATGCTTCTTTCTCTGTCCCATGCTCAATTTTCTTTACCTTATCTCCTACCTACCAATTTCTCCAGGGCTTCACTTAAACATTCCTTCCTGAAGAAAGCCTTCAGCCTATGTCAGGTCACCTTATTTTCCACCATTCTCTCCATACTTTCTTTCATATATTAATTGGAATTATAATTAAGAGTGCAATAGAAAGAAAGAGCTGAAAAGCCCAGAGACTGCCTAATTTGCTTTCTTTATTTGAAAGATATGAAAACTGAGGTTTGGTGAGGTTAAAAAAAAAAGACAAAAAAGCAAAACTTGCCCTATGGTATGAAGATAAGCTAAGCAGTAAATAGAAGAGCTCAGATCAAACAACTGTAAACTTTATGCTTTTTCACCACAGGATATTACAATAATAGGACGAGAGCTTTTCATATTATTCCAAAGTTTATAGGTAACTATCAAAATCAAATTTAGTTACCAATTTTTTCTTTTGAAAATTTAATGATCATCTAAAATTATGTACTTAAACAGACATTTAAATGATAAAACTATCATCAGTTTATTACTATAAAATTATTTCTATATTAATATTTTGTAAAAATCATCAAATGATGGGTATTATTAATTTAATGGAATTCAAGCTACAATTCAGTTAAATTTGTAAACATTTTTAATATTTACTGGTATAAACTATATTACATGTGATTATTTTATAATAAAATGTCTTTCTGAAAATAGAAGTGATATTTTGGGCAATGGAGCATAGAGACGTAATGCACTGATTTTAAGAAAATATACTATGTGCACAGAATCAAATTAGATTTTTTTTTAAAAAAAATTATCAGTCTTTAGGCTTTCCATGAAAGGAAATACAGAAAACACTTGACCTTTAAATGTGATAATTTTCAGACATCAAAGTAAAGACAATACCATCATACTTCAGTAAAAAAACAAGAAAAAATTATACATGGCCTGTGGCATACAAGAAAATCAAAGACAAAAGGGAAAAGGCATACTCTAAGGTTAATGACATCATAACTTCATTTGATTTATTTATTTTTGTTATTTTGAGACAGTGTCTCACTATGAAAATCAGGCTGTTCCTGAACTCACTATGTAGTGTAGGCTGGCCTTGAACTCACAGCCATTCTCCTTCCTCAGCCTTCAGTTTTGGGATTACAGGTGAATGCCACCACACCCAGCCTGACATTAAAATTTTAAAAGAGTACAATATTTGTCATACAATTGGATGTTTCCTTTTTACCTTATCTATCACCACCAATAAGGATCTTCAGATGTTTTCTATGCAGTAAATCTTCACATTTGAATATCTACTGAAAAAACACTAAGGGCCTTGCTTCCCCCACTCCCATTAATTTCACTGGAATGAAAACCAAAACTTCAATACTAGTTAATATCTACTTTAATTTTATTTCTAAGAAAATCTTAATTTAATGAAAAACAATGCAAAAAATAAAATTTTCAGCAATGGTAGGTGGATATGTATACACAATTATTAATATTAGCCTATGCTATGTATCACATATAATGAGCAGGTTGGGAGGAAAATAAAAGTGGTTTTGTTTCATGTAGGCTAAACCTGGAGTACATTCACATTGATCAAACATCAGTAACTTCCCTTTATATTGAAGAGTAACATATTTAACTGAAGAAAAATGTTTTAGGATAATTATCTGATGAGAAAGGTTATATTGGATATTCCAAAATACATTTTTTCCTATCTGGGAAAAAAAGATTGCTAACGGGAAAAAAAGTAATTACACACACCCAAGATTTAGACAATTATCTAATATTGTTCTCTAAAAATTTTAAATCTTTGTTTTAACAAGGTAACACTGTGCTTAAAGTCAATGTAATCATTATATAATTCAACTGAATGTTTTCACTCATAATCACCAAAATATTTGATTATAAACCTGAGTGCTTTTAAATTTTTGATTTTCCCATAAGTGTTTAGGTATGTTATTGGTGTCATAAATCAAAATCATAAAATTTTAATTCTAATCAAATTCATAAAATTAGTATTAAGCATCTGGATGACTGAGGACAGTAAAAACACCATGGAATTTGAGATCATGAGAAAAATTTAATGCAAAAGGCACCAGTGAAGTTGGGACACAGACTTGTTTAATATGGCAGTCATGTTGAGATGGCTACATGTGGCTACCAAAGACTTGAAATGCGGTTAGACTTATTGAGAAACTAAATTTTTAATTCTATTTAAATTTAAAAACTAATAATAATCTAGTAATCAGAAAACAAAGTACATTTGGAACAACTTGTGTGACTTCAATTTTTCAAATGTAATTATAAATGCAACACAGATAAGGTATTTCTGTTCAAAATGTAACATTTGAAGATATGCTATAAGTAATAAAATATCACTATACTTTGAAGACTTCATACAAAAAAACTAATTTTTTTCAAACTGCTTTTGTACATACTGTCAAATTTATAAAGATTATATGTTGAAACAATAATATAATTTCATCTGCTTTTTATGTAGCTACCAGAAAATTTAAAATTACATGTCACCCACATTATATGTGCACTGAGAAGTATTAATATAGGCCACTAAATGAAACCCTACAATATAGTCTACTACCACATCACACAGAACTAAGAAACATTCACTGATATTTTAATGTAAATGCACAAATCAATTAACCCAGAAACTGTTCTGCTATGGAGAACTACAAGGTCTAATGCCAAAAATAATAAGCTAAGATTACCTTTTTGTCTTCCCATTCTTTGACTGTGTTGTTCTGTCCACTGGGAAACTGCAACATGCCTCCAGTACTAGCAGATAACAGAGGAGGTTGCACCTTACTAAGAATCTTTGAGCAGAGCCTGAGTGAATCTGTAAGTTCAGATGAGTGCAATGTCTGGAGATGGCTTGTCAGGGCAGAAATCATTCTGAGCAGCAACTGGGGCAAGTGTTCTGTCTGGATTTCAATATAAGTCTCCTGAAAATAAAATGGATATGAAAGATGAATAAATAATTTATAGGCTAAAAGTCATTTATTTTTTAATCTTCACAAATAAGGCAATAATTTTACTCATGTTTTATAGGTATCATGCTCTTAATTAAAATTGTATAGTTATTTTATTATTGTTGACTTATAAAATTTCTACTTCCATATTCTCAATTTAAGTACTTTAAATCATATATTTAAAAAAAGTTTTATCTGCTATATTACAGAAATAGTAATGTAACAAAAGTGAATAGAATCAGTTAAAAACAGGCTGAACGTCATACCTGACACAGCACCCTCATACTTCTAGTAGGCTTCAAAGTGAGAAAGCACAGAATTGAGGAGAGAAAACATAAGAGGAAAAGATTTCCAACAGTCTTCATTTAATAGAAAAAAATCATTAATGAATATAAATGCAATTAGGCCAATGTAGTAAACACATAATTTTATAACATGCAGTTAAAAAGTATATTCTTTGTATTATATATGTCAAATGACAAAACACTTGGAAAATGTTATGAAGAAAAGCTATATTACAGAGAAGAAAATCAATTTAGTTTTAAACATGAAATTTATCACCAACATGAAATATTTAAACTATGTTCTTCGATTTCCTTGATTTTTTTTTTTTTTTTTTACCAAGGTGGTCTTACCAAAGAAACTATATCCAACAAAAAATCCACCAGTAAGCAGAAATTGGTCAGCTGTAATTCAGATGACTCACTACTATCTCCAGGCCCAATCTGAAGTTTGGCATGCAGTGTTCTCCTGAAAAAACAAGATTTGCTTTATAAAGTACACTCTCAAGTGATATGAGTACTTGTAAAACTTCCTGAGGGCCACGCCAACAATGGGTCACAAAATTAATGCTCCTGTGATGAAAGAGTTCCTTTACACTACTGTACCTCTATTGGACAAATTCTCAAAGCCAGATTCTTAACCTCTCCCTGTAATGCCTCTCTTTTACTTTCAGGTTTTTCTGGATGGATCTTACTTTTTGAGACTTGTTTCTCATTGCTCATGATATAGATTTAGTCAAGTTAAAATGGACTGTTTGTTATTTGATTTCTAAAGTTAAGGCCTTTGTTTTTACCAGTTTGTCTTCCTGGTATCATCCTCCTCCAACTTCATTTTCTTGTATCTAGCAAGTACCTGTCCTGAGATCAAATGTATCTCTTCCAGGGAGCCTGTGCTGGTCCATGTAGAGATTATTCCTTCAACAAACATTCAAATTATATTTATTCTATGTGACCAGACATTGCTCTACGCTCTGAAGATATAAAGTAAGATTATGATACAGTCCCTGAATGGTGAGAAATACAATTATATAGATAAATGAGTATAAAAATGTGACTCTGTGGAAATAATTGATTTTGATGGAAGATTTGAGAAAGTCAAAAGAGGTGTAGGTCTTTCACAGATGGGCACAAAGGGTGGAATATTTTGAAAAGAATAATGTTCTCCTGGGTTTAGCTTAGTTGGCTAAGGCCCTACTCTGTAACCGTGAGGTTGTGAGTTCTATCCCAGAGGCAGAAAAAAAAAAAAAGACTATAAAAAGAATAGCACAAGTGAAAGCCTACTAATACAAATTTATGTATGCTCTGAGGATAATCCAGGTTAGTTCAAGAAGCATGGGTATGAGTCTATGGACCCAGAAATACAGTAGGGTAGATGTGTGTTTGTGAACACAGAAAATAGGTAGGGTTAGGTGATAAGAAGACACCCACAATTGCTCTTCATTCCTATATTTTACTCCCTCTAGGAGACATTTGCAATTTTAAACTTAATGCGATGAATGTGCATACATGCATCCTACTTGCCCCACTGTCAGGTCTGTGAAGATAGGGACTTTTCTACATGCCCAGTATAATGCTTGTCAGGAGGGTGTTAAACACCCGTCAAGTGGGTACCCAAAAGTTTTCTAAGTCATTAAAGAAATCATGTACAGAAGTCTTTACTTGTTTAATGACCTCTAAACACATGGTTGTACATATTTAGTTTTTGACTACAAGCTCATGAAGTTTGAGAGATTAACTTGATTCTGAAAAAATTTGGTCTAGAATCCAAACAGATTTCACTCTGGCTCACTAGTACTTTAGGGTTTTAGACCATTCTTTAGGCTTTATATCTTAAAGGGTACAGGACTTTTATCACCAGTTCTATGGCTGTGAAAATACAGAAGCAGGCAGGAGGTTTGTTACGAAAACTGGAAATATTTTTGGGAATGTGTGCCAAGGCAGCAGTATAGTTTTTTTTAAAATCTTCTCTATAACAAAGAGAAGCTAGATTCCTATACACTGGAGATGTAAGAATCGTTCATCTATGCTGCTGAATGAATAACTCATCTTTGGATTCCTTTACAATTGTACGATATGATTAATGATTTTTATATGCTAGAGTAACAAGGTAGAGTCAGATCACAGCTACAAAACAATAGTTTTAGTAGTAGTAGAATGTATAAAAGAACATTCTTGTGATTAAACAACTTAAAAAATTATCTTTGGATATTAAAACAAATGAAATAGTTTAATTTACCTACAACATTCTTCAAACCAACGTGCAACATAATCCCACATATAATAAGGTTCAAAGGAATTAAAGAGAAGATTGGCAGTTTTAATCAGCTCTGCTGTTTTCTTATTTTCCCTCAGTTTACTAAAGAAAAGAAAAAACAAAAAGAATGTTATCAATTTTTTAAAAATTTAAGTGCAATATCATTCAGGTGGTGCAAATTCCTGGGTAGCTGATAGAAAATATGCTAGCAAGCACATTGTAACAAATAATTTTAATCTATTTCATTCTCTTACTTTATGTGCAATTATTCTTCCAAACCTGAGGTTTCATAACTCAAATGTACGATCAAAATCAAAAATTAGCCTTACATAACAAAAACCACAAAAGAACAGGAAGATCTTTCTGAACTCTTAAGCGCACAGTGTTAATTTGGCATTAAATTGTTGTGTTTCCCATGGCACACATAAAATAAATAGTGATTTAATTTTGACAGTGTTGTTTCTGAAGAATTTTTCTTGCATCCCCGTGTTGTTCAGAATTTTATTAATAAAGTTTATTTTGAATGGTTCCACTCAAATTATTATTTTTGCCTTTAAAAATAACAACAAAAGCACTATTTTTGTAAATAGCTATTGCTATTGAAATTCCATCAGGGAAAAATAATTATGTTATTTCAAATGGCTACTATTTAACCTATTACCTATTTTCTCCTCCTACCCTCCCTAATTAAACCATTACATGTATTTCTATTTCATAGAAATTTATATCTACAGATGTGTTAAGAGATCAAACCCAGGATCTTGTGCATGTGAGGCAAGTACTTGTCTTTACACAGTGAAATATTACTATGGAGCAACATAAATTGTTAGGCAGATGAAGCAGAGAAGAAAAAAGAAAGACTGTTAGCATTTATCACTGACTTAAGAGAATAAGACATGCTAATGTCACATGATTTGTCCTAGGTATTCAAAATGTACATATTTGAAAGAAGATACAACTGTAACTTAAAAAAAGAATATTCAGTGGCCTTTCATTCACTTAACAATTGCGCTTTTCAAGTCTTTTTCTAATATGATTTGGTTTCCTGAGTGTGTTAAGCCTCAAAAAGCACTACCCTATGAAACAACCAGGACTGCTTAGCAAACAAGTTACAACTCCCATTATTAACTGACATATGGCAATCTCCTCTAAGTTTGGCAAGTGAAATTATATTCCTGGGGCCAATATGTTCATTGCTAAAATTTAACTTTCTAAACTGCTGAGATTAAGAACCATCCCTGCCACATGGTAGTTGTATGATCATGCTTAAAATGCCTATTTAAGTGATGAGTGAATTACACTTCATACTACCAAAAAAAAGTGATAAATCAATTTTACTCATTAGATCACAAACTTCATAGAGTAAGATAAGATCTCCAGTTAGAGTAACAGCCGTGGGCTGGGAAAAGAACCAGGAAGACAGCCTGCCTTTCTCATGAACCAGCAGCAGCTGTGGGCCAGGAAAATAACCAAGAAGAGCCCCCAAAATCCCATGTAGGCAACCAGTTCATTTGGAGAAACACAGGCTGGGATGATAGCAACTGAGATACCAAAACGAGTTAATTATTGTGTTGATTGATTACAGACTTTGCAGGCCTGAGGTTGGTAGTCTGGACATCTGTTTAGAGGATAACAATATACAATATAGCAACTATGGGGAATTTCCTTCTGTCTTGTTTTTAAAATTCAATCTTCTCACTGTTTTGTTTTGCTCAGTTTTATCGTTTTGTGTTATTCTCTTCAAAATAAAAAAAGGACATTTCAGTTGCAGCACGTTCCAATTTTATGTGCTAATGGCAAAAATTAAATTAAAAATAACAATGTTCAAAGCCAAAACAAAAAGATCTCCAGTTATTACTAACACTGCAAACTACATTAAGTGAATGTATAGAATATTATCTACTTTATGACTAATAAGAACACCTTTATGTCATGTTTATGTTTTTGGTAGTCTACCTGCTTAACTGAGCATGATCCTTGCTGAAAGGTGGTTCCATTTGAAGATCTAATTCAGCTTTGCATTGGGAATACAATGTTCTAAACACTTCAATCAGTACATCTTCCAGAATTACAGGTCCTAAAATTAATATACAAAGTAAAGACAGTACATAGAATAGATAAATCATTATTTATTCTAAATAAAGAATGTTTTAAAACAAGCATTTAAAAGTGATTTTTAGAAGCTAAATTAAACTTCACATTTTGGGAAACACTTTAGTTGAAAAATGTCCATTTAAACTATAGATTGACACAACAGAAGTGATAAAATTAGGGAAATTGGTTTGATTGGCTTATTGCTCTGTTATCTTGTACCAGTTATTTACTTCTTTGAGATTTGGTTTTCTCATCCAGAATGAGAGTAAATTTATATGACAATTTACAAGATTAAGAAAAATTTTTATAAGAATAGCTTAGTCCTAGAATTTGATGATTATTCAGTAAATGCTATTGCTACTGTACTATTACTATTCATGATTTAATTCTAAAATTGCATAAAGCTAAATTTTATTTGCTATAACGGAGTCCAATTTTTTTTAAAGTATTCCTCAACTTTACTATCATACAACCTGTCAAAGCCATCAATATAACTTGATATTTTAAGATTTGGTGAATTTTATAAATCTGCTAATACACCAGCATGTAACTTGAAAAATTACATATTATATTTTCATTTTATTGTTAATATTTGCTTTTTAATGTCTGTTTTATATCATATTTAGGTTTCCAGGAGATCTAATATATAATTAATACACAATGAGAAAAGAGAAAACACAGAATAAAAGGGGTTATGGGGAAGAGGAGGAATCTTACCCAAATATTTATGTATAAGTCCTTAAATTCTGTGACCTCTTAACTTATAACAGATCATACATATTTCAATATCAGTAATTGAATTTGATGAGGAGCTTGGCCATGTTTAAAATGGTTTGTGTTACATATATAGTACATATAAGGCATGAGGTATGATAACATATAAGCTGCATATATACCTGTATCTTATTAACTTTGTAGAATAAACTTTAGGTAGAAAATTGTTGAGGACCTATATCTAAAAGCTATTCCAAAATACAGCAATTCTTCTAATGACTTAATCTTATCTTTATTACAAAATGATACGAAACCACTTCATGTGATCTTATCCTTTGGGATAGTGGTGTATATTACCTAGCTCAGGTTTGTCCAGCAAACTGATTAAAATACGAAAAGGTTTTAGATCCTGCATTAGAGTGCTCTCTTCTCCAAATCCATTCACTTGTAAGATTCCCACCATTGCCTTTAAAAAAAAAATAAAAACTAATCATTTTTTAAATATATTGAAATATTTATTTCACAAGAAAACATACTTTTAAATATAACCACGTGTAATGCAGATTTACATCCCCCATCACTTTTCTGAAGCCTTCTTCCTCTAAAGAAAATGTTATTTATCTGTCTGGAGAGAAGAAACTGTGCTTACATTTTCCCTAGGGAAAAAGTAGAAGAGTTAAAAAATTTTAAAAAGTATATTGATAAGTACTGTCTGCTCTCAGGATGAAAATATTTGTTTAAGATCACGAACCCCAAACCATGCAACTTCATCAAGGTAATATCTACAATTATGCAACTCAGTATGTAACTCATGCAGTTAAAAATTCATGGTTTGGAGACATCTTGAAAATATAAGGGAAATTAAAATAATATGAAATGTATATATGGATCATGTTAACATTTCCATTATAATGATAGTTTTACCACATTTAGATTTCTGCTACAGTTCAATTTCCCCTGTGGCTTCACAGGAAATAATTTAGATCATACTCTACTTTTGGAAAAGCTCCAATGTTCATAGGGCACATAGGTAAGAAGGTGAACTGTGTTTTAGTAAGTAGGGAAAACAACAAAGTAAAGAAATAACTCTAGGCTTACAAAGGAGTCCAGCTTATGATTACTTATCATTTTATTTTAGCCATTTGCTGGTTACCGTTCCTCTTAGAAAATGTTTTATCTCCATCCCTTCAACTATGAATTCAATAAGGGCAGGCCTTGGCTATATTTAGCAATTTGTGGTCAGTAAGTAAGCAAAAAACAATGAAATCATTACCTGTACTAATAGTTCTTTTGAAAAGGTAGCAAAATAGTAAGTAGCATGTTCTTCAGGATTACTGTGTCTTGTACTTCTGGGTCCTACGATAGTACCGTTGTTATCAAAACCTCCATGAAAATAAATTGCAAATAAGTTAAAATAAACCCTCAAAACTGTTGTTCACTAAATACCAGAACAGCAAATATCTCAAAAACAGAACTAAACACTTACCGATTAGCCCATTCAATGTTAGCAAAAGAGATCATTGAGGATAGTTTAATAAAGGGAAACCAATTCAATATATAAGTATCACAAGTATTCTTCCAGAATTATCCTGTCCTCCAACCCCCATCTCACCACAGTAAAATCACTGAAGACTCAAATCATCCAAGTGATATTGGGTCCTCTGACTCTAGGAAGTAAGGAGTTAGGAGGATAGGCCAAATGTTGACCAAAGTATAGGAGACTAAAATGTCCACAATGTTTTTACTGCTTCAGTTGAGGTCTGGGACAATGTCAGAACTAGTGGCACTTATTAGTTCTAATTCCTTTAGTGACTTGAAAGTTTTGGAAATTTTGTCATTTTAATTATTAACTTACTCTTAATTATTTAAAAATTTATAGTGTAACAACCTTAATTTATAAGAGGTAAAAAAATTTCATCATGTGACCATATGTATTCAAATAACCTGTTCAACTAAAAAGGTTTTCAAATTTCTTCAGTAATAGTTTGTATTTTATTTTCCATTTACACAAAAAGTTTTAGTTTTTCAATGGATAACGTATAAAACTTGATGATAATTATGTATCATAAATCTTTCTGCATTTTCCTCAATTATGACTGTGAACATCAAACACCTACCAAGAAGCCATGCATACAGTCTTCGGTTCAGGGACATATCCCTCCTTAGTACTACATGAAGGGCTGCTGACAATATTCTGATCATGTCTGGCCGAGTAGCCTGAAAAGATTAGGAATGTGATTGTACCTTATCACACAGAAAAGCACATTATTTTTCCTCTTTTATATTATATAAAAAAAGTGAATTACAATCTCAAAAGTATAAATATTAGACATTCAAGTCAGTTTTCCATGAAATAAGCAAAAAAAAAATTATCTACAATGTAATAGCAATCTTACTTTTGGAAATAAAATGAAAACTATTAAATTACAAATACAATCAATACTCTATACATTACACACAAGACATGTACACAGATAAAACAGGAACCCAAGATGACCATAATCTTTAATAATCTAAAAATTTCATATAATAATGGAAAGAAGAGTATTAGAACGGGGTACTATAATCATCAGAGAGAAAAGTACATTATTAGAATTAGAAGAGTACTGGAATTAGGTATTTAGTTATTCAATATATTATTTTTATAAAACAAATTACAAAGCATAAAATTTTAGAAAATCTTGGCAGGTAAGAACACAAAGTAATAAAGTACTAATGGAAGAACAACAACAACAAAAAGGCATAGAAGCATTGTAAGATCTAGGGATCTTACAAATTAAGTTCTTATCAATTTAAGTCTATTAATTCTTCACATCCTGATGAGGAATACAAACGAGGAACTACTAGTACTAAATGTTGGAAAGCAAGAAAGTTCAAAAGCAGGAGTCAATAAAATAAACAGCCAGATACATGTTTAGGGCTTTTGGACTACACACATAGCATATTTTTGTTTTCTCTTTCAAGCTTTTAAAAAAAACATGGTTTTGGGGGTTAATATCAAGCTTTTAAAAAAAACATGGGTTTTTTGGGTTAATGTTTTACCTGACTCATGTGGAATGGAAAACAGAAGAGTATGAGGTCCAGTGTACTTCTCTGCACAAGGACACTTGAGTCCTGAACTGAAGTACTTACTGCTTCTACCTGAAATAAAGAGAGCCTTTAATATCTATTGCCTATTATGCCATGAAATTTTTGCCATAAGAATGTTAACTCTTCAATTTGTCTAATAAGGTATGCTTCAAAGGATTAGAGTGCTAAAATAGTCAAGTTTTGATGATTTTTACAGCAAGTCAGCCCCAGCATGTCTATAAAAACATCTGCACAGAAGTGTTTATAGTAGCTTCACTTATAATTGTTCCAAAGAGGATACATATCAAATGTTCATTATGAACTGATGAACAAACAATCAAATTGTGGTAACGTCATACAAAAGAATAATATGCACCAATATAAAGAAATGAATCAGTGATATACACAAAAACATTGCTGAATTTCAAATATATTATGAAAAGTAAAGGATACTATACTTGAAGATTACATGCAATATAATTCCATTTATATAAATTACCAGAAATAGCAAAATTAAGAAACAAAATAGATTACTGTTGCAAAGGTCTGGAGTACAACGGAAGGGAACTTGACAATTAAGTTTATGTGAGAGCTTCTGGAGTGATATAATTTTTTATATCCTGATCATAGTAATAATTCCAGGACAGTAGCTTACCAAAATTCATGCAACTGTATTTGTAAAAGGATTAATTTCAGTGAATGTGAATTACACTTTAATAAATCTAACAAAAATCTAGATAAAAGTCATATGCGGAGAAAGAATAATGAGCAAAAATGAATATAAATACAAAATGCATTCATATAATAAATATAATAAATGTGGCTGTATTATGTATTGTTTGATCAATAAGAATAACAAAACCCATTATTTTGTTTGAATAACAAATAAAAGAGATGACAGGCAGAAATAACATCACCTTTTCATAAAAAATTAAGCTTTTAAAATCAGCAATTGATTTTTTAAAGTTACTAATTTAGTCTTTAGTTTTCCTTAATAAAAAAATTCAAGTTCCATCAAAACAGGAACTTTGTTTACTGCATGATCCTCAATATCCTTCTGGAACAGTACCCAGATCTAAAGGAATATTTGTGAAATAAGCAACCATATTTTTGGACTTACCATTAGCTCTATATCACTGCCAATTATATAAAGCTGATCTTCCATAGAAAGCTTCCTATTCAGATGGGCAAGAACATATGTGATTCCAGGTAGGCGAACAGCAGGACTAGTAAGAAGACTACCCCAGAGGGCACTGTAGAATGCTGACTGGTCCACTGCAGCAGCAACCTTTTCCAACAATGTATTTGTTCTGAGGTTTAAAAAAAGTGTATCAGTAGAAACATTTAGTGTATTTTAAAAAAAAATTACCATTATTATCTTGCAAATACTACACTATTAATCTCCTCCAAAAAACATATGAAAGCATCTGTCATATCATCTGAAATAATATCTGTCATATCATCTGAAATAAAGAGAGCCTTTAATATCATATCCTCACACAGTCATATCCTCTTCCTGCATATAAGTGGTAGTCTAGAATAAGAATATACAGTCAGAGGACTGGATTTAAGTCCTGACTCCACTATTTTCTAGCTGTATACTTTGGGGAAATTCAATGCATTTTGTTACAGTTCAATGTCATCTATAAAATGAAAAGAATGGAAAAAAAAAACACCATCACAAGACCTATTCAACCTCACTGGGTTGTTAAACTATTCTAAGCAATTTTCATATGTAATTTTTAGTTAATAGCAATGCCATGGTAGAGCATGTTGATTTTCTACAAAATCTTAAGTATCTTCAGTATGATACATTTCCAAATACTTTTTTCTTTTTGAAATCATTATGTCATATAGTTAACAATCATGTTAATGAATTAGACCTATGACAAAATGAAAGATGTGTTACTGCTTTAAGTACTAAAGATTACTTTTTAACAATGTAATACATAACAGGATATTTCATTGTAGTATAATGGAGTCAAAATAAGAGAATGAGTTCTAATTGCTGTTTTATTTAATACTGAGTATAATCTCTTCAGGTCTCTATATTGCATTAAAATTTGTACATAACACATTTATGAGTGCTTTCATAGGCTGTGCAACAACCAAGCTGTATGATAAATCATAAAATACTACAATCATTAGATAATTAATTTCTACATTAAATTTTAATTGTGGCTAAATTAGTAGTTTCTTTACTTCTTGTAAGAAAATCTAACAATTTAAAACAAAACTGACTTAAAAGCTAAATGAAATAATTTTTTAACACCAAGTACCTTTCTTAGAAAAGAAAGTTATGAAATATCCTCATATCTTTCCTTAAGAAATTAGAAATAAAAGTCAGAATAAAACCAGAAACAAATAGAAGAAAATAATAAAGATCAGAAAACAAATCCCTTATCAAAATGCTAACATCATTTTTCATAAAAATGAACATTTTGATTCTTACATTTCTGTAGAAATACAAAAGATTCAGAATAGTATAAACAACTTTGATAAAGGAGCAAAATTAGAGCTCCAACCCTCTCCAAACCCATGACTTAACACAAAGTTGCACCGATCATGACAAAATGGCACTGATGTTATAAGACCACCAAGGTACCACCTATATGAGTTCAAAACAGATACCCACGTAACAGACAACTGATTTCTGGAAAAGATGTAAAAGCAATTGAGTGGAGAAAGGATTGTACTTTCAATAAATATACTGGAACAAGTGGATATCCACATGCAAAAAACCCAAACATTAAAGCACATCAAAAATTTCTTAAGACATCCAAAGCCAACTCAAAATGGCTCACAGTAAAGGCAGGTGTGGGTTAGTTACAGTAAAGGCAGGTGTGACCTGAGTCATTGCTTTGGCTGAGGTCATTCTCTCTGGGACAAAAAGACTGGGACAAAATGTAGAAGGGAAGGCAGAACCTACAGAGGTGTTTAGTGAAGGGAGGCACTGAATTTGCTTCTGAACAGGCCATGTAGAAGGCAAAGGAGGCCATTATGCTTTTTTTTTTAAAACTATGTTTTTAAAATGAAATAATTTTATATTTTGAAAAATTTTAAGCAAATAAATAGTTAAATTAATAAAAGTAAATAAACTGTTAGGACAAAATTATTTTCAGAGTAGCCTAAAAGAGCAACCCAGTATTTTCAGAATTAGATTACTACTGCAGTATGGGAGCAGCTGAGATACAACAAAGTAGAGTAACTGGTCAATACATCTGAATAGATTATTTAAATTTAAATAATTAAGTCTACTTATAAAACAATTTGGGAAATTTCTATTTTTTGCAACCTCAAGTCCATTGTTTCTTGTAAGAATACTTAATGCCATCATGCACTGTCTGTAAAAAATCAGTAGGCTCCAAATCAGATCTGATCATTTTCCTTCAAAAGTTAAAATGTCAAGAGTACCATGACAAAAGCTAGTGAAATAGCACCCTACGTGGCAGTAGACTATTTTCTCACATTAGCAATTCAAAAACTGTTGGCAGATGGCCCAATTTCCCATTTTTTTCCTTAATCTAAATGTCCTGTTTTATTTTTTGAATGACATATTTGTAAGGTACCACTGGACTAAGTAATTTCATTATTACAGCAACACAATGAAATAGGCATTATGTTTTTTTATAGATGAGGAAACTGAAGACAAATCAAAAATGTTAAAAATACAAAGTCCACAGTGTCTGTACAGGTACTGATTTAAGCCTAATGACTCTGAAGTCTATGATTTTACCATATAGCTATATTTCCCAATATGATACTTTATAGTATAGACACACTATAATTGCATTGCTATTAAAATTTTATTGAACTATCTACATTAATTCATTTTTGTGATGTTAAAACAGATTTAAAGATGCTTGCTGACAAAGCCATCAACTGGATTACATAGTTCCACCAAACACCATTTTACCTCTCATAGTATTCTGATCCTTCTTCTAAACCAGGAAGAATACCAGTTAACAATCCTTGTAGACCAGGCTTTAGTGTTTTACCCAAAGGCAAGTAATACATTTCATATAAATTGAGCAGTGTTGGTTTCACAGACATGGCAGCATTTGCAAGAAGAGGAAATAATCCAGAACTATTTAAATTTTTTGTAAAAGAGAAAGGGAAAGAAAATGACAAATATTAATTTGCAATTATATGTGTATAATTTTATTTTAATGAAATAAGTTGTACTGAATAACCTAATATCTGTATATTGACAACTTTCATTAGGTGTGATTAAAAACGAGTTAATATTTAAATTTTAAAAAATTAGAGTAAAAGACTCATCATTAATCCCCCTTCAAAATATATTTCCTTATCTTTTAATTCACATATCCCATTGTTCTTGCCACTTTGTGAAATAGTGATGGCACACAGTAGCCCCACTATATATATATATATTCATAAAGATAGTCATGAAAGAGAATGTCTAAAACTGTTTCAGAAAAGTGGCAAGAATAATGAGACAAACACTTTCTAAGAGAGGGAGACTAATCTTAAGGGGATTAATGCCAATGTTTCTTTTACTGTAAGAAAGGTTTTGAATTAAAAAACTCACAATATTGTGTGATCACACTTGGTACATCTATTAAAAACAAGTTCCCTCACCTGAGTTTCACACTCATAAGCCCAGTAACTACTTAGTTGTTTCATAAAGGCTTAACATTTCACAATTCTGAAGCACAAGTCTTTCCTTCTCCTTCAAAATCCATTCTTTTTCTTATAATTGCCATTTTAAAACACAGCATCACTATCTAGCTGGCTAGATAAAAATTGATGATTCTTAATCACTTTTAAAAATTGTGTACTCCAACTTTGAATCAATCACCAAGTTTTCTCACCAAGTCACTCCTAGATATTTTTGAACCTAATCATGTCTACTAGATACTTACTTGTAAGAGGCCACCAATCTCATCTTTATCATCTTAACAGGTAGTGCTTCAATACTGCCCTGAAGGATTTGTACTCACTAAAAACTCGTGGATTTCCTGTAGCCAAAGCAGTTTTTAACATTTTTTTTTTTTTTTTTTTTTTTTAGATTTAGCTACTGAAAACGACTATGTAGCCCATGTATAACTTACCATTTTATTTCTGAATCTTCTTGATTCCTTGCTGGTTCCTTTCAGAAACCTTCCATATGCTTTTCAAGACTTCTGCACAGGCTGCTCACATAGATAAAATTTACTTATATCCTCTTTGTATGTCTGGGTGATTCCTAAACTTTCAGGTCTCAGCCTAGTCTTTTTTTTTTTTTTTTGAGATGTCTTTCAATTACACTAGAGTTAGGATTTTATTATTGTTGCCATAGGACTCAATATTTTTTTATTAGAACAATTAACATTTTACTTGAATTACTGTCTGTCTTCCCCAACAAACTACCAGAAATGAAGGTATTATGACTGTCTTTTTACTTCTATATCCAATTATTCTTCTATGTCCTGTGTTTAGGAAGCACTTAATCACCGAATGAAGACTCTCTCTTATTTTTAGATTATACAGAAAATACAAATCATCTTCAGCTTTCCACTTTTGTGTATCCAATTTTAAACAGTTTGATCTAGGGATATACTCTTTCAGCTTTTTTCAGGTAACTTCTTTCATGAGCCCCAGGGCCCATGTCCTGTTTTTGCCAGAACCCATATTCATTCATTTTCCTTTTGCTTTCCAGTAACTTTTTTTCTACCAGTATCTATGCTATTCAACACAAATGTGTTGAAATCCTTCTCCACAATTCTAAAGAGAACAAATAATAGTAACAACCAAACCTTCAAACTTTTTTAAATAGCTTGAAGCAGTCACCCTCCTGCATAAGTTTATAGGGCAGTGTTTAATATATGTGTGTGGGTGTGTGCAGACACATTAAACATATATAATGATATGATAAATTAAAAGTAATGCAATTCTATTTATATATTATATATTTATATATAACATGCATTACTTTTATATATAACATGCATTACTTTTAATTTATCATCTTCCACTTAAGCTGAAAGATAAAACTCTGGTTACCAGGGATGGCAAGAAATACAAAGACAAAGGTCAAAATTTATAAGACAGTAGATAAGTAGAATGAAAAAGTCTAGAGCTTTAATGTACAAGATGATGATTATAATTAAAAAAATGTATTTGTGAGTTTTACCACGTGACTAGACTTTGGCCACAAAAATCAAAAACAAGATAACAATGTGAGATGATGTATATGTTAATTTGCTTCAGTATTGTAGCCATTTTATTTATGTGTCTTATGTTATTTTTAAGACACATTTATGTGTCTTATGTTATTCTTAAGTATGCACAATAAAATTGTTTTAACAAGATAAATCATGGACAGAGATAAGGTTGTTCAAGGAAAGGATGTTAAGTGAAAACATAAGAAGTACAACAAAGCATGCCCTAAGAAACTGTAGTTTGAGGTCAGATAAAGAAGGAAAAGCTGATAAAGACAAGTAAGAGTAGTAACTAAACAAACAAACAAACAAAAAAGGTTTTGTGGAAACTAAGGGAAAGACTAATTCAAGTAAATAAAGAATTAATGGTCAACAATGTTGAAAGATATTGAGAAATCAAGGTATCTTATTTTTGTAATGCTAGTTTTTAAGCTTTAAAGAGCAGAATGTCCTGTTTTAAATGACATCTAATTTAAAAAACTTACTTAAAGGAATGCTTTAAATTTTTCTAAATCATGTAACTCAAATATATAAGAGTACCATCAAAGACTTTAAATCATTAAAGAGATTTTTAGCACAGAAAATACAGAATGGTTTATATATATATATTTTATTTCTATTATATTTAAACAGATACTGAAATTATTCTTACCTGTATAAAAAGAGATCTTTGGCAAGTCGCTTAGGTCCAATGATTTTGAAGATAATTTCATACGTTTCAAGTGCCTTCCGATGAACACCACCTGGTAATGCTGGATGTAGGCATTGAGCTAGGCGTTTGCCTATGGTCAGTTTTTTGGGTACTACCTGGTACTTTGCATTATTTTGTAAAACCTTGAAAAAATATTTTAATAAAGTTGAAAAAAATTCTATTTTCTAGCATAGCATTATAAAAATTATCATTGTAGCTTTTTGTCAGTCACACCTATCAATATATGTTTGAAGTTAAAACTGAGGAAAATAAAAATATTTACATTATTTTAGATACTGCAAATTTTATGGCATAAGAGAAAACTCTGGGTGTGTGTGTGTGTGTGTGTGTGTGTGCAGTGGTGGCGGTTATGGTGATGGTATTAGGGATTGAACCCACAGCTGTAGCACTAAGCTACATACCCAGCTCTTTTTAGATTGAGACAGGGTCTAGCTAAATTGCTGAGGCTGGCCTTGAACTTGAGATCTTCCTGCATCAGCCTCTAGAGCCACTGGGATTATAACAATATGCTACCATTCCCAGATAACAATTATTTTCTTACTGCTATTTTGTCTGATATACGTGAAGAAAATCTGATCTCACCACTGATATTTTGTTGGAGGAGGTATAACCACTGGTCTAGTATATAACACTATAAGAAGTAATTCTAATGCTTATAAGAAAATCTATGTGAGACTATAATTTTTTGTTTCTCCTTATAAACTTAACTTCCCAATGAGATAAAGCAAATTTTACTTTACTTATTTAACATAAATTTTTTTCTTAAGAGATAATAGTGAGGGAAGAATTTCCATTAAGAAGATCCAAGATTAGTTATTTATATAACAAAAACAGCATCTAAATATATAGTCCTTGAAGTATTGATAGAAAGTAAAATGACTCAGAATAAATATGGTATCACCAGAACTTGGATAGAGGAAATATATTAAAAGTCCTTTATTTTACAAAAGAAAAAACTGAGGTTGAAATGTATAAAATGGCCACAAAAGGCAGTACAGTGGAAGTCAGAACTAAATCTCCTAGTTCATTACATTGTATTAAACATGTTTTTAGGCTATCTTCAACAATTCTTGCCTTACTCCATCAAAGATTTAGAAAGTTTTGCCCATGACTTCTTGGGTGCTTTACTTTATGTTAACTGGATATACTGATAAATGTTTTCATGAAAATTGATCAATACATTAAAAACCAATTATGTGCTTAATTACATGAGTTAATTTCCAAATTTAATGAATTACCTTTAAAAACAGTTTCTAGTAAGAACTCTTCAGAAAGAGAATCTACATACCTTTATGCAAACTTGCATTTATGGATACAGTTTCTGGTGGATGTTTTAAAGAAGTCAAGAACTTTTCAGACTTCATATGATAAATACTAGAAGCTAACATGTCAAAGAGAGGCTTGTGCATATAATTTTTTAGAGGGTGGTTTGAGACAGGGTCTCATTGGGTAGCTCAAGTTAGCCTCAAACTTTCAGCAATCATCATGTCTCAGCCTTCCAAGTGCTGAGATTATAGGTGTGCACCACTGCATCTGGCTTTGTGTTTCCTAAAGTATTTGACTCACTAAAAATGAGAGCTTTTATTTTTAAAATATTAAAATGACTATCAGTTTCAGGTTTAAAAACTAGTATCCCTGATTTGTATTATATGACAAATTTCTAATAATTATATACTAAGCTGTTTCATTTTAACAATTACTATAAGGGTTTTTCTTTGCTATCCAGTCTTTTTAATATTTAGACTCATTCTTGTCAATAACAAACTAAAAATTAGTGTGAGGTGAGAAAAATTTAATCTAAGTTAAATAAAAACAAGGTCAAAATGAAAAGCTAAGTAAAAGCTGATCTGATCAGTGATGCTACTATAAGTAAAACCAAGTCTATTAAAAAGGATCATTCAAAGCTAAGCTCCAAAGTATCAGTTGCTATATACAGAATTGCCTTTGTAAGAAACAAAACAAAAACCAAATTCACAACTAAGACTTGCCTGAATATAAAATGTTTCATTACGCTACATATGTATCATTTGGAAAGGATATAGCAGGGACTGCTTTCCATTGGCTGTGTTGTATTTTGGTGCCAGAAACTTCAAAACTGATGCTTAGTTACAGAAATTTACTAGCTCTCAGGTTAATATGTTTGTTTTACAGTCTTGTGTTTTTACAGGTATTATTTTTTAAGCACTGTTGTTTCTCTGAATTAGAGCTTCTGAAATGTTAACAATGCCTGACTATGTAACTGTGCACCATGAGGTAAAATAGCACTATTAAATTAACCAAAACTTTGTATTGTGAAGATTTAGAGAAATTCAATAACTCTAAAAATAGATTTTTAAGTTTTATTTCTTTTAATACTGGATGAGACAAACATACCTTGTTAAGTTTTCCAAGTGCTGATATCAAATCTGCCCATTCACTGGAGTACTCAAAATTCTTCAGTGCTTTATCAATTGCAGCTACATAGTTTCTGTACTTGGAGTCACTCAATAACTCCAGCTCTTCTGTGTTCATCCTCCCACAGAATTCCCGCTACAGACTAGATCCAAAGTCATGCAAAGTCATTACCTACAAAAATTTGAAGGAAGAACAAAGGTTACAAAGTAAAGGATGGAAATGGATTCTTGTGGTCTTGCTAAAAAGGCAATGAATGGTTAACTTCACAGTGTTTTTTAAATGAGAAATGGTAAGAATTCAGACAGTTAATGTATAGGATTGATAGAAGTGCTTAAAAACAACTTCAAAGATACCAATCTGTGTGCTCCTTCCTAGAGACCTGAATTATAACAGGGAGAATTTAGGGATATAAAAAGGAAATTTTCTAATATTTAATTTATAAATCATATTATTTTTGTCACATCTATTGGTAGAAAATTTCTAATATACATACCCTGTACTTTATTTTTACCCAAAAAGATAGTATGATTTGTGAGTTTGAAAACATCAAGGTCTGGGATGAACAGAATGCATACTTTGAAGGTCATTAAGTAATAACTGTGTATTGAGTATGAATGAACATCAGCTATGTGGAATTAGATTTTATTTTGAATAAAACTGACAAAAATATGGTAGTTTAAAATATGTCCATAATATATGCTTTGATATTGCTCTTAAAAAATGAGCATAATCATTTAGCTCCTTAGATTTTTATGACTCAAATTTAATGAAAGGAATAAGAGAAGAAAACATAAACAATAACTACTAGGTAGTAAAGGCATTTCAATCTATTTACTCCCTGTTAGCATGCATCTTGCAGCAAGTCAACTGCCAGTTTATGAGGTTACTTTATTTACTAGCTCTCAAGGTTAATAAGCTGTGTGAAGAAGACCCTGGGGTGAGGAACTGGGGCTTTCTGTCACAGCCAGTTAGGGATCTACCTAATCTTAGAAGCAGATCTTTCATCCTTGGCCATGCTTTGATTTGACTGCAGACCCAAATGACACCTTGACTGTCACTTCAAAAAAGACTCCAAGTGAGAACTACATAGCTAAGTCTCTCAAATTCATGAACCAGAAATTTTGTTTTAGGCTAATGAGTTCCTGGGTAATTTGTTGGACAGCAATAGATAATTAACAAAATAACAAGGATTTATTGAGGCTCAATTTAAAATCTGATGTGGCTTTTCCTCTACTTTTTTTGTGTCCTGTTTGACTTCTCATTGCCTGAACTTTTCCCTATAGCCAGGTCAAGGATCTGCAGGCAGGTATAAGAATGAGCCTCTGAGAATGCCAAAACAATTCAGTGGGGGTAAGAATTACCTTCTGAGTAAGCAGTTTAACCACAATTTGCTATTAGAAGAAGTGGGAGTGGAAAAAAATTAATAAGCCCAACACAGTCTACTTTTCTTTTTAAAATTGTAAATATTTAAATATAAACACTTAAAATACAAATTTTATGAGAGCAAACCTCTACCACATTATCAAGTAATAAATAGCTTCATGCTCCAAATTCTCAAGAGTATAATGTCAAACAAAAAGCAGTATTATGAAGTACTGCTCAAAGATAAATTCGTATCAAAATGACTTTGGTTTACAAAGTTGTTAAGCAATTCCATATATTAAAGTCAAGTTCTTTGAGAGCAAAAGTTGTATCTTTCACAAGTCTGTATTCTAGACAACAAGAAATTACAACGAGGAGGCTCAAACTAGATTCACAACAAAGTTGTTTTGGTTAAATAGTGAAGACTGGAAAAAACACCCCAAAATTCACCATCATCTTTCATTGTCACTGTATACTTGCTAATATTTTACAAACTAAATTTAAGTGCAAGACACAATATATACACAAGGCAATATGTGCTTCAGGTAAAAAACACTAGTATACTAAAATGATAGCTTTGGTAACTAATAAGATACTTAAAAACTAGTAATGAATAACATGGAATGAAGATTTCAATGAACACAAAATAAAATATTTCTAGGTTTCTGAAACTTCACAAGAAAGAACTGCAAAGTGAAATTAAAATAAGGAAAATACCAACTTTTTGGTTTTTTTGCACCTGGGATCGAACTCATGACCTCATGGTTACCAGGGCAGGCCCTTAGCCAGCTAAGCTAAACCCCGGACCACAGGAAAATATCAACTTAATGGGATTTCTAAATGTAAATATTGAATTCCAATCAAACCTAAGAATGTACTGTATTAGTAGTATGGAATAAACCACATGCATAAGATTTACTGACAGGAACAATTTTTTTCTTTCCTTCACAAGATCTCCAAAATAAAACATCCATTGTGAAAATATATGATATTTAGTGCATACGGAGATCAATCTGAAAACCAATTGAGTGGTAATTTCTTATAATGGAAATAGGACTCATTTCTAGATAATCAGTGTAATAATATAATTTCAAAGCAATTATTTACTCAATAGAAAAAAGTTAAAACAAAACATCATAACATGATAGGAGACTAACAATATTTAATACTTTATCTTTAATATAGTTTCTCAGAGTATAAGACATGGACATAAAAAATTCTCTAATCATTGAGGGCCGAGGATTTAGCTCAGCAGCACAAACGCCTGCCTGGCAAGCCCAAGATAGTGAGTTTGATCCCTGGTACCAAAAATAAATAAATAAATAAATAAATAAATAAATAAATTCCAAAAACAAAACAAAACAAAACAAATTCTCTAATTGATATAAGCACAAACTTTCTGAGACACTAAGTATTATAACAAACTTGCATTTTTTCCTTTCTTTTCTTTCCCCTTTCACCTATCCAATTTCCTATTTAACAATTTCTTCCCATTTCACAATATTCATTGTACATTTTAGATACTGTTTACTTTTTCAGTTTTTCACACCATGGAGACAACAAAATATGAGTCTGATTTATTTCATTAATGTGTATGGTGTCAACTTACATCCATTTACCTATAAAAGTCTCCAGTTTGGGCTGGAGATTTAGCTCAGTGGCATAAGTGCCTGCCTTTAAAGAGCACAGTTGTGAGTTCGATCCCTGCTACCCTCCCCCAAAAGTCTCCAGTTTATCCTTCTTAATGGTTGAGTAGTACTCTATTGTATTAAATGGATCACATCTTTTTTATCCATTCCTCAGCTGATGGGCATTTGGGTATTTCCAGAATTGAGCTATTACAAATTGTGTTGCTATAAACATAGGTGTATATATATTGCTATGGTATGATGTTTTAAATTCTTCCAGAAAGATTCCCATGGGTGGAATAGCTGGGTTGAGTGAAGCCTGTAATTCTAATCTTTTGAACTGATTTCCACAGTGGTTACACCCATCTATGTTCCCACCAACAGTGGAGAAGGTCCCCCCACAGCACTTCCCATACTTATTATTGGTTATTTCTAGATATAGCCATTCTTCTTTTTGGAGTGAGATACAATCTCAGTGTTGTTTTAATTTGCATCTCTTAGATGACCAATGATGTTGAACATTTTTTTTTATATATTTGCCATTTATATTTCTTCCTCCGAGAAGTATGTACTCATCTCAGATGTACATTTTTGGGTTGGGTCTTTGAATTTGGGGGGGCAGGTCTGATTTTTTTCAATTCTTTATATGTTCTAAATAATAGTCCTTTGTCCAAGGAACCACTGGATAAAATGTTTTTCCCAGTGTTTGGGTTTTCTTTTCATTATTGGTTATTTCTTTTACAAAAGCTTTTTAATAAGGTGCCAGTTGTTGATTTTTTTAAGTATTTCTCATACAATATAGGTTTTGTTCATGAACTCTGCCTGCACCTATGTCTTTAAGACTTCTACCTACTTTTCTCTTAGATTGAGTGTTTCTGTTTTAATATTTAGATCTTTGGTGAGCCATGCAGTTAAGAGAAAAGTCAGATAGTGCCTCCTGAGAATCAGCCATGCTGGGACTAGGTGGCACAGACCAACAAGCCAACTCTCCAGCCTTTCTGCTAAGCCACACAAGCCATGCAGGGCCCAGGAACAGAAAAGTCAGACAGCACCTCCTGTGAGTCTATCAATGCATGGGCTGAGAATGACCAATTCCCCATCCCCCCCCACTTTGGGCAGCTGGCTAGTTCAGAGGACAGGCTGAATCGGTAACAACTGAGGTACAGGGGGCAGCTGAATGCTTGTATTGTTTGGTTAACTTTGCACATCTGGGGAAAGTAGTCTGAGCATCTATAGGTAAGAAAACAGGGTGCAGTAGAGCAAATATGGAGGATTTCCTTCTATCTTGTTTTTGAAATCCGATATTGTTCTGTTTTGTTTTGTTCTGATTGTTTTCTTCATATAATATTCTGTTTTGGTTTTATTCTGGCTTTTGTTTGATTTTGCTATATCTGATGGAATGGATGACTGCTATGAAGATAACAAGATATATTATGGTAGCCATTGCTTTTTTCCCATTGTCCTGCTTTGAAGTTCTGCACCAGTTTCATTGCTTTGTTTTGACAGGATTTACTTAGTTATGTTGGGTTTTATTATCTTTGAAATAAAATTTAAAAATTTAGATCTTTGAGCCATTTTGATTTTAGTTCAGTGTATGGTGATACACATGGGTTTAGTTTTACTTATCAGGATATAGAGTGCCAGTTTTTTCAGTACCATTTATGAAAGTGGCTGTCTTTCTTCAGTGAACATATTTGGCCACTTTCTCAACAATAAGGTAACTGAGTGTGTCTGGAGTTGTGTGTGCATCTACTAATCTGTTCCACTGGTGCTAAAGTTTTTGCCAGTTCCATGCTGATTTTATCACAGTAGTTTTGTAGTATAATTTCAAGCCAGGAACTGTGATGCTCCCTGCCTTGCCTTTGCAGTCCAGGACAGTCTTTGCTATTCGAGACCTTTTCTGGTTCCAGATGAATTTTAGGAAAGTTTTCTCTAGTTCCGTGAGGTATGCTAATGATATTCTCATTAGGATTGCATTAAATAAATGTTGGGAGTATGGCAATTTTCACTGTGTTGCTTCTTCCTATCCATGAGCGAGGGATATCTTTCCATTTTCTATTACCCTCTTTGATCTCTTTTTTCTGAGTACTGTAATTTTTAATGTACAGATTTTACTTCCTTGGCTTGATTCCTAAGTATTTCATTTTTTGGACACAACAATGAAGAGTGTGGTTTCCTTAATTTCTTTCTCAGTGAGTTTGTTGATTGCGTACAGGAATGATTACTGAGTGTTCACTTTGTACCCAGTTACGCTACTGAATTTGGTTATTAAATTGAGATGTCTTTTGGTAGAGTGTTTGGGATCTTCTATGTAGCATAACATGTTACCTGAAAACATGATAACTTCTTTCTTTCCTACTCTTAATCTTTTTATTTTCCTCTCATCTAATTGCTCTGGCTAATGTTTTCAGAACTGTATGGAATAGGAGTGGTTTTAAGTTCACACTTTCTACAAGTAGAATATCTACCTTTTTTTCCGGGTTCCTGTTGCATGGAGTATTATTTTCCCTCCTTTGACTTTCAGTCTATGAATTTCTTTTTGAGTTAAATGTGTTTCTTGTATACAGCATATTGTTGGATTTTCTTTCTTGATCCATTCTGACAGTCCGTTCCTTCTGATTGGTGAATTAAAGTCATTTACATTAATGGTTATAAGTGAAATGTATTGGCTTATCTTTCTCATGTTATTTCCCCACTGTTGTTTCCTTATTTTTTCCCTGTATTTAACTGCTTGCCTTGCTTGACAGTTTCTTTCACTTGCTGTGCTTGGAACTGTGCTCATTTTTGTCTCTGGAACATTTTTCAGTCTCCTCGGTAGCGTTGGTTTGGTGGCCATGAATTTCTTCAGTTGTTCTTTGTCATGGAAGTATTTTATTTCTCCATTAATTTAGAAAGCTAGTTTTGCAGCATACATTAACTGGGTGGGAAATTATTTTCTCTGAGGACATGAAATACTTCTCTTCAAGCTCTGCTTGATTTGAGAGTTTGTATTGAGAAGTCTGCCTTGATCACTTTAAAGGTGATCTGTTTGTTTTCTCTAACAAGTTTTAACATTCTGTTCTTATTCTGCCTTTGAGCATAAATGAAACAAGACAGCCTGAGTACAAATTCTATCTTTAGTTACTTAGCAGTGATATGACCTTGGTGAAAGTTCTTTATTTCCTTAAGCTTTAGTTTTTTCACCTTTAAAAGGACATGCTAAGACCTATTTTGTGATATTCAGTATTAACAATGCAATGTATTAAAGATATCAGAGTAGTTAGCAGAAAGAAAATGCTCCAAACATTTAATGATGCTCTTAGTCACTTTCTTCTTGTGAAGACACAATACTTGACACTACAACTTAAAGAAATGTTTCTTTTGGCTCACAGTTTAGTCCCTAGTCTGCTGGCACCAAAGCAGAAACAGCATGGCAAAAAGGCCTAAGGAAGGAAAGCTGCTCACATCACACTATCAAGAAGCAGAGGAGGAGGAGCCAGGGAGGGAGATATAATGTTCCACATCACCCTCAGTGACCTGCCTCTAACCACACAGCACCTAATAAGTCAGCTATAGAGCATGCATAATCCCATAACCTTCCAAACACATGAGATTTTGGGGATTATTTTAAAACTAGACCATAATAGTCACCATTTTTCCTATGAGACTAAAGGTATAGTAGGAAGCAAGTATGCTAATTACTAGAGTGCATTCATTCATTATAATTAAGCATCAGGTATGACTCTCAATCTGTTGATGGCAAATTAGAAAACCTAAGATCCTGATATCTGAAGAAATAGAACAGACTAGTTAACATGACTAGATCTTCTGGTTTGAATGTCTCCACCAAAACTCATGTTGAAATTTAATCCCCAGTATGAAATATTAAGAGATAGGGATCAGTTGGAAATTTTAAGAAATGATTATGTAATTGGGGCTCCACCTTCATCAAGGGGTTAATTCCTCAGTTAGTAGATAATATCCAAAGCAAGTCTGTTAAAAAAAAAAAAAGTTTTGTTCTGTCATACCTCCCTCTCTCTTTCTCTGTCCCTCTCCCTCCTTCCCTCTTTCCCTCCCAGTTTATTGGAGATTGAACCCAGGGCCTAGTGCATGCTAAGCTAGCACTCCATCACTGAGTGTTACATCCTTAACCCATGATTCTTGTCTCTTGTATGTGGTGCTTTTATCATGTGATGCCTTGTGCTGTTTCAGGACTCTGTAGAGCACCCACAAAACCAAGAGGGACCTCACTGGAAATGATCCTTTGGCCATAGATCTCCTATGACTAAACAAACTTTTTTTTTTTAAGTTACTCAGCCTGTAGCACTCAGCCATAGTAAGAAAAAATGGACTAAGGAACTAGTAAACTAGAAATAAAAATCTGATTTATTAATATGAAACAAGTAAATCAAAATGGCAATTATACTTTTGGTAGTTATTAATCACTTTTTCTATCTGATCTATAGTTATACTTGACAATTTAATCCTAGTTCTTTTACTTTTACAACTCAGAAAAAATAATTTGGTGTCATTTGTGTTTCTCTCAAACATAAAAATAAGGCAAAATAGCTGTTTATAATGGGGGGGGACACAGATTTCTTTGCACAAATGAGGCCCTATTAAAATTATCAGGTAGTCCAAATTTGTTTTTACAGTTTAAAAAGCTAAAATGTAAGAATAAATTAAACATTGCATCAGGCCATCTGAAGTTTAGAAATTTTCATTTAATAGTTATGAAAAGTAAGGAAACCTAATTTCACAGTAGCTATACAAAGATACTACAGTTGGTTTTCTTATCAGTAACTGAGTACTCCCCATCTCTCTCTCTTTGCTTTGAAAGACAAAGATTGAAAAGAAATACATATTTACTAATTAATCAATTTTAAAGAAGTTTTTCATAACTATTTTTATTACATCCCAAGGATGGAAATTACTACAAGCCAACCAAGCAATTGCAACAGGGTGCTCCTGTTGACTATTAAAAAAAAAAAAAAGCCTATATAATAAATTGATGCTGTTTCCAAAGGTTTTTGACTACTGAAAAATCATTTAGTAATTGCCACCATCTGATGTTAATGTGATTTACTAATCTGAATTAGTAAATCTTATTTTGATATAAAATTCTGAGTTTTAGTATGGCAGTAAATGATCTTTAGCAAATGATTTATTTGATTAACTCAAAGTTAGTCACATCAGAAAACAGGATATTCTTCTAAAGGGTTAACAATGTGGATCAAATTCAAGACAAATCAGTCATCTTACCAACACAAGTTATGATCACTGTGTACTTCCCTGATGTGATTCAGTTTCTCATACCTATATTGTGCTCATACCTCCAAATGATATAAACTCTAGAAAACTCCAGATATATGACAAACAGATCATCAGTTTTCTCTGAGTGACTGTGACCATCTAGTACTAATCATCTTCCAAGGATAAAACCACTTTAGATGCAGTAGTAGCAGCATTTTAGGTAATCCTATAGTGTATTTACTAAATGCCAGGCATTATTCAAGTGCTTTATTTTAAATAATTTTATTTAATCATATGCAGTAGGTATTATAGTCACATTCACAGATACAGAAACTGAAACACACAAAATTATGTGATATACCTGAGAAACAGCTAGAGCTAAGAGTCTTATTTTATGGAAAAACACCCCCAAAAATTTCATAACAAAATAATACAACAGGACTGGGGGTTTAGCTCAGTGGCATAAGTGCTTGCCTGGCAAGTGTGAGGTCATGGAGTTTGATCCCTGGTACCAATAAATAAATAAATAAATTTAATAATAATATGACAATAACAATAGCTAATACATTGTGTATTATCTTGAAAGTAGTCAGAGTAAAAAATATGGGCATAAAAAATTTAACAAATGATATTATCACAAACCTTTCTTTTCAATGAATTAAGAAAAACTAGTAGTATACTACTTTGTATTTTTAAATTCTTTTTTCTTCCTTCCTTTCCCCTACACTAGGTCCTCTTCCCTTTTGAACAATTTCTTCCCATTTCACAATATTTACTGTATATTTTTGGTCCCTATTCTTCTGGTTTCTCACACCAGGAAAACAAAATAATATTTAGACATTAGTCTGATTTATTTCACTTATGAGTATGGTCTCAACTTGCATCCATTTATCTATATAGATGTCTCAAGTTTATCCAACTTTATGGTTGAATAGTACTCCATTGTATTAAACAGATATATATATATATTTTTATCCATTTCTAAGTTTATGGGCATTTGGGTGTTTCCAGAATTGAGCTACAAATTATGCTGCTATAAACATAGGTGTACATATATTGCTGTGGTATGTTTTAAATTCTTCCAGGAAGATACCCATGAGTGGAATAGCTGGGTTGAGTGAAACCTATAATCCCACCAATAGTGGAGAAGAGTTCTTTTTTCCCCAGTCTTTCCCACACTTGTTATTGGTTGATTTCTTGACATAGCAATTTTTTCTGGAGATGGAATCTCAGTGTTGTTTTATTTTGCATCTCTTAGATGACCAATGATATTGAACATTTTTTCATATATTTATTTGCCATTTGTATTTCTTCATCTGAGAAGTGTGTACTCATCTCAGACACATTTTTGGGTTGGGCCTTTGAATGGGGGGGTTCTGATACTTTCAGTTCTTTATATGTTCTAGATGTTTTTTGTCTGAAGGACAACTGGCTAAATTCTTAATCATTCTTCACTCTCATAGTGGTCACTTTCTTTTTCACACCCATCATGTCTCAGATGTTAAATTTTTTTCTTTACTCTCTCTGTTATAAGGTAAAACTACAGTTCTGCTTAAGCTCAGTTAATTTGCTTGTTTTCATGTCTATATCTAAGCAATTTAACATTGCTGCAGAAAAAATACAAAATCAGGGTTAACTGGCTGTACTTACAATGAGAAACAAACCAAAGAGGTGCTTCCCAGTGTCCTAACCTACCTACTGTTTCCTTAGTAAATTTACCTTCCTGAGAACTACATCATATCATCTCTTTCTAAAACACTTATATTATCTTCTGTCATACAGTCAGATCATAAAGATTTAATTAAAAAGCTAGGCACAGTGGCACATAACTTTAGTCCCAGTTACTCTGGAGGCTGAGGAGGAGGCTCCTTGGAGCTTAGGAGTTTGAGGCCAGCCTGGATTACAGAGAGACCATCTTGAAACAATATAATTTCCATAAACTCACTTCATTTTCTTATTTCCTCTTTTTTCTTCAGCCATTTAAAAAAAATGCATTATGGCAGTCATTTCAGAAAATGATTTGTGTAAAGGTCTCAAGTAATGTTTATCTGCCAAAGCCAATGGTCATTTCCCTTGTCCCTCATTGTAGTTCTAAGCAGTGCAAAACACTTTGTTCTTAACTTCCAGAACATTTTACTTTCAAGATGTGTTTCTATCTCTTAGATACTCTTTTTCAGTACATACTGGCTCTTCCATCCAGTGCTAAAGAGTGAAGTGTTTCAAGCTTCAACCAATAGCAATCCTCTTTCTCTTAGATGATATCCTCTAATCTTTTAAACAGCATCTGTTAACTGATATTTTCTAAAGTCATAACAATATTTTCTAAACTCATTCCTGCCTAGTATATTAACAAGTTAGAGCTGACTCTAGCACAACACCAAATCCTGTTTATATTCTTTCTCTTAGATGATATCCTCTAATCTTTTAAACAGCATCTGTTAACTGATATTTTCTAAAGTCATAACAATATTTTCTAAACTCATTCCTGCTCTAGTATACTAACAAGTTAGAGCTGACTCTAGCACAACACCAAATCCTGTTTATATTCGTGAGCCTATATTAACTGTCCTCCAAAGAGAAGCCAGAGATCTTTTAAAAAATCATGTCATTCTTTTGCTCAAAACCTGTCAGTAGCTTTCCACTGAGATCAAAATCCAAATACACAATTTTCTGTATCATAGACATGTTGTACTTGCTATCCTCTACAGAATTTGAGGCTACTCTTCATGTGAAAATTTTCTTCCCATACTCCAGTAACAGCAAAACTTTACAGAAATCTCTCCGGTCAGCTTAAGTAGCTTGCCCCAGAGCCACATTCTCACCATCTATCTAAAGTATCACATTTTTCTTTCTAGCACTTGTTATAGTCTGTCTTATTTATTTATGTGCTTTTTCTTATCTGTCATCCCTTGATTCAGTGCCAATGTGATGAGGTTAGGAGCTTTGTTTGACCAGTTCATTCCTGTCTCAATACATAACAGTGTCTGGCACTCAGTAGGCCCTGAAATAACTTGCAAATAATTTATTAATGTCAACACAACTCACAAACCATTTTGGTTTTTCTTAGAAAAAAATTTTTTTAAAAAAAAGGCAGAAAAACTATTATTCTACTTCTCAAGCAGTATCCAGATTGATTTCTTTCCCTTCAAAAAGAGGCTATATTGATATGGCTACTAAAGGCTTTAATAAACTGAAAAATTCACCAAGAATACATATAAAAGTACATCACTACTTCTAAAAATTTTCTAGTCATCATTATTAAGCACAATATAAATATGAAGGATGCCATTCTAACTCTTAAGAATAAATGTTTTTAGTGTGGTATTTCAAGAGGTAAAATATTTAAAAATTAGACCCAAATCTTTAGAGAAATTTTTGAAAAAAGTCCAGTATTTTTTTATATTTACTTTTAATTGACACAAAATAATTGTATATATTTATAAGGTAGAGTGTGACTTTCCAATACAATGAGCAATGTGTAATGATCCTAACAGAGTAATTGCCATATCTGCAAAACTGAACATTTATCATTTCTTTGCACTAGGAATATTAATCTTGTATATATTTAAGAAAAAAAACCTAAATTGTATTATTTATCAATTTAACAGAGCTGTGAGCTTTTAAACTTTCTATATCCTATTTTTTAAGTTTTTGATACTCAAAGTAAAAAATATAAAGTAGTAAATGATATACTCTTATATAGAAACATGAATACTCCATGAAAAAAAGAACTGATCAATGAATTCAATAAGTTGTAGGACACAACATAACCAATTGATTTACTTTTACTCTTTTTTCTGAAATATATACAAGATTACCCATGCTGTTAAAAATGGACTGTGAATGCTAAACAAAGGGCAGCTTAGGATTCCTTCAAGTTTCAAATCCTTATTTTTGGTATATATCGGCATTATGTAAAAAGTAACTTACAAAATAGAAAAGTTTATAATAAGTTATGACCTAAATGATCCATTAGTAAGTAGCTGGGATTCTAATTTAAGACTCAAATGGCAAACAGCTATGATGATGATCACTTAAACATATGCCCATGAGTTACAAATGATCTTCTTGCCCCCAAATCACACTTGCCAAATAAACACTACCAACACATTATTCAAGATAATAACAGCAGATGAAATGGCCTTAATAATTATTTTGTGCCAGCTACTAAGCTCAATTCTCCCATGTAAATTTTTTTGGATAATCTTCATAGCAAATTCATGAAGGATATGTATTCATAAACCTACATACATATGAAGAAAATAGTGTTGCTGGATCCTCAAAGTTAAGAGGAAGAAGTAGGAAGAACTCTGGCAGGCTGACTTCTAGGATTGGCTATTAATCACTACATTTCTTAATTTTTTTCCAACAGCTTTCCCTACTTTGTTTGGGATATGCCAACTCTTATCTTTTGTTCAATTCTGAAAAATCAGTTCAGGCAATAGATTTTTCTTTCACAGAATTATGGGGTAATCCATTTGAGATCCCTCCTGTCTTTTAAGAACTATACTTATTCCCCAGTAAACCTTTCCTACTCTTAACCTCTGCTGTCCTTTGTAATTCATTCTTCAATTTCAGTAGAAATGAACTTGGTACATATGGCATCTGGCAAGTTGGGAGTTAACAGAGCTCTCCTCATTTTGCAGGACCCAGTGAGATTATTGGAAGGAGGTAAAAGTTTATTTTTTGTTTCATGGCATCACTAAATATGTTAACTGAATTCTGGACTGTGACTCATTTAGGTAATCAAAAATTGCTATCTTTTGTTAGTTGCTTTGTCTTTTTTGTTAAATTAATGACATTTAAATTGGGAGTATGGGAAGATTGTGATGTCTTCATATTTAGGTTTCTTTGATGAGATATTTTTATTTTTGCAGGAAGAACCTTCAATATATTGGATTTAGACATTTTCACACTATTTTTTTATTTACTTGTATTCCTTTCTTATTTGGCAGTTATGAGATGGATTGTTATCTTATTTTAGACAAGTGTTTGGAATGGGTCTTTGATTTTCTAATTCCTCAGGCATGTCTAAGGCCAGGGGACAGATTCTGGAAGTTCACCTTTGGCATGGTTATCACTGTCAGTAAATAGTAATATACTTCTCTTTACAATTCTAACAATCTTTTTTGCTTTTCAATAGGAAATTCCTGAACCCCTACAAAATGAATATTAATCTATAGGCATTTCTTTATAGACCACATAACCCTCAACCCTGGTTTAGAAGGGAATTAGAATTCACGCTTAGCCAGAAAGCAACACGTTAAGAGTTTTGACTGACTGCCCGGGCAGGGGTTTTCTCGTGTGACTGGCAGGACCAGCAGAAGAAAATATACTGTCATTCATGTATCTTGATCACTGTTTTAATTTTTTGCTGGCAATGCTTCCCTTCTTAAACATGATGGATGTCACATCAGATACCAGTTGTAGCTTGTGCTTTTGGAAACACTCTGGAGTTAAAAAGTATGTTTTCAGAAGAAGCAGGTGTGCACACAGGTAAGGATGTCTAGTCCAGCCAGACCTATATCCTGGTCACGCTCCAGATAGCAGCCACCTGCTCTAGAGAAGGAAATCTCAAGAGGTACCCCGAGGATATATAAAAATCAAGAGGGATTTTTCTTCTTGTTGTTTAGCAGATGGGAAACACCATGTCAAATTCATTTATTCCTTTTGACAGTATTCTCTTAATCACTGGAAGTTGTTCAAGCTTTGTACTCTGAGGAAGAGTTGTGTACATAAGAACATAAGACTAATTTTGTCATCAAGGTACATAAATATGGGTAGTAGACTCACATTTAGTCACCAGAATATTTCTATGAATGAATTATTAATTTTATGATTTTTATTAAACAATGAGTACATAGCAGGAAAAAGCCTCACAAAAATAAAGTATTGAGGCTTTAATATTTATTGTTTATTAAAAAAATCAAAATTTTCAACATTCACCAATTTCTGCTGTATAAGGTCTAAAAAGGAACACCAGAAATAAATTCTCATATGAGCTACAATGGAAATACCAATAGCACTCTACAAAACAAAATCTTTATTTTTTAATCACACTCAAGGCAGTCTGAACACATGACAACAGCACATTCCATACACACATATCATTTATACAGATAGCACATGTCTTTTGCTTTCCTGGCCTTTCTGTGAGAGATCTTTATATTACAGTGGCCTTGCTGTTTTATCAGGAGGTTTTTATTATGTTATATAGTGTGTAGTTAATGAGAACATAAAATACCGATAAAATTAATTGCTTAGATATGTGCTGTGCATTTAGAATAGTCATCAACATTTTCACATCAGCTGTGTACTTGCTTATAAAACCTAAAAGATATCAGAAATCCCCAAATGAACTACAATGTAAATACCAAAAGAACTCTACCACAAAAATAAGCTTTGCTTCAACTGTCACACCCAAGGCAGTCTTTGCTTATGACAACTCCATGTTCCATGCACACATCTTGTTTATACTGACAGCACATGTGCTTAGCTTTCGTTTCCTATGTGGGAGTTCTGTCACCTCTCTGTTTTGTCAGGAACCCTTACTATATTCCACAACATGCATTTAGTATGGAAAAAAGACGTCAAAATAAAATATCAAATATGTAACTAGTGTTTAGACATCAACATTTTCCTATCAGCTATTTACTTGCTCAAAAACCTAAAAGATAATGTCAAAAATAAAAACCTAGAGGAAGTCAAGATGGCCGATCAGTGAGCAACAAAATACAAAGCCTCCAGGGAGAAACAACTTATAGGCCAGAATAAAACACCCTGGAGAGACCCAGACAGAGGGAGATGGATCCTCTTAACACAGGAAGAAATTAAAATGTAAAAAAAGCTCGTAAATTATGTCGGGACTACAACTGAAACAGCTAAAAATTATGGGACACAGCATTTTCGTTCGCTATGACCTGCCAAGTTTACAAAGGCCTGAATCCACACCAACTGGCAGAGCTGCCAAAACTCGTTCCTGCCGCCACTCACAGGAAGCACAGCAGTGCTGAAGTCGGAGGTTAGTGAGCCCAACAGAGAACGGAGCTGGCAAAGGGACCTTCATTAATCCATGGTTAGTGCTGGGAATGAGGACCCCCCCCTCCACAGGAAGGGCGAGACCAAATGGGCAACATGTTGGAATCTGGCAGGAGGAGCCTGAACTGGGAGCAACAGTGATGTCAGGTGGTTCTTCCCTCCCCAGAGCAGATTTGTGGGATTTGCTTGGACTGGGCCGCGCACCTGGCGGGACCCAATGAGCCTTCCCAAATCGATTCCCTGTGCCTAGCAAGCACTAACTGGGTGAAGGCACTTGAAGTTTGGCTGACTGGGTGGGAAGGGGCAGGCATAGGCAGCCACTGCTTGCACCTCAGTGACAAGAACAGGCAGGAGAGGGCTGAGGTCGCTCCCCAGCATGCTTTGGAGGAAATGTGGCCAACAAGGAAGGGGGCTGGGACCTGCACTGTAACCTGTGTGGAGGAAGCCAGGGCCATGACAGGAGAGAGAGGCAAGAGGAGGCCCCCAGCCCAGAACCCTGACAGCACTGATCCAAGAGAGGGGAAAACAAGGGAGCCTGAGGGCGGCAAACATGCAGCATCAGACATGTCTTCAATAGACATTAAGAGATATCTTCAGGACCTTATAGACGAGCTCAAAACTGAAATATTAAATCAGGTAAAGCAGGATATGAGTAGAGTAATAAAAGAAATGCTCTCAGGAAGCATGTCTCAGGATGATACAGAGAAGAAGGGAGGAACACAAAGGAGAGAAACATTCCATAAAGAATATAAAGAAAATATAGAATACATGAAGCAGATTCAAAGAGACTACTAGAAAATTAAAAACTCCATTGAAAGCTGGCAAAACACTTTAAAAGAAACTAAGGATAGACTATCAAAACTTGAAGACAAGTTTGCAATGTGTGAACATGAAAGGAAAGATCTCTTAAAAATAACAAGGAAACAGGCAGTAACAATACAAAGGCTAGAAGATGACAAGAGAATCTACAATTTAAGAATAAGAAATGTGAATGAAGAAGCAGGAATTACATACAGGTGAATTACAAAGGCTATTCATGGAAATTAAGGAAAACTTTCCAAACATGTGAAAAGAAAATGACATTTGGGTGTGAGGCATACAGAACTTCAGCCACCTACAACCAAAACAGATCTACACCCAGACATATAATAATCAACATGCCAGAAATTCAATACAAAAACACAATATTAAAAGCCATCAAAGAAACAGATTACCTATAAAGGTAAGCCCATCAGAATCACGGCTGACTTCTTGACACAGACTATCAGATCAAGAAGAGCTTGGAGCGCAATCTTCCAAGCCCTGAAAGAAGATAACCTCCAGCCCAGATTGATGTACCCTGCAAAACTGTCACTAGAAATTAATGGAGAAACAAGATGCTTCCATGACAAAGAGGAACTGGGGGAGTTTGTGACCACCAATCCAACCTTACAGAGAATACTGAAGGACATTCTAGAGAGAGAAAAAAAATACCAGGATTTTAGGAACAGTGGCAGAAAGGTCTCAATGAGTGGGGCAGGCAGCAGAATGAAAGTGAAAACTAAACAAAGGCAGAAAAATAGCATAGCAGAAATGAGGCAGAGAAGGATAACTAGAAACTCTAAAACAGATGGCCTTGATATGCTATATTGTTAATAGTGCACCAGGATTTCAAACCCACATTACTCACACTACTCTGCTTAGATGTATTATATTCTGTTCTAGTCATTCTACCTATACTAGATCTCAGGGCACAGATAGTGATCCTGAAAAAAACAGGATATAGTACGGTAATCATCCTTAATTTCCTATTAACTTAATCTAAAGCTCTGTAAAACCTACACTGTTTTACCTTGACTCATCATAATCCAATCTGGTTTATTGGATCACTGTTTTGTATTGATAGATTTTATTCAAAGCTGTTATGATTGATAGTATCAAATCTGAGAGTATAGGCAACTGCACTTAAGATGACAAGATCCACTAGAACATCCACTCTGGTTTGATTATTACCTGCCTTTGAAGTTTTATACTGTCTACAATATTTTATTTTACTAATATTGTTATGTACTGCTATACTCAATTATACTGCTATATTCAATTATGCCTGATGATATAGACATTCTATTGAAGTTAATAAGAAACAACACAGTAATCATTGTAGATCACTTTGTACTGTGGTTTTTATGTGACTTTTTGGTTTCATGTTTTTATAGGAATTTGTTTTGTTTTGTCTTGCTAAGTTTTGTTTTTCCCTCTAATACAGAAAGGATAGAAATACATACAGAGATTCATGCATGTGCAGCTGTTTACACTCTATCTACTTTGTATGCTTTAATTTTGTAACTTGAACAACTATTTATAAGAGGACAATATGTAATTTATTAACTAGTGATTTCTCACTGCTTTTTTTCTGAAGTTCTGTATTGTTTCTTCCCCTTTCTCTGTTTTGCTTTTCTTTTTAAGTAAAAAAAAAAAAATAAAAACCTATGTGAACTACAATGTAAGCACAAACAAAAGTCTACCACAGAAATAAGTTTTGCTTCAACAGTCAATCCCAAGGCAGACTTCACACATGACAACTGTGTGTTCTACACAACAGTACTATTTACACTAATAGTACATATGTGTTCTCATACTTTCTTGTAGGGCACAGTTGATATCATTTTGCTTTCCTGTTGTAATAGGTCTTTGTGATGTTCATGTCAGCTCACCAATGTGTCCCACAATTATTTTGTGTAGTTCCCTGGACAGAAATATCTTGGTTTTCCTCTGTTGTAAATGATCTCTTATGAGTTCCAGTCTCCATCCTCTAAAAAATTTCTCTGTGATATTTTGCACTTGCCACTTTCTTGGTAAACTATCAAGCTATCTGTGCCATGTTAGGATTGAGTAAAACAGAACCATTAGCTAATGCTTTGTGTCTCAAGTTTGCTTCATAACTCATCAACAACATGTACTCCACATTTGGTTTTGTTGTTAAAATTTTCCATTTGAGGCTTCCATTTTGTCAAGGTTTCCATATCAATATTTCCATCATGGTCAAATGTCGACACCAGCAGTACCAATTTGTTTTTCTTTGCCACATATGAAGTCAAAGTTGTACCAATACAGTTCTGTATTTTGAAATTACATTTTATTTCGAATTCCTGATTTGTTCCCGCATATAGTTCCTATACATAGTTCCTGTGCTGGTCAACTTGTTCTTTGTTAGCAAATGTAATATCAACTGGAAACCAGTAAAACAACTGTCAAATGTCATATTCCAATTAGTTTGGGAGATAGGAGTAACGAGTCTGTTTACAGCAAAATTCTGTTTATAGCTATAGGAATAAGGACCTAATGGCTGAGTTCCAGCAGATACGTCTAAAATGAAAGCCTACTAAGTCTTGCCATCTACAAAGGCATAATTTTTAAGCTGTTATTACATTCATGTGATCACCATGAGAAATCCCTGCTAAATACAGCAGACCTATAAATACTTTCAGTTCAGCTAATGAGGTGTCATAATAAATACAGTTTAGAATATGACTACTGGTGCATTCTTGCACCACTTACTTGCATTTCAGCCTTTGTGTATTTCACAGCATTTTATAACATTTCATTTGTTACAACTTCCAACACTGAATGGCAGTTCTAGCACTCTGTCCAAAATATTTCATCCTTGTAAAGACTTTCACTGTATTTTCAGACCTAGTTTTAACACTGTATTGTTCCATTTGGTTGCATGTCCATTTCATAATATTTTGACTAGTCAAACAGGCACTCATATTGCTGTTTTCTTCATCTGAATCAAGGAGGTCTGCATTCCCTGTGTCTGTATCAGTCAATTCTGGCTCCATCTCACTGTCACAAAAACTTTGGTTCACATGGCCAAATTCATTTTTGTTGTCATTGTCATAGTCGTCGTCATCATCATCATCATCATCATCACTGACCCACCCACAACATTCTTCTGTTATGAAGGCATGTATTTTACCCTAATGGATCATCTCATTATCCATTCATGAGTAATCCATGATTCACTTTTCACCTCCTTTGAAATTGAAACTTGCAAATCTGGTTTTTCATGTCCCACTGTACTGAGTTAGGCTACTTCTATCAGAAAAATAAAAAGAAAAAAATTTTTTTTAACAAATCCTGGATAGGTGTGAGTCTATCAGACTCTCTGTGATGCTTGGGTAAACATGCAGAATCTGAGCATAAAGGTGGATCCAAATCCCATTTTGCCACTTTTGCACATGTGCACACTATCTGATATTTGTCATATCAATGGGTAAATACATAAGTTGCTTCCTGTATCCCTCAAGGAAAGGTAGTGAAATTTGAAACTGGCTACGACAATGCTAAAGTACAGATTTACTTTTGTAAGGGATGGGTCTGCTGGACCTGGGTTTATGCCCCAAGTATTAATATTTCTCTGCACATGGTCTGACAATCCCCTGGAGACAAAATGGAATGCAGAGGGAAGTGGTGATTGTGGTACAATTTTACAGCTGCAGTTATACTGTGAGAGGGAGGACAGCTGGAGATGCCTTATGTTTGGGCTTTTTTGCATTGAGAGATAATCCTGATTTATATCTGAGGTGTAGAAGCGGACCATTGGAAGGCTAAATGCCTCTAGTCCTTGGGAAAAGTTTGATGCATCTATCATTACTGAGTCTGAGGTTGCCCTCCCTTATCCTTTGTACCCTAAGGACAAGAACTATGTCCCTCTATTTCTTTAAATCGTCAACTATTAACCAGAAAAAAGGCATGAGCACTCCCTGAAAAGAAAAATAGTTAAGATTACCTTTAACAGTCTGTCTCCATAGAGGGAAGTTACATGTGGCTATCAAACAACCATGGCTATCAAAACAATGAGAAGCCTGGCGATTCCAAAAAGAGTCTTTTGCTTTCACAGGCTTTAAAGGGATATTTCCTATCTGATTCAATCTTAAGAGATTTCTGTTCATTGATGACCTACAAGAAAAGTTCTGACTAGTCTGTCTATAGTTACAAACCTAAAAATTGTGAAAGGGTTTATTGTACTTCAACTTGCCATCTACAACTGGCAGAGAACTCTGATTAAAATGTAATTGTCTTGTATGTTTGTCTATTTAACATGTTAATAATGGGTTAACAGAGTTGCTTCATTTAAGAAAAAAATTTTAGTTTAACAATGTTTTTCTTTTTTATTGACTCTTTTTGAGATTTCTATGGAAACCATTTGCATATGTTTTCAAGGTAGTCAAACTTATTTAAAACATTAATAGATGAGGACTGATAGCCCCAAAGCTTACATAAAAGACAAAGTTTGATAGCATAGAGTTTGACAGCATAAAACTTATGTGTGATTGGGTTGTTATACATGTCAACTTTCAGGTATAAGTTCAATTTTAGTTGGTATAAAGATAATTGGACACTCAATATAGCCTAAATATCTTGGTTCCCAGGGTGAACAATGAATTAACAAGATATAAACAAAGATGTGTTTAAATTTGGTAACATATATCCACCATCCAGATTGTTAGCTAATTGAGATACTATCAAAAGTTTGGTTTTAAAAATGTAATGTTTGTCTACAATAACTTAAGAATTTTTTCTTGGTTACAGATAATATGTACAGCTTAACATGTTTAAATGTTATGAATTGGTTCTCAAGAATCATCTAAAGCAATTGTTGAGACATATTTAAGTTGGTTATAATTAAATGTTAAGCTATGTTTAAAGCAGTAAGATTTTCTTAATATACTAAGATGCTCTTGGTTAAATTTACACAACTAGACTTCAAAGCAAAAGGTTACGTATTTTATTAAAGTAAGTTTCCAGTGTTCACACTGCTATAAGTTTGGTTACTAAACAGTAAGCTTTAAGAAACAAAGAATATTTGTGGTGGTACACATCTGAATCCCAGCACCTGGAAGGCTGAGCCAGGAGAACTGTAATAAGTTTGAGGCCAGTCTGGGCTACATAGTGAGACACTGTTTCAAAAAAAAAAAAAAGAAAAGAAGAAGAAAAAGGAGCTGAATGTTAACTTGTAAAATGGAATGGTTTCAATTATCAGTACAGGGACTGGCTAAAGAACTATTATCTTAGTTTATGAATAACGTATTTGGATATATATATATATATATAGATATATATATATATATATATATGGTTTGCTGTGAGTCTAAATTCTAAAGTTTATAGAGTTAGGACTATGTAATTTTAATACACTGTAATTAATAGTTGCTCTCTTTTACACAATATATGTTTAGACCTTAAAAATATAAAATGATCAAAATTTCACATCTCTTTAAATGTGGTCTTGACCTTTAAACTTGATCTACTTCTATTAGTTTTGAGTAAACAAACATTTTGTTATTGTATAAATGCAGTAACTTATAAGGTGGGCAATAAGTCTGTCTGTAATCATTAACACTATTTTCTAAACTTATCAGAGCTGTAAAGATGTTCTGAATTCTTGTCAGTATGTAGTAGTTACACTTTATATTTAAAGGAGCCTAACATTTGACTTAAGAATAAAAACTATGTTAAGATTTCTATATAGGTATGGTACCAATTGTTGCTAACCTTGTGATATATTTGTGTTCCTCAAGTGTACTCACCTTCAAAGAAATAATACTTAAAAAGCATCTTATCCTACTGATGACTTATAGCTAAAATTGTTTATAATAAACTTTTTAGGATTAAGTATCTGGCTTTCCCTTGTGTTCTGTTTGTGGTGAAATGTGTATGTCAATCCAGCAATAAACAGCCAGCCAAATGACATAGGTAATCTTTCAAAGCTTATGCTTAAATGATTATTACATATATGTTATATGCATGTTACAACACTTATTCAAACACTGCACAGTCCAGGAAATGCCATCCTAAAAATTAAAGGTTAGACAATGCAGAGGGGCATCACAGAGGGGAAACAGCTCATAGCATGGAAAGGTAGGCAGCCAACAGCAGTAAGCCTGCTATTTCCCTTTCCCTTTTTATTCCATCCAGGCTGTAGGTGGATTGTTGCCACCTATACCCACACTCTTAAATCGCAGTATCACACCCTTAATCCACATTCACATACCTAATTCAGCCATCTTCAAAACTCTTGACCTATAACTGCATGAGGCTTGGGGTGGGGGGCATCTAGATACAAGTCAATCCCAACTAAGAAAAATCTAGGCAACTTCCCACTGTTCAAGGACTTGCTCCCTCCCATGTCAGTGCCTTTATATAAGCTGTTCCTTTTCTAGATATGTCCTGTTTCTTTTCACTGTCTAAAGCTTTTCTACTAAATGATACTCAAAATGTTATGTCTCAGCATAAAACCTTGTGATTCAACTCCTTTCATTTGGCTGTTATAATTAGTATCTTCTTGAATATTTAGAAAATGAGTCATATTACAGTATGTTATTTAAAAATGCAAATATATATTATGTTTCTGATAATTTCTTAAAATTATAAAATAAAACTTAGCCTCTTAACCATTGAGTGTACAGTTCTGGAACGTTAAGTATAGTCACATTGTTTTGCAACTAATCTCCATAACTTTTCATCTTGCAAAACTAAAACTGTATTTCTATTTCTCTCTTCCCCTAGCTCCTGGTAACCATCTTTCTACTTTCTGTCTATAAGAACCTGACTAATTTACATACTTCATAAAGTGGAACTATACAGTGAAACTATAATTGTTTTATTGGGACTGATTTAGCAGACTGTTCTCAAGATTCATATTACAGCTGTGTCAGGATTTCCTTCCTTTTCAAGGTTAATACTACATTTACTTGCCCATTCACTCATCGATATATATTTAGGTTGCCTCTACCTCTTTACCAAAAATAGTGTTGTGATGAACATGTGTGAGCCAATATATTGTTAAGATACTATTTTCAATTAGTTTGCATATATCCAAAAGTAAGATTGCTGGTTCTTGGGTTTAATTCTATGTTTTGAAGGATATCACTCTTTCCCATAGTGGCTCACAATTTTACATTGCTACCAACACCACAAGGACTCTTCTTTCTCTACATATGCACCAGCATCTGTTATTTTCTGGGTTTCATGGCAGTCATTTATGAGAAGTCTCCTGGACCCTGTCACAGTCTGGAGAAGTCCACATATGTAACAGGGAAAAGTTACTGAAACTCCAATAATTAATCCCAATTCACCATTTCCAGTGTAATCCATGATGAGAATAAAGACACTAAGACATATCTGTAGTTACGGGGTGCCAAGGGGGTTCTAAATCCACCTAGAACGATGTCTAACTGTAACAAAGATCTGTACCCAGGGCCAAACCCAGGTTTTATTAATTTGTGATGAGGGCAGTGACTCAGAGATAACTGAAAGGTTGGAAGTATGTGAATGCTGTGAGGTGGGCTAGGTAGGAGGCTTAATAGCATCTCTGCCATATGCAGAGAGGGATATGCATAAAGAGTAATCTGCATATCACAGATTGCATATGTATCTTCTGTTTGACTCTGATGTGTAATCTTCATGCAGAGATGTCATGACCTCTTTCTCTAGGCTCAATTCTAGCCCACAGCATGGTGTCACTCAGCCTAGTTCACGTAAACAGTGAGAACTATAATTGGAAGCCACTGACCTGCCCCATTGCTTCAAAGGCTACATGTTAGCACCTTGGTTAGCCCTGTTTTCATTGCTTAAAATCAATTGAGGGGATAGAGAAATATCCTAGCCGGCTCTGTACATATCAATATACAGATATAGGAACAGGTTTAGCCAAAATAGAGACAGATGCTTTTCTTTCAAGGACAGTCATCCTGGTGGTACTCCATATCCATTCTAAAGGGTATAAAGTGGTGGTGTATCACTGTGATTATATGTGCACTGAAATCTTGAGTATCTTTTGTTGGTCACTTATGTATCATTCTTTGAGTAATGTCTGTTTAAGTCCTTAGCCCATTTTAAAATTACATTCTGCTGTTGCTGACTTGTAGGAGTTATGTATTTTACCTGGTAAATTTTTGTTTTATTCCATAGGTTTTGTTCATGTTACTTGATGCTGATGAACTTAAATTTGCTTTCTTTGTCTGTACTTTGGCCGTCATAGTCAAGAAATTATTATCAAAGCCAATGTCATGAAACTTTTCTGTTTCCATCTATGAGTTCTAGGTCTTAAAACCATTTAGAATTAATTTTTATATGGTATAAGGTAAGGGTCTAATTTTATTCTTCAACACAAGGACATTCAGTTTCCCCAACATCTTTTATTGTACAGACATTTTTTCTCTTTTGGGTGACCATGGCACCCTTACTGAAGACAATTTGACAATACATACTTTTTATTTTATTCCATTGATCAATAGATGTCTTTATGTTAGTATCACATTGTTTCAGTCATCAACAGCTTTGTAACATGTTTTCAAGTCATTTTTTGATAGCCAACTTTTTATTTCTGCGTTCTGAAATACTAGATTTCAACTTGACCTAATTAATAGCTACTCATCCTTCAGATCTCAGATTTTATCCACTTTGGTAAGTTTTCCATGACCATTTCACTATCCCTTCAATGCTCACACTACACACTAGACTTCTGTCATGGAGCTTACTTTGCTTTATTATAACTGAATTGGAATTCCCAGCGGTCACAATCCCTAAGATAGAAAGGCCTCATTTATCATTTTAGCTTTTCAGTGTTAGCTCCTAGCAAAGTTCTTGCCCCACGCGGATAACCAATTAACACAATAAAAACTGAATGATAACAAAATGCCCTGAGCTGATAAAAACAATGAATAAAGTCTCAAGGTTCATGCACTTAAAATTATATGAATTTTCTGTATTTTTGATAACAAGTTTAATTTTTAAAAAATGAACAAACGAGGGCCAAAGATTTAGCTCAGCAGTGTAAGCACCTGCCTTGCAAGTGTGAGGTCATGAGTTTGATCTCTGGTACCAAAAAAAAAAAAAAAAAAAAAAAGGATGCCGCTAAAAAACATCAAATATCAACTGTAAAACTTAAGATATTTTATTTCCCCTTCATCTCATAATAAAAGAGAATAAAATTTAGTAGAACCTACATCTTAAATGCTTCATCTTAATTGATTTATCCCCCCTCAAAGAACCATGGACACTATGAATTTTGTTGATAAAGTGCTTGTTTTGTCAGGTGAACTAATATTCATGTTGCATTTTTAAGTCAACATTTATAAAATTTAGTAGAACCTACATCTTAAATGCTTCATCTTAATTGATTTATCCCCCCTCAAAGAACCATGGACACTATGAATTTTGTTGATAAAGTGCTTGTTTTGTCAGGTGAACTAATATTCATGTTGCATTTTTAAGTCAACATTTGAATATTTTTTTAAAAATCACAGTAGTGCGTATACTGCATATTAAACATGCACTGATCATTTAGACAAATGTTTATGAATCAGCTTACAATGACCTTCATTTCCTAATATTCATACCCTTATATACACCTGTCTCTTAAAAAGAAATACCATTGGTATGTGTAAAGTAATAAAATATTCCCAAAGTCCATAAAAGACATTGTGGCTTCCATCTTGATGTCTCTTAGGTGATTTATTTTGGAGTAAGCTAGCTTCTACATCATATACACATTCAAGAGCCACATGAAGAGATTCAAAAGAGGAGGAATTGAGGGTTCCCTCCAACATCCAGAAATAACTTGCCAATGTATAAGTGAGTACACTGGAGTTGATTCTCCAACCCCAATCAAACCTTCTGATGCCTGTAGCTTTCACCCACATCAGACTAGGACCTCACAAGAAACTTGAATTTAACAGCCTAACAACTCTCCTATCTACTCTCACAGAAACTGTGTGAGATAACTGTTTTAAATCACTACAGTTTGAGGTGACATCTCATGTAGCAATGTATTAAAAAAATAAGTTTATTTTCAACTGAGTTTCATTAAACTTTGACTTCAGTAAATATAAACAGTAGCTATCAGATTACTATGTAAAATCATTAGACAGCATCATATTATAGAATCAGGTAGATTTAAAGCACAGTGTTTTGAAGGCAGCCTTTCAATAAAATGTCAGATGCCATAAACATAATTATGTTGCCTGAATCTCTCATTCAAGCACAAAGGTGAACTCTTAAATGGCAGTAATAATGTATACACTATGAAAATCATTTAAATTTACAATTCTTACAAAGTAAGAGACCAGATTTAAAACAAGTACTGTACTATGCTTTATTTTTTCTTAAAAGAAAAACTTTTCTCCAGGAAATTTTTAAATTAAAACACACTTTAAGACATATATAAGCATATACAAAGTCACTGTGCAGTTACATCACATAAAGACAGGCAAAAAAGAATAATCAGTGGTGTAGGATGGCATTTATGGAATATATAAAAAATTCTAAAAAACTGATCTGGAAAATTTGATGAAAACATATATCCTACGCATTTCAGAAAGCTAATATTTTACAGCATTTTTTCATAATAGCACAATCAAAAGCAATTGAAATACATAAGGTATATAATTCCTAGGACTAAGATTGTTGTCCTTTAATATATTTTTTTGATTAGTCACTTGTCACTGAACAATGCAGTATCTTTGTACTACTTCTATATTTTTGGTTTTATAGTAAATAAGCCTTATTTAGGTGAAGGCTATGTTATGTATAAAATAAAAACTATACATACAAATAGCTCTTTCTTATCTTTCACTTTGAAGCTGTATTCCAGAATTTTACTTTTTATTTTTTTGTTACTGGGGATTGAACTCACAACCTGTGCTTGCCAGGCAGGTGCTTACACCCTGAGCTAAATACTCATCCCATATCCCAGAATTTTTGATAAACAGCAATCTCTGAGTATCAAATCATTGTGTCTTTATAAACATCATCAACACTCAGATTAATTTTTTTTAATAGGAACAGCAGCTGGACATGGTGGCACATATCTGTAATCCTAGTGCTATAGAAGCTAAAGCAGGAGCATTGCGTTAAATTCAAGGCCAGCCTGAAATACATAGTGAGATCTTGTCTCAAAAAACAGAACAAAAACAAAAATAAAAAAGAAAAGAGTTCCCATGCCCCTGGCCACCCCTGCGTGAGAATCATATCAGCGTTTCCTGAGATCTGAGCCATGTTGGAATTTGGGACCCTGGGAAAACAGGCAGCCAGCACGCCACTCTGGTAAGTGGCTGTGAGCCTACAGGTGTACAGGCTATAAATCACACATCCATCTCATACCACCCCCGCAGCAGGTAAGAGCCAGAAAACTGAGCATCTTTTGCAAGTTGGACCATATACAATATAGCAAATAAGGGGGATTTTCTTCTGCCATCTCTTTGAAGGCAAGTATTTTTTATCTGTTTTGCTCTGTTCTGATCAATGGTATTGCTCTATTCAATATTCTATTTTTATAATTTTGGTATTGCCTTTGATATTGCTCTACCTGATTGAAGGAACAAGTATTGTGAAGAAAACCAGATATACTATTGTACCTATTGCTGTTATCCCAGTAAGCAGCTGTGAGGTTCTTTACCAATTTCATTGCACTATCTCAACTGGCTCTATCCTGTCTTGTTCTGCTGTATATTTCTACCTTCAAAATAAAATAAATGAAACAAAACAAAATAAATAAAATAAAAAATAAGAAAAAGTTTAAAAAAGTAAACAACAACAAAAAAACAGGTCAGTAAGGTATTGAGCAACCTGAAACATGATATAACTAAACAGATAATGGACCTAAAAAGCAAAAGGAGGAAAAGAAAGTGCTCTAAACTGCATGTATAATTAAGTATATAGGACTGATAACCAGGTTGCCAAGTTTTTGTTGGATAGGTGAACAGAAGTGTTTGCAGCCTCACTGAATGTATACTTTGTATGCTTTAATTTTGTAACCTGAACAACTATATCCAAAAAGATAATATGTATCAACTAGTGATTTCTTACTGTTTATTTTTTTAACTTCTGTATTGTTTCTACCCATTTTTCTGTTTTGCTTTTTCCCCCCGCTTTCTTTAAATAAAATTAAAAAAAAAAAGAAAAAATAGTAACACCAAATTAAATATTCTACCGGAGCTGTTTGTTGATGGTGTTTATTCATGAAGAATAAACTCCAGGCTCATAGTTACCAGTAAATAATCATAGCAATCTGAAATATAAGACGTAGCATACAAGAAGCAGGAGTTTGTTTCCCTGCTTGATCATATGTAACTACATGAGAGAATTTTGTCATTATCTCAGAAGAAAAAAAGATGTGTCTTTGGTAGGAAGAAAATATAAAAATATAGTTATATAAAACTTCAGTGGTAAGCAAAAGGAGATTTCTTTTAACTTGATTATTTCATCCATTCTTACCTGAACTTTGCCAGATAAATACATTAACATTTCATCACTCCTGAATCAATAGTCATTGCTTTGTCAAATAAGATTCCACTGGTTTTTACATTTAAATCAGAAATTTTATCTTAAAGACAATGTATCCTAATAACAGTAAGATGGTAGTGATTTCCTAATAAAAGTAAATTAGTAAAATTGAGCACATTTTGTAAAAATAAAGATGTCTGATCGAATAATGATATTTTAAATTACAATTATGACTTTTTTCTTGGTTCTTACATGAATAAAATTCTAAGAAATTTTCAAGTCCCGATCAATTCATTCTCTTTCAAACTTTGGGGCCCTAATAAGAAGAGAAATGAAATCATGGGATTAGTGGGATGTGTTTCCTGAATCAGGTGATGAAGTTATTAATCTCTTCATTCTTTCAGTTTTTTGAATGCATCAAAAATAAGTCTCAGGTTAGTGCCAGGATGTTATCAACTCCCTGAAAATCTAGCTAGTCTCCTTTTCAAATGAAGTCTCAAAACCTTTAGTGGACAATTTTCTAGCTTGAAATTAACAACACAGTTTTGTTTTTATTATTTTTATGTATATACTCCTTCTGTTTTTATAGTAAATGCTACCTGCTTTTAATTCATGATTATTTCAGTTTCCCATAAAGTGATTTTAATAATCAATGATATAAAGAAATGACATAGAGGAAGTATGCAGATAATGCCAAAGTTTTGAAGTTAATATAAGAGTGACTTAACTTTCTCACATTAATCCATTTGGTCAATAAGTTAAGTGCTTGATGTAGATGTCATTGTTTAGCCATCATGAAGGAGAGAAAGATATTTTTTAAAATATAGGAAAGTCAGAAGAAGAGATTATTAATTTAAAATGAGGTAATCAAAACATAGCGACAAGTTAGCATTTTGGGAACACAGGTACAATTTAGACATGTAGAGATGAAAGAAAATTCTAAGAGAACAAAGGCATAAAAATACAGACCCAACTGGTAGTATACTCTGAGTCTTGACTTTGGTGGTGGTTACCTGGGCATCTATATATGTGGAAATTTATTGAAATGTACCACAAAATGGGTGCACATTATATGTAAATTTTTTCCTTGATAAACCTGATACGGTCTTTGATCTATCCAATGAAAGGAAAGTGAAGTTTCAGGTTTAGGGAGAAAGAGGTACTGGTAAACACAATAAAGACAAAAACAATCACAGTTTAAATCCAAGGGAATCAAAATTTTTTTTACATATAATAGTTTCTCAATTAAAAAGTTATTAGTCTTATAATACAAAAATACTAGTTTCACACTTAGTTTTATTTCTGGTAGGGAACTTACCTGACTTAAAGCTTATTTATTAAATATTCTGTTCCTACTCCAACAACCCCCCCCCCCAAAGAAACTTATACATTTATAGCATTTACCCTTAACAAGTAACAAAGAATACAATGAATATCCACTTGGGTTGCATACCTATGACAGTAATTAACAGAGTTTAGTGAAATAATTTAAGACACTCAGATCTTACATTGCACATTTAAATCTTGTTTCAGATAACTTACCTCAGAATTTGTTTTAACCTTTACCTCTTTTTGATGATCCAAACTTTTAGAATTATGTGGCTATTAAGTACATAAGGTATCTTCTATCACATTTCATAGTTTTAAGAATGCATGACTAGAGGGCCCCAGGGATTTAGCTCAGTGGCATAAGTGCCTGCCTGGCAAGCACTAGTGCATGAGTTCGATCCCCAGTACCCAAAAAGAATTCACAGCTAGAAATGGAGATCATATGGTAAAAGTATTATTATTATTGTCAACAAGTCTTGTTGGCATTATGAATAAAATCAATAACTATAAAGTCAAATTGAAAAAATGAATTAATTATGGTTTAGAGAAGCATCATGAGACCAGCAAAGATACCATTGTGTGATAAATTACAACATTAAGACTAATAAGAGACACGTGCATCAATATTTTACTGAGGAAAACACTGTCATATCATTGCGTTACCAATTTTCATGTTCCAAAAGGTTAAACTGATGGCAAAAAAGGCTTAGTACATGGAATGTCACAATTGAAGGCAGACAAAACTCAAGGACAGCAATTTTCAAATTGGTATTCTACGTAATTTTAGTCTTAGATATAAGCCAGTTGGACATGACAAAAGAGGCTCTCTGGCTAGGTAAATTTAGGAAATGCTACGATAACCTTCCTCTGGAGATTATGTACACATAAAGCAGAACAGAATAGGTTTTCAAGAGTTTTGCCTTTATAGTAAAAACAATGACAGCAACAACAACAATGACAAAAACCCCACAACAAAATCACCTTGATTTAATGCATTGTATTTGCACATCATTTGTCATGTTTAGAGGAAGTATACTAGCCTACTAAACTGCTTCAAAATAGTGTAGTCTTTTCAAAGTGTCTTAAATGACAAAACTGAGGCCTAGCATGCACAAGATCATGGATTTGATCCCTAGCACCACCAAAAGAACCGACCAGACCAGACCAGACAAAATCAAAGAAACAAACCCTAGAGATCCCATCTGATTAGCAGAACTTTAACCTTATTTCTTCATCCTCAGCAAGATGATGTACTTCAAGTACAAAACAGGACTCCTGTGTATACAAACATTTAATTTACATTTAATATTTTGTGCTGTGAATTAACTAAGGTGTTTTCTTTTAAAAATTGGGTCCCTAATAATGAAGACCAACTGGAGATTTACTACCAGTTGGAAATTTTGAGGGATGATTAAGATTTTTTGTTGTTGTTTTTTGGGGTTTTTTGGTACCAGGTATCCAACTCATGACCTCACACTTGCCAGGCAGGTGCTTATGCCAATGAGCTAAATCCCTAGTCTTGAGGGATGATTAAGTTTAGCTGAAGGTAATCACTAAACCAGTATTTGGATCATGTGTGGTTTTAATTGACTCATCAGTTGTTAGCTCAACTAAATCACTGTTGACTATCAGGTGAGTTACGGACACGTTATTCACCGAAGGTCATATTAATATTTTCAGATAAAACAATTCGTGGCTGTATAAACAAGAGCCAACAACATGGAAACAGTTTTTTTTCCGTATTTATAGTTCAGGGCTTTTGGGTCAGGCAAACCTTTTCATTTATTTTTGTAATCACTAGAAATGTTCGTTTTAATTAGTCTCCGAATCAGATTTTTCCCATCTTGGTATTTCCCAAACTCCATACAACTCTAAGTAAACGTAAGAACAACCAAAACATAATTTACTCTGTTTTTAAAAAGTACAACTGCGTGCCTTTTTCTCCTCAGGGTAAAAGAGAACGGAAACTGGACAAGTTAACTTGTTATGTTGCAACTTTAAAAGGATTAGGAATCAAAAGGGAAAATTGTTAACAACTTCCTTAAGATTAGTCCTACTTCCTCCAGAGAACTTCAGCACACCTTGCTACGGCAACGCCTTACGGGCAACGAGATGGTATCCCCGTTTCCTCAGTCATAAAAGAACCCACCACACGAGCGCCACTACCCGATTCCCCGGTTCCTTCACAAAGCGGTGACTCCTCGCCACCACCGCCCAGGTGCGGGCGACCTCGGCCCCAGCGGTGCGCGGCGCTTGGCCCAGCGCGGAGGGACCCGCAGGCCCGCGGCTGTCCGGGCCCGCCTCCGGTCTACCTGCCCGGCCTCTCCCGTACTTCCACCAGCTCCGGCCCCGGCCCCGGTCCCGCACAGCTCCCGGCTTTCCGGAGACCAAAGGGGCGGCCGGGCCGGTGGCGTCGCGGCTTCAGGCCGGGGCGGCAACACCCCCAACATCCAGGCAGCCCGACGCGGGGAGCGTCCCTGCGGCTGCCGAACGAGCCGCGTGGAGGAGGCTGCGCGGGATGGCAGTCTGCCGGCGACCGCGCGGGGGGCGGGGACGCGGTTACCTGCCGTGGGCTCAGACGCTTCCCGCCGCCGCCGCTCTCCTGGCCACCGTGACAGCAACGCGAAGGCCAAGAGCCGAAGCGCCTAGTGACAGCTCCCAGCGTGCACTGCGCAGGCCGGCGTCGACGTCCAGGGTTTGTGGTCCCCGCCCCCAGAACGTTCCTCGCCTGCTGGCGCTGTACGATAGCGCCCTCAAGTGGCCATTTTCAGGAAGCGTCCACGACGCTAATTACGGGAAATGGGAGGGAAAAGTCTCTAACAGGTGTTCTTAAGGCTCCAGACAAATCCCATTTTGATGGAGAGTTTGAAAGGATAAGAACTTAAAATAGCTGTAAATGTAATTAAGCAGGGTTTAAAGAATTCCTTTATATGAGTAACTTCAAGCCCAGAGAGTGCATGTGTGAAATTAGGAGACACGCAGTTGGTATGACATTTGGCAGCACTTTGGGTCTGGAGCACTATAATCATATCAAGCTGCTCCAAGGAGGATTGCACCATTTTCCCCACACAATAGAATAAAACAAGCGTTTGCCAAGGTTTGACTAGAAAATATAACTATTTAAAACTATTAAAACAACTGTGGAGAGTCGGCTGTTATAAGAATAGTGTACGTTTTAATATGTCTATTTAAACACTTGAAAGTCTTGCAGGTTAAAAATGGAAGAGAATATGAAAAGCTGAGGTTGTCATACTTCAAACAGATGAACTGTCAACAAATACTACTTAACTGGGGCATTCTGTAATTATTTGGATTACTGCAATAGAACAAGAATTTGTGCAATAACAAGATACAGTTAAAATTTTTTAAACTTTATTTTAGAAAATTTGTCTTAAACTTCTATCTATAGGGATGCTGAAGAATTTACTGTTTTTATCTAGAATTGCATCAGCCGGGTTTTGTGGCACTCACCTGTAATCCCAGAAATGGGAAGGTTGAGGCAGGAAGCTCATTACGAGTCTGAGCCTTGCTGAACTATATTGTGAGACCCTGTCTTAGAAAACAACAAAATAGGGCTGGGGATTTAGCTCAGCGCCATAAGCGCCTGCCTGGCAAGTGCAAGGTTGTGAGTTTGATCCCTGGTACCAACCCCCCCCCATAGCAACAATAAAAAAGCATTATGTAATAAGTAATTATGACTTTGAAATGATAAAATATAACATTAGTAAGCAGGACTTTCTATAACAAGCCATCATTTAAAAAATATCCTTTTGCTTTTAAAGTAATATATTGTGATTTCACTGTGGCTTTATATTTTTATGTTTCTCCAGTTAAAATATTTACACTCTACGATATCCTTTTCAGCGTCAAACTTTCAAAAATTATTTTGTAATGACATCTTGAGTTCTCTGAGTCAATCTTTACTTCTGAGAATAGTGGGGATGTACATCTGGAATTAATTTCATGTTCCCTTTTTTCCAAAGGTGTATGATGAGTCCTGTGATTCAAGCTACAAGACTTCACATTCCTCTACATTGGTAGCAGAAATTGGATTAGCATCTGTTTCAATTTTGGATGTAATAGGACTAAACCGAGAAGCAACGCCGAATCAGTACTTGAGATTTCTGGCCTCAGAGCTTAATAAGGACCTTAGTTCTTTAAAAGGGGTTTAGAGGCAAAGTGGACTATGAGATGTCAAAACCAGCTCCTCCTGCTGAGGATAGTACTACCTACGTTGCCTCTACTCCATTATCTGTTCCCTGCCCAAGCTGGTCAAGGAAATATACCTCAGTCCGAGTTTACGATCTTTTTCGGGGGGTGCTAATGCTCCAAGTCAAGCTCGTGAGAAGCATGGGAAGCATGGCCTCTCCAGCGCTCCCAGCCAAAACCAGATTTTAAAAGCATGCTCCTCGGCAGGGGCCCAGCAACCAGAGGCGGCGCGCTCTCCGCCCGGCAGGCGGCGCTGTGGATTGACCAGCGCTGCCGGCGTGGTCTGCTCCTGGCGTCCGCTCTGGGCGCGCGTGCAACAGATCCTGACCTGGGGGCTCGGGTGGGCCGGAGGCGCGGCCTGGGTCCCGCGTGGGCCGGGGCGCGCAAGCGATGGCGGCCGGCGAGGCAGAGGCGCGCGTGTTCCTGGAAGTGCGGAGACGGCTGGGGAGCGCGCTGCTGATCGTGGGGTAAGCCGGGCGGGGAGAGCGGGCGCCTGGTTGCCTCCGCCTCGCTTGGGACCCGTGGGTCCCTAGTTTCTTCTTCCTTCCCTGTTGCTCCCGGCCTTGGCCTCGGTATCTCTTAGGAGCTTTTGATGAAAGCAGGGTCTCCCTCCACAGCAGGTCTGCTGATTCACAATTTGGATTTTAACAAGATTCCCAGGATTCAAATGCGCGATAAAATACGAGAAATTGATGGGAAACGTTCGTAGCTGGTTGGTGGTTGTCAGGCATTTTTAGTAAAGGAGTGCAAAGACTTCCAATAAAGAGTTTAATTTTAAAGTTCCAAGGTGTGTTTTCCTGTGGTGTAAATAACCTGGTTTCCCACCCGGCCCTTCCTGGACAGCTCTCAGTGGGCGTGGAAGTGGTAAGAGATGAGAAACAGATAATAATATCATTCAATAAACATGTATTTGGTGAGTGACTTAAAAGGGGTCGCAAACTTCTTGTTGAAGCTCATTTTTTAAATTTGTATTCCAAGTTCTAGTGAGAAATCTGCAAACTTTTAACGTTATTCATTTCACAGGCAAGAAACATTTAGGGGAAAAAATGTTCATTTTGTTTTGTTGGCAGCAATTTTAATGGTTTGTGATCCCCCTGGCTTCCTCTCTTGTGACTGCTATTTCAGCTAAAGGAAGTTTGACGTCAAGATTCTGAGCTACGATGATGGTGCTTTGCTTTTTCTCTTTTCCTGGAATCTGCTGGGCACCAGGTAGAGCAGTTTGGGATTTGGCATGAGAACTCAGTTCAAATCTTAGCTTCATCAAAAAGATAGAATAATTTAACCTGAATTGCTTCAATTTTAATATAAGGCTATATAGAATTTAATACTTTCTGGACTTTTTTACTTTCTTCTGGAAATCCTGAGTCCGAGCAAATAGCCCCAATTCCACTAGGGTAATTAGCAGCTCATACCTTACCAGTTACACGCCCACAGCCCAAAGAAGAGGAGTCCTCTTCTGTCTGGGAGATTCACTGGTCCCTAGGAGCACTTGTTTAAACAATTTAAAAAACCTGTTTACTGGACTGCTCATTTGTTCCTGGTGATCTTTGACTGTTGGGCTTTATCATCTATCAGTTCCCTTACTCTAGAAGTGCCCTTTGCCAGTCTGGTTTTATTCAACAGAATTTCCCATTTCTTGGCATATACTTGGATTCAGGCTGTACATTTTTTATTGCTGGCTGCTTTCCTTCAACATAATATTTTTAAGATTCATGTTTCATCTGTTTCATATATCAGTAGCTTATTTGTTTTTCTTGCTGAGTAGTTTTCCATGCTGTGAATATTCCACAGTTAATTTATGTGTTTTCCTGATGTGGATATTTTGCCTGTTTCCAGCATGTGCTCATTATGAGTACAGCTGACATTACCATAGTTTGATATATATATTTTTTATGAGCATACCCTTTTGTTTTGGTGCCGGAAATCAACAGGACCTTGCGCTTGTCAGGCTGGCACTATGTGGCTGTACCATATCTCCACCATCTCCCCCCAACTTTCTTTTTCTTGAGTAAATGCCTATGTGTGAAAATGCTGGATCATAGAATAGGTGTGAATATAATTTAGTGAGAAACTACCAAAGAGGGCCTTAATGGCTTCACATTTTTTCCTTTTAGTATTGCCAGTCCTTTTGGTTTGAACCATTCTAATGGGGATAGAGTAGTATCTCACTGTGGTGTTAATTTGTATTTCTCAGGTGACTAGTAATGCTCAGCTTGTTTTCATTTGTTTTTTGTCAATTCATGTGTTGTAAAATTATAAAAATTTTTTCTAGGGAGTTGTTCAGATTTGCCCTTAAGAAAACAGGTTGGTTGTCATTGTTGAACTGAAGGAGTGCTTTATGTGATCTACAGACAGGATCTATCTATCTATATATATATATTTTTTTTTTCTGTGAATATGCAGATATTTTCTTCTAATCTGTTACTGTCTTTTCATTTTCTTGAAACAGGTTGTATATCCCTTAAGTGAAATGTGGGACACTAGAATTGTTTCAGATTTTAGAGTTTTTCATATTTTGGAATATTTACATAGAGCTCACTGATTGAGCATCCCAACCCTAAAAGCTGAAATCCCAAAATGCTTCCAAATGAAAAAAAATTCAGGTTTTAGAGCATTTTGAATTTCTTATTTTTGGATTAGGGATGCTCAGTGTATAGTGTCTTTTGATGAACAGAAATTTTAATTATGTTCAACCTACCCCTTTTTTCTATATAGAATTTTTTATATCTTAAAAATCTTTGCCTACTTCAAGGTGAACATCTTATTTCAAGGTGAACGTTATTTCTTATTTTCTTATTTTAATTTTCTAGAACCTACATAATTTTAGCTTTTACATTTTGATCTGTGATCATGTTAATTTTTGCTTGCAGTGAGGTAGAGGTCAAAGTTTATTTTTTCAATGTGAATATCCAGTTGTTCCATCTCCATTAGCTAAGATGACCATCATTTGTGTCATTGAAATAACTCAGTACTGTGTTTTCATCAAATATCAAACAGTTGACTTTACTGTTTACATGGTATATCTTTTTGTACTCTTTTATTTTCAATTTATGTCTTTTTTATTTAAAGAGAAAAAAAGCAAAACAGAAAAAAGTGTAGAAACAATACAGAAATTCAGAGAAAAAATTTATTTTCACTAGATGATAAATTACATATTGTCTTCTTAGACATAATTGTTCAAGTTACAAAATTAAAGCATACAAAGTGGACATTCAACAGTGAGGCCACAAACAGTATACTGTTCAGTGATCCAATAAAAACTTAGCAACATGGTTATCAATCCTACACACTCCCAAGTTCCAACATGGTGCAGAGCTCAGGAAGCGCTGATAATTCTTGCCCTGGAGCTGTGGGGGCTTGTGATCAATTTATGTCTTTATAATTTATTTTTAATAGCATATATCCAGGGATTTTTAAAGCCCATTTTTATAATCTCTGCATTTTAATTAGGATTTTGAGTACATTTAGAGTTAGTGTATATCTTGATATGGTTGTGTTTTATTCTTATTCCTAATTTTAAATGCTTCTGGTTTTCATCATGAGATAAATATGAATGGTAAATTGCATAGTTTTTGTAGTCCTTTTTTAAGCATTTTGATTGTGAACAGGTATTATATATTCTATAGTAATTTTCTGTATATATGGATGATAGGGAAAAAGACAACTTGCAATCTGTTAGATGTCAAATATGCTGTGTTCCTGGTCTCACAGCATTGAGGAATGAAGTCACAAACCAAAGGTGGAAGTTAGGAGAGTTTTACGGGGAATAAGAAGAACAGCTCCTGAATTTCCAGGTGGGGTACATAGTGGGTGGCTACTAAGGCTTTTGTCAGGATAACTTATACACCAAAATCACAATATGGGTATAATGTGGATCAAACTATAATCAGCCTATAAGATTACAAATATAGGGCTGGGGGATATAGCTCAGTGTCACTGCACCTGCCTGGCAAGCACAAGGTCTTCAGTTTGATTCCCGGTACAAAAATAAAAAAGATTTACAACTATAGTTACTTATTTAATATCAGTGGTATATGGAAAGATTAAAGGACTTGTTGGAAATGGAGGGGAGTATGGGTCCAGATATTCTGGTTATCCACCTATGAGGCTGATGCTCAAGTTGCTGTTTATCTCTTGTCTTGCAGGCTTTGCTATTGTTTCTCCATCCAGATGCTTGGGTCTCTCCAGATTTGCCTCCAACCACAATTCTGATGTCTTTATTTTTTTCTGTTAACTTCCTTGAAGGTCCAATACCCTTCTGACTGCATATTAATTTCTGTCTAATTTATCTGTCTATAATGTGGAGATGATTGTGTTTTTTCTGTTGAACATTTATATCTGTGAGTTATATTAGGAATTTTTTTTTTTCTGGTATCTTTGAGACAGGGTCTCATTATGCAGTTCAGGCTGGTCTTGAACTGACTTTGTAGCCCAGGCTGGTCTTGAATTTGCAACAATTCTCCTGCCTCAGCCTCCCCGAGTGCTGGGATGATAGCCCTGTACCACCACACCTAGCTTCAGGAAAATCTATTTGTGTTAAACCATTTTAGAATTCTTGGAAAAACCTTGGCTATTCATTTATTCAATCTATAGGTGTTTATGAATTCTTACTTTAGCCAGAACTCAAATTCAAAGCCCTGGAGATATAGCCATGAACAATAACAAAAGCAAAAACCAAAAAACCATGCCTTAGCTTACAGTTGAATGGTGGTGGTAGGGCATTGGTGGGCAGAGAATATACAATGCCAGAGTGCTGAGATTACAGGCAGATACAACCACACCCAGCTATATCTATATTGCCTTTTATGCTGATACTTCTTCAGTCCATTTTATAAATAAAATATAATATACCATGTTGGATAGAAAAGAAGTACCTGGTGTGAAAAACAAAGGGGAATAGGAAAAAAATATTGCAGTGTCTTGTGAAAAACAAAGGAGAATAGGGAAAAATATTGCAATGTCTTTATTTCAAAAAAGAAAGTAACATTTGGGTAATAAACCAAAAGAGACAGGCATAAATTATGATTGCTAGTGGGAGACTTTCCTTCTGAAAGAAGTTTGGTTACAGGGTGCCCAGTTCAGAGAAATGTGAGTGGAGTGTGAAAGCACATACAGAATGGTCTTATTTTGGTGTGCTGGTGAATGTCCACCAACCTAATCTTCAGGAAAACAAAATGAAATAATAAAAGACTCCGCTTTGCATCGTTTGCTGATTACTGTGTGTCAGTACTTTTGTAACAGGGTTAGTGAGACCGGAGTTAGAATTCTATTAGGTAGTAGGCCAAGGCCCCAAAATGGAGGTAGGAGGCCAAAATTAGAATCTGCTGAATTACAACCCTCTTGGGATCTCACAAAACTCTGCCAAGGGTCTTTTGACTGTCTGAGACCTCCTCAGAGCATGATCAGGCAGGCCATTGGCTCAAGAGCATGTGGACCCTGTGTGGATGCTGTGTGAAATATGTGGTCAAAAATATGAAGTCTCCTATAGGATAGAAATTATATTGCTTATACAACTGCCTGAGCTCCCTTCTATATCCTATAAAAACACCTAGACAGAGCTCTTGGAGGTATCCTACTTACAGCCCCCTCCTAGCTAATGGGAGCTTTAGTTCATTCCTTTATATCTTTTTCTTTCTTGTCTTCATATCTTTTAAATAAATTTGCTTGCACTTTACCTCCTCTGTCTGTGGTTTCATTTTTCATCACCATAAGACACAACCTTGGCTTTCCAGTAACACTTTCAGCATGAATGAAGTTTTGGTTTGTGTCTAGATGTCCCCCCACAGCCTCATGCAGCCATGGGGGAAAGGTTTTCAGAGGTGGTTGAATCTAGAATTTGTGATTGATTCATTGTCCAATGCTAGGATTAAGTGTGAGTGCTACATCCTGCATAGGGCAGATAGCCCACACACAATATAAGGGACAGAAAGAACTCTTGCTCTCTCAACTCCCCTCCTCTACCCTTCCCCTCTCCTCTTCCTCTCTCTCATATGTTTATTTTTTTGTTGTTTGTTTTTTGAGACAGGGTCTCACTATATAGTTCAAGCTGGCCTTCCACTCACTGTGTACCCCAGGCTGGCTTCAAATTCATGGTGGTTTTCCTGGCTTAACCTCCTGGTTGCTGTGTACCATCATGCCCAGCTCAGGAAAAATCTCTTAAATAGCCTCTAAGCAACCTCAAAATTGGGAAGTATGTTACTACCAAAGTATATTCAGACCTCCTTCATGTTTTACCAGTTTCCATATAATATTTCTAACAGCAAAAAATTTACTACCAAAGTATATTCAGACCTCCTTCATGTTTTACCAGTTTCCATATAATATTTCTAACAGCAAAATAATCCAGGTTAGAGTCATGAATTATATTTTTAGGAGTTGAACCCAGGGCCTCTCACTGACCTACACCCTCAGGGTTTGACTGAGTTACTAAATTGCTCAGGCAGAGATATTCCTGCCTCAGTGTCCCAGAGTGCTGAGATGTAGGCATATATTACCATGCCCAGCTGTACATTACTGTTTATTGTCATGCTTCCTTAGTCCATTTCAATCTGGAAGAGTTACTCTTTTTCTTACACTTTGATGATCTTGAAACTTTTGACTATTGTAGCCCAGTTGTTTTGTAGGATGTTCCTCCATTTGGGTTTTTATATTTCCTCAAGATAGATTCGGGTTATGTGTCTTTGGCAGGAATATCATAGAGTGTTTCTGTGTTCTCATTGTATCCTATCAGGTGGCACATGATTTTGATTTTTTCTATTACTGCTCCTGTTAACCTTGAGCAGCTAAGTGAGGTGATATCTGTTGGACTGCTCTATTTTAAAATTACTCTTTCTTTCTAATCAAAAGCTATCAATTGAACAACTATGAGACTCACAATACTATATCCTATTATTAGATTTTACTTTATTTGCATTAGGAAGAACATAGATGTTGCTTTCTCCTTCCTTCCTTCCTTCCTTCCTTCCTTCCTTCCTTCCTTCCTTCCTTTCTTTCTTTCAACTCAATTTCTACCTGATGTAGCCAGGGAAGTCTCTTTAGGGTGTCCTTTTTTGGACATTTCACCATCATTCTTTGATTTCCTCACTTTGCATAGCAAGGTGTTCTGGGCTTGTCTCATTCTTTTTCTGTTCCAGTCCCATTGTAGCATTTTCCCCAAGGAACCGTGGTGGTTTATTTTGTTTTAGTGTAAAGTGGCCTTTACAGTCCCAGATCTGAATACTAAAATGTACTCATTACTATTTGGTGTCACTTCTCTCAGAAACAGGCGTTTGTGTAGTGTATATATGATGTTTATATATTGTTATGGCTTGTCAACTGCCTGCCAACTGAGCCTTATGTCATGGGCAGAATTTTTGGAAGTGGCTGGATTTGGGATGTATGAAAGTGGTTTAAAGGTAGGTGGTACTGAATTAGTCCACTAATTGGTTTATCATAGTTCTGGGTATGGGTAATGGGAAGCTCCACCCTGGGTGTGGGTGGCACCACTCAAAAGACTTACAGCCTGGATGGCATAAAAGGGAAAGGGAAGCTGCTGCTTGCTGCATGCTGCCTCTTACCTGCTTTGCTCAGGACTGTTTCTCATCTGCCATGCCCCTCTACATGCTACCCTGCCTTGGAGCCAGCTGATTATGGACTGAAACTTCTACAAACCCCTCTTTACCTTGTGTATGTTATGTGTTTTAGCTCAACAATGAGAAAGTAACCAAGACACATGGAAAGCACATACACACATACATACAATTGCATTTACATTTACCAATATTATCTGCTTATATGTTGAAAACCAGAACTTCACACACAGAGATTTCTAATTCCTGTATACTGCCACAGTGTCCATTTTAATTGTCTCCCTTTCTCTTTGTAAATCTTCTCCCTCAGTGAGATTCCTGGCCCCCATTAATCTCATGATTTTATTTCCCTCTTCAATCCGCCTCTAGGTAACAAGTCTGCTGGCGTCCTTTGCTGCTTCCTCTCTCCTCTCTCATTATTGACACTCATTCACCTGCTTGAACCCTATTTTAACTGAATGTTTGTATCTTTAAGAAATTCACATGTTAAATTCCAAAGCCAACGATGGCAAACCTTTTAGAGTTTTCAGTGATACTGTCAGCCCACTGTGTGTGCCACAAGTTTGCCACCACTGCTGTAATGCTGTTAGGAGGAGGTGGGGCCTTTGGTAAGTAATGAAGTTTAGATGAGGTCATGAGGATGAAGCTCCCATGATGAGATTGAAGTCCTTATAAGAGGAAGAGACACCAAAGATGAAACATTTCTCTGCAATATCATATTTAGGCCATCTAGCAATGCTACATTGTCTGCAAATACTTGAGCATCTGCAGATCAAAAATGTTCAGAAAAAAAATTGCATCTATACTAAACATATGTAGACTTCTTCCTTATTATACCTTAAAGAGTAACAACTATTTACATAGCATTTACTTTGTATTAGGCACTAAGTAATGTAGAGATGATTTAAAGGTTACAGGAGGCTTGCATAGGTCACATGCAAGTACTGTATTTTCTGTCAGGCACTCAGTAGCTGGATTTTAGTATGTACTGGGAATCTCTGAGTCATTCATTCTTCCATGGGTCCCAATGAAATTTCCAATGGCAGCGGTAGCCAAGAAAGGCTCTGAAAACCCATGCTGAACTGCCTTCCCATCCCTAGCTCAGAAACCTTTTTCATGTGCTGGTGGTCCCTCTGGTGGGCACTCTTCACCCTGTTTGGTTTCTCACTTCCTTCCCAGGCCACTGCGCTTCCCTCCTCACCTTTTAGATGCCTACCTTGTATTGATTGAAGAGTTTGAAGCTGTCTTTTCTTCAAAACAACAACAGCAAAACACAAAAAAACAACCAGCAAACCAACCAAAAACAGGTTCTTGATAGTCTGTATTGCCAATTAAATGCAGATGCATGTGTTTTGAAAAGGGACTAGCCAGAAAGTAGCCTTTAAACTTTCTAAGGCAAATTAAGAGGGCTGACAGATTCACTTGTGAACACAAGGTCTTCCCTCTGTAAGTAGTTAGATAACACTGAAGCAGATGGCCTGCTATTTGCACTTAAGCAGCACAAAGTGGATAGCTTGCCATCTGCATTTAAGAGGGAGCCACAGGGGGACTGCCTTGTAGTTCAGTAGTATTTAATGTGCTGGGAGTCCTGGGTTCAGTTCCCAGAACCAAAATAAAAACAAAAGAGGAGGCCACAATCACTTTGCACTTCTGTTATAATGCTAAGCACATTTCGTCTTAGAAGGATCATTTCTGTATGTATCACCATCACTTTCTATGTTACGTAGTCATTTCTGTGCATGATTTCATTCCCCTCTACATTTGATGCCTGTTGCGAAAGGACTGCATTATACTCTTTGTTTCATGTACTGCCTACAGTAATCTGTGTTTATCGTTAATGGAATTAGAATGTCCTTTTAAATCTGAAATTTAAATATCACTGTTCTTGTTTTTATCTTAAACATGACATGAAAGTTTTTCTCCTGTATCTTATTTAATCATGGTTTCCTTACCAAAATCTTATATTTCAGTTAACAGTGCTTTACTGATTACTGTGATATTAATGCTGGCCTCAGACACAAGAATAAAACTGTGTTGCAGGACTTTCATGATATAACTGTGAAAGGTTCTCTGACCTGATTTAAAACTGCTGTAGATTGGTTTCCTTTAGCATCTATTTGTGCTGTTATTCTGGAGTGATGGTTTTACAACCTCTATGGAAGGAAGAGTCACAGAGAGATCCATGACCATGTTTTTCTTCTTTTATCATGTGACTTTCATCAAAGAGAACTAATGTGTTTGAGTTTTGTTCTTAATTGTTAGAGAGCCAAAAGGAGGAATGCCCGTGGACCTTACAATAAGGCCCTTCTCCCTCCGGTTGGTAACCTCTGAGCGCTGCACGGAGATCTGGCTGCCAGCAGAGGTCAGGCTTGTACCTTCCTCTTGCCGTGGGCTGCAGTATGTCGCTGGGGATGGACTACACCTGAGGCTGCAGGCACAGGCAGAGTTCAGCACAAGTGAGTAAAACCAACACTTCTGTTCAACGTTTCCTTTTTTGTTATAAATCAAAGGTAATTTTTTCTTTAAAGTGAGCATTTCCCAAGTGAAAAGACTGTTCATTAGTGGCCCGGAAGAGCTGGAAGGTTGACAGACTCCAGGGTCTTTGTCAGCTCTACTAGTTAGCAGCTGTGTGTAGCCAGGCCTCATTCTTTATTTTTAGTGGTCTTTTTTTTTTTTTTTTTTTTTAAAGTGGATTTTATTTTTAGAATACCTTTAGGTTTATAGCCAAATTGAGCAGAGACTTCCTCTGTACCTTCTCTTTTGTTTCTTTAGTTGTAAAATTTCTGGGCTCATGGTTGACAACTGAATGACACAGATTGTCCAAGGAGAGACTATTCAGAATAAAGCAGCAATACATATCCTGAAGTTGAGTGTAATAAACCATAATTTGCTTTTTTGATTGTCACTATGACTGTTACAGTTGCAGTATTTTATAATTGTAAAACAATGCAAATTGTATTTGAATTAAGGAAGTAGGAAATTTTGTAAGATAGTATGATTATTAAATATAATTATTGTCATTGCATTATACTTACAGTATAAGTAATAATGCTTTGGGGAATTAAAATGTAAAGAGGGGGAACAGAGACTGTAAAAACCCTCTGTGATACCTATTTGAAAAATATTATAAGGGTTCATTGCTGCTTCTCTCTCATAAATCTTTCATCTAAGTTGTATGGAACCTGGACTGAAGAAAACAGGATTTCCTGCGGAGCTATTTAAGAGATGTTAAGCAGTTCTCTGACTTTTAAAAGGAAAGAGAAGTTAGACTGTATTTTGCTTCTTTTTTTTAACCTAAGAGTAATTTTTGCTAAAGTTCTGAATTAGTGAATAACAGTTTAAGTTCCATGGTTTCACAGTTGGCATTAGGAACAGGAGGTAAGGAAATGAAATGTCATGGAGCTTAAGTGTCATAGGATAAACACTAAGAATGGCAGTTGGAATAATCATGGAAGGAAGGATGAAGTCACCAAGTAGATAAAAAAAAGATAAACTCCCTGAATGTACGTAACTGTAGGCTGAGGAAATTTTGTTTTGGGAAAGAGGCTGAGTCTGGATCTTTGATGTCATCACCTTCTCCTTCATTTTATTTATTTATTTTTGGTAGTCAAACTCAGGACCTTGTGCTTGCTAGGTAGGCGCTGTGCCACTGAGCTACACCCCCAGCCCACTTCTCCCTTAGCAACAGTAACCACAACAGGAATTTTGTGTTGGGCCTGAAAACTGGGGAGAGGTGGGTATGAAAGCCACAGTGGTTTCTAGGATTGTAATTTTACAGATAGAGGAATGGTGACCTCTAGGGACACAATATTTGGTTGTTGCCCACCCATATTCTATAACTGTGAATGTACAAAGAACAAAACTAGAATTATTTAAAATTTTTTAAATCAACAAATACTGTTTAGGACAAAAATAAATTGACTGCCATGTGCTTGCTAGTGAGGCTATTGTTTGTGTTCATTGGTCTCCTATTTTTTATACTTTTGAAACATTTTTCTTAAAAATCTGAAAAAGAAAACTTTCAAAGGCTTGTTCCATGGTGCATGAAAGTATATGCAAAGTGGATTCCTCAGCACTTAATTGCTCTACTGCTCTCCACATAAAAGGTGGAGAATAAATATTTGCTGAATGAATAAATATCAGGTAGTTGAATTCTGATGTGGACTTGAATCAAACTGGTGGGAAGTAACTTTTGAAACTTCAGTGGTGTTTTAGGATTTTTTTTAAGCCTACTTCTCAACTGAAAGAACACCCTTTTAAGGTCAACCATACTAGATGTCATACTATATACTTTTTTGAGTGTAAAGTAAGTCACAGCATAAACCCTGAAACAGAACTGGTTACAGTAGCTCTAACACTAGCATTGACTTTAGTCCCAGCACATTGCTTTTCCAGGATTTCTTGGTATTAGAAAGTTCTGGCTTTTAAAGCTGACCCAATGGCCAGCAGAGGGTAGTGTTTCACTGAAAATTTATTTATTAGTTCTGAAAAGACTATTTTAGGTGTCTCACCTAGGTGTCCTTTTTGTTTGCTCAAAGTTAAATAGGAATCTTGTATTTTACCTTGGTGCAATAGGAATTTATGAACACATTTGGAAATTAAACTGCAGAATTTTTAATTACAAAGGCTTAGACTTTCTAGCATCAGTGTTTTAATCCTTAAAATACACACAAAGTAACATAAACCAAATTCAAATTACTTGCTTTTAATGGCTATGACTTGATTTCTTCAACAAGAAACAATATTTTAGAGTTTTAATTTAAATGAAAATTTCATTTTTTTGACAAATGAAATAACAAATTCAGGAGAGTACGCTTATGCTGCCATTTCACATAGTATGGGAAATATGTATTTCCTCCACAGCTTTTAACTTTCTCACAGCTTTCATCATAAATTGAATTTTCATTTTGGAAGATCAGATTCTTTTTAGGAGCCATCCTGAAAATCCAATTTTTCTATATGTTGGTAATGTGCCAAGGGGACATAAACCTTATTAAAACCAGATTAAATCTGCATTTTAAGAGCTCTCTTTACCAGCAGTCATGGTGATGACAAACCATACAGTGAGATGGAGCAGAGGAAAGCCATGGCTGAGAAAGGCCTGGGTAGTTAGCTGGACAGGAAGGAAGTAATCCCTCTTCTCATCCTTTTTTCCCAAGCCTCATTCATAGAATGAGAGAAGTATTGTTCTCATGTTACATGGGCAACCAGGGCACTGCCTATCTCTGAAACATTTAGAAAAATCTGTCTTTGCAGACACTTCACAATGTTTGCTTCTGGTTGAGTCATCTGATAATATTAATTAAATATGTATTTCTGGGTAGATCACAAACAGTGTGTATTGATAGTAATTTGTTATGGCTAGTAAACTTTTAAGTATGTTACTAATGTTTCTTCCAAACCTCTAAGATTTGATATTTCATTGATTTTCTTTTAGAACTGATTTCAATCTTTAATCAAAGCTCAGAAGCCCAGGAATGTTGTACATTTTATTGCCAGTCCTGCGGTGAAGTCATAATAAAGGACAGGTAAGGATGCATTTAGGACTGATTAATTCTGTGCCTGGCAGTGCCTTTTATCTTTATCAGAATTTTTGAAGTAATTACAAATGGAACAGTGCAGATGCCCTTAAAATGAGTCTACGGCCTTAATGTCTCTTTGAACAAAATCAACCACAAACCTCACCAGTGTTGAGAGTGGAGCTCTTCTCAGAGTGATGAGGGTCTTTGTGGAAGGCTGGTTAAGGGAAAAAGGCTGGGCGTGGTGTAAGAGCCTGGACCTATCACTGAAGCACCTCTCTTCCCAAAAAGAGACAGAATCTCACCTCATTTGTTTTATCCATTGTGATGGTGACTGAGTTTCCATGTAAGTGAATTTTCTGCCTCATAGAAGCTGGTACAACAGGATTTTTGATCTGAGCTATTTCTATTGGTGCCTTTCTAAAATCCATTTCCTATTTCCCTCTCTTATTAAAACAGAGAATACAGAGCACAAATTAACCTTTTCTCAGTGATTAGGTTAATCTTGTTACCCATTTTTCTGATGTGCTGTGATTACCCTGTTGAGGCAGGTAGGACTTTTTGTTATTTTCTTTGCATTCCCAAGTTGGCTTTTCCAATTATTTTTTTGCTTCTGTCATCCTCCTGTCAGATTCTTGTTTCTTTGGTATAAACCCCTTCTTGAATTTTCAGCTTCAAATCACTCATGGGTTAGAAAGACAAATGAAAACCTTATTACTATTAAAATTATTTAAAGAAAGAATTTAGAATTCTGCATGCATGGGTTTCCTGAGACAAGTGCCTGTAAATGAAGATATTTCATATATGAAACATACGCCTTTTCCAGGGTGTTTTTTTTTTTCTTTTTCTCAATAATGCCATCCCACTACCCTCTATGGCCCTTTTCCTATTATCTTTTATTTTGTTCTTTAATTTATTTATATTTTGGATTTCTCATAAAAGAGAAACTATGCAATATTTAAGGTTGCATGTCTGATTTATTTCATTTAATCAGGATACAGCCTTTAAATCCTTAGTATGCCTTGTTCATTCCTTTGTGAGTTTGTCTCTCCACCCCCACTTTTCAGCTCTCTCCCACACACCCTGTGCACCCCCAGCACACACTGATATTGCTTATATTCTTTGTGCAGCTCTGGTGATCAGTGTGCCATCTCACAGTCTTTTCAGTGCTTTTCTTCACCGTGGATCTTGGGAAAGCTGCTCATTCTCAATGTACACTCTGCTCCCCACATATTCCCTGCTCAGCTCCTACCTCACAAGGCATGGTACCAGGTTCTATGAACCTGGGTTGTGTAAAGTGCTCTGCCAAGGTTTATGTTTGCCTGTCTTCGTAATTAAACTATAAACCCTCCAATGGGGATAGTCATACTAATCTCTGTATTTTTTATTTCCACTTTATTGCAATTAGAGTATATGGTAGTGTCTAGTGAACAGACTCAGAAGTCATACTGAATTTTCATCTACAACTTACTAGTTGTGTGATTGTGGGTAAATTACTTAATCACTCTGTGCCTTGATTTCCTTTTTGAGATAATGTGAATGACAATATGACTTATCTCCTAGGGTTGTTGAATCAAATGGTTTTAAGTGTTAATAGCAGTGCCTGGCACATGGCAAAAATTCAATATATGTTAGCTAATATGAAAATTAGCATCCTTTTTGTCAATAGCATCAGGCACAGTGCCTTATAAATAATGTGCTCCCAATAGATTTTTGCTGTGTTGAGTAGATTCTAGTGTATTTATTTTGGGCTTCTACCAGCCTTTTTAGTTTGCTCTCTGGTTCTTGGCAGTATTTCAGGTAGATAAGATCATCTAAATTCCCCTCATGTTTTGGGAGGTTTATAGAGGCAGCATGATTAGAACAACTATCTTGAATAAGGACTGGTGTGACTTTAAATCTACAGAGGAGAGAGGAATATCTTTGTTCAAGTTACCTAATGGTTAAAGTTGCCACAGAGTATGTACTTGGGGACAGGCCCACTTTATCTGGAAAGGTCCAAAAGATCCCAGCTTCATTGCTGTTTAACCAAAAACCTTGTTCTCTTTTCAGCCTGTTTCACGCTTTGGTTTAATTCTCAGATGAAGTTTCTGAAACATTCACTCCTATACAACTGCTCTCTAGACCTGGAAGCTAACAGTTGCAATGAGTTAAATTCAGTGTAACAGTATTTCCAGCAACCCTTTTCAGTAGGGGATATCAGTTCTTTATCAAATGGTATTTGTATTTCATTGGAAAAGGAAGAGGATATGAAAGATGCCTGGGGTTCCTATTTAGGAGCTATATGTTCTGTTTTTGTCAATCCTTTCTACCACCATGGAGTTGATGTAGAAAGGCATGGAGGCTGTTATTGGAGAACAGCTTCATTTATTCTCAATAATCTGAACATCAGGAGGCCCTGGAGTATAGAGGCAGGAGTGGGTGAAGGTACCTGGGTTTGAACTTCCACTTTTAACTAAGTAGCTGGGGACCATGTTTGTATCAATTCAGCTCTCTAGACCTCTTTTCCAAACTTCAGAGGTAAGGAATGTAATATGTAACAGTAAATGCTCAACAAACTCTTTTTAGATACTGGTATATCCCTTTCCAAAATATTTTTTTTAGAAAAATAGCAAATCTGGTTGTCTTGGTTACTTTTCTGTAGTTGCTGGGGCAAAATGCCTGACACCCAAAATGAAGGAAGGAAAGGTTTATTTAGCTCACTGTGAGGGTTTCAGTCCATAAAACCAAGGCTCCAAGGCAAGGTGGCATTGTGCAGCAGGTAATACCTCAAGGCAGCAGCCAGCAAAAGTAGCCAGAGCAAAAGGCTCTGGGGTAGATATAATCACACAATCTCTGCGTCCTCTTCTTGCACAGAATGAGGATATTTACAAAGCAAGGATTCTGGTTCCTTGCTGAATCTCTTAGTTAAACTTCTAAACTGCTCAAGTTGATACAATGCATCTACCATAATATTAGTGTTTAGCCCTTCTGATTCATGTTGTCTATATGAATGAATCACTTCTCTTAGATGATAGTGTACTTGGCCCTTGGTTTGTTTTAGCAAGGCTTACCTGAATGCCTTTTCTTAGTACATCTTTGTGTCCAGACTATATATGCCTCTTGGACAAATGGATAAATCCTTACTGTGTGACTGAAGGTGTTAGTCACATCTCATTCTTGGGCAGCATACTTCAAATAGTGGAAAGATCTGCCTCCTGTAGTCTCAGCACATAAGTAACATGATGATCTGTGTGGTCTTCTTACTTCTCCCTTGGTTACTTATTTTACTGCATAAGGGAGTGGGAAGAACTTTGTAAGTTGAAAATAAAGCCAAAGGTGTTCCAAAGAACTTGTGTGCTATCATCAAAATCAACTAATCATAAGCATCTTTCCCAGAAAGAGGCTTATGTTCTTGGACTGCATTGACTGATCCACATTGGGAGATCACCTAATGGGAGTCATGGAGCAAAGTTTAAATCTACTTACTGACAAGCCTTTCTTATCTAGAAATAAGTTACTTCAACTTTATGGACCTCAGTTTCCTTATCTGTAAAATAAAAACTTGAATTACATAAACCTGTCAGTCTTAGCAGCATGAAACTTCTCTGATCAGTGAACCTCATCAAAGATGTAGTTTGAATTTCTGTGATGATTCATGACTGTTAGGATTGTGCAAAGCTAAAACCTGTTACTTTTTTTCTTTTTTTAATGAAAAAAGTTCTTATCAAGCAAATTATAGAAATAAGATACAAAAGACAGTTGAACTCAGTTAAGACTCATTAATGCCATTTAGTACCTAGTACCAGCACTGAAATCTGCCAGTTTTAACAGCTCTTTTTCTTTATGTAGGATCACACATTCTTAATCAGTTTGTTTTGTTTTTTTCTGGAAGTAAATAAAGCTTTGTTTTTTTTATAAAACAGTTTTCAAATTTACAGTTTTACCAGATCAACAAAGTTTTTCTATAAAATCTGTATAAATGAATTAAGTTTTTGATTTTGCTGTTTTTGAGACTATATAGGTCATAGTATCAAGAAGTAATAACGAAAATTACTTCTTTGTGAGTGGTCTTAGATATAGCCAAGTGGTCCATGTATTTGCAATTTGTTATGTTTTCTTGAAATACACTTATGTCACACTGGAAAATCACCAGTTGGACAAATAGATTTTCAAACTCTAGCTTTTGACTTTCAGACTCTTGGGCTGGAAGTGTTCTTAGGTGTCTGGATCAGTCGATCCTGTTCTCCTACACCAGCAAGAGCTCATGAAAATATGGAAACTCTTAAGAGGCTGCTAGCATTGTCTTCATGGAAATGTGAAATACCAGAATATTGAACCACTTGATTGAACTGTTTGGCAGATAAACTGTAACTGTAGTCTTATAACTGTTCTTGTGAATAGTCACTTTTTAATGAAATACAACAAAGAGGTTGAAAAAGAGTACAGAACCTGGGATATAGCTCAGTACTGAAGCACATGCTTAGTATATCCCTAGATTCCACCCTAATAACTGCCATCCCTCAAGAAAGTGCAGAATATATCCCTAGATTCTACCCCAATAACTGCCATCCCTCAAGAAAGTGCAGAATTTGGCAATATTGTACAAACTTTTATAATAACATTATAGTACTTGTATGAGCCTAATCATACTATTTATATAACAGTATTAAAATGCAAAGCTAGTTTTATGGGATTTTTGGCCTACTGGTTAGAGAATGTTACCTAAATTTATCTAAATTTCAGCAACCATATTTTGAGCTTTTGATATTTGTTTTTTTTTTTAATTTAAAGAGAGAGAAAAAAACAAAACAAGGGAAGCAATAATACAAAATTCCAAAAAAATGAGATAAACTAAAATAAACACTAAAAAAATCTCTAGTTCACAAATTACATACTGTCATCTTAGAAATAGTTGTTCAAGTTACAGAATTAAAGCACAGAAAGTGAACATTCAAACTACAAGACTGCAAACAGTTCTGCTCAACGATCCAACATAAACTTAGTAATATTTGGTTATCAGTCCTACACCCTTAAACATACATGCAGTTACATCCTTTAAAGCCTTTTTTATATTCTTTCCTCTTTTTTTTACAATAGCAATTACACGTTTTGGGTTTTATTACTTATACATTTGTTATTACTTTTTTTTTTTAGTTAATGAATTACATATTGTCCTCTTAGAGACAGTTGTTCAAGTAACAAAATTAAAGTACACAAAATGGACATTCAAACAGTGAGACTGAAAACAGTTCTGTTCAATGATCCAACAAAACTTATTAATGTAGTTATCAATCCTACACAGTTAAACATGCATGTTTTTGTCCGTTTAGTATGTCAGCTGTTGGTTTGTCATAGATGACCTTTATAAGATTGAGATAGTCACCATGTATTCCGAGTTTCTGAAGGGTTTTTATCATGAACGTGTTTTGGACTTTATCAAAAGCTTTTTCTGCATCTATTGAGATGGCCATGTGGTTTTTGTTTTTGGCTCTGTTGATGTGGTGTGTTACATTTATTGATTTGTGTATGTTAAACTATCCCTACATTCCTGGAATGAATCCCAGTTGGTTGTGATGTATAATCTTCTTGATGATTTGCTACATTCTATTTGCCAGTATTTTATTGAGGATCTTTGCATCAGTGTTCATTAGTGAGATTGGCCTATCGTTAGTTCTCCTATTTGGTTGGGTCCTTCTCTGGTTTTGGTATGAGAGTTATACTTGCCTCCAGGAATGATTTAGGGAGGACTGTTTCCTTTTCAATTTCGTTGAAAAGTATAAGGAGTATTGGCATCAAATCTTCTCTAAATTTCTTGTAGAATTCAGCATTGAATCCATCAGGACCTGGGCTTTTCTTTGTTGGTAAGTTTTTAATTACATTTTCAATCTCAATAGCTGATATTGGGTCATTCAAAATTGCTATATCTTCTTGGTTGAGCTGTGGTAGTTCATACATTTCTAGAAACCTGTCCATTTCCTCTGTGTTTTCCATCCTATGTGAGTAGAGATTTTCAAAGTAGGTGTTCATGATCTTTTGAATTTCCATGGGATCTGTAGTAATTTCTCCCTTTTCAGTCCTTATTGCATGAATTTGGATTTTTTTTCTTTCTTTTTCTTTAGGAGGCTAGCTAAAGGTTTGTCAATTTTGTTTATTCTCTCAAAAAACCAGCTTTTTGATTCATTGATTCTTTCTGTTGTTTTTTTAGTTTCAATTGCATTGATTTCTGCTCTAATCTTTACAATTTCCTCTCTTCTATGAGCTTTGGGTTTAGCTTGCTCTTCTTTTTCTAGAAGCTTGAGATGAAGCATTAGGTTGTTTATTTGTGTTTGTTCTGTTTTCTTGATATGACTATTTATTGCTATACATTTCCCTCTTAGGACTGCATTCATTGCATCTCACAGGTTACAGTATGTTGTTTCTGCGTTTTCATTGAATTGTAGGTATTGCTTTATTTCTTCTTTAATTTCATCTCTAGCCCACTGATTGCTCAAAAGGTTGTTATTTAATTTCCATGTATTTATGCAGGTTTTACAATTTTTTTTGCCGTTAATTTCCAATTTCAGTGTGATATGGTCAGATAGTATGTATGTGATAATTTCAATACTTTTGCAGTTACTTAAGAATATTTTATGGGATAATATATAGTCTATTTTGGAGAATGTCCTATGTGCAGCTGAGAAGAATGTGTATTCTGATGTGGTTGGGTGGAACACTCTGTAAATGTCTACTAAGTCCAATTGCTCACAGGTATGATTCAGTTCTATTATTTCTTTGCTGACTTTTTGTTCAGTTGATCTATCTCTTTGTGACAATGGGGTGTTAAGGTCCCCTGTTATACTTGTGTTCTTGTGTGTTTGGTTTTTCATGTCCATTAGTACCTGTCTTATACAGTTGGGTGTTCCTGTATTTGGTGCATATATATTTATAATTGTTACTTCTTCCTCTTGAATTTTTCCACTAATGAGTATATAGTGACCTTCTTTATCTCTTTTAATCATTTTAGGTTTGAAGTTCACGTTGTCTGCAAATAGAACAGTTACTCCTGCTTTTTTCTGGGTTCCTGTTGCATAGAATACTGTTTTCCATCCTTTGACTTTTAATCTATGAGTGTTCTTTTGGGTCAGATGTGTTTCTTGTATACAGCATATTGTGGGATCATGTTTCTTAATCCATTCTGTCAGCCTATTTCTTTTGATAGGTGAATTAAGGCCATTTACATTTATGGATAACACTGATATGTACTGGCTTGATTTTGCCATGTTATGTTCCAATTGTTTGCTTTCTGCTTTTCCCCCTTGTTAAATTGCTTGTCCTACCTGGTGGTTTTTTTCTTTTGTTGTTCTGGGAATTGTGGTCATTTTTATCTCTATCTAGTATGTCTTTCAATACCTTTTCTAGGGTTGGCTTGGTGGACATGAATTTCTTCAGTTGTTCTTTGTCATGGAAGTATCTTGTTTCTCCATTAAATTTGAATGAAAGTTTTGCTGGGTACAACAGTCTGGGTTGAAAGTTGTTTTCTTTCAGGGCTTGAAATACCTCACTCCAGGCTCCTCTTGACTTGAGGGTTTGTGCGGAAAAGTCTGCTGTTATTCTAATGGGGTTTCTTTTGATAGGTGAGTTGTGTCTTTTCTCTAACAGTTTTTAGTATTTTGTTTTTATGCTGTATGTCTGAGACCTTAATTATTACATGTCTGGGTGTAGATTTATGTTGGTTGTGACTGTTTGCCATTCTGTATGCCTCACTTATCTGTATATCAGATTTTTGCCCTATGTTTGGGAAATTTTCTTCTATTACTTCTGTGAATATTTTGGCTATGTCATTTGCGTTGGCTCCTGCCTCTTCATTGATGCCTATTAATCTTACATTTTTTCTCTTGGCATCATCTTGAAGCTGTTAGATTGTCACTTCATGCTGCTTTGTTATTTTTAAAAGTTCTATCCTTTCCTGTTCACTAATTGTGATCCTGTCCTCAGGTCCGAAATCCTATCCTCAGCTTCATTTAAATGGTTTTGCATACTTTGAATAGAATTTTTTGTTTCTTGGATGTCTCTTTGAGTTTGTTTCATGAATTCTGCATGTTTTCTATATTGTTCATTCAAAGTTTCAATCAGTTTCCTGTGCTCCTATACTTTTTTCTCCATTTCTTCTTTAGTTGCGTTCAGCAACTCTTTTACTAAGGTTGTTATTTCTATCTTTACGTGAGAGAGTACTTCTAATTTGATTTCCTCTATAGCCTCATGAAGTTTTTTTATTTTTTATTTTTTTATTTCAGTCGCTATCTTTTGAGAGGTTTCTGGTGTGTTACTTTTGAAGTCCTCAATTTCAATATCTCTTGTACTTGCTCCTGGTGTACCAGATGTTTGAGATTGTGTTTTGATTTTTCCTTTTGCCATTTTTCCCCTGTCAAGTTAATATTTGGTTCTTCAATCCCACTAGTGTCCACTGTTGGTAGTATGTATCTTTTGGTCCTAATGTAATGTTAATATTTGTCCAGTTGCTATGTCCCACAATGAAGAGGTGGGCCAGTCACTTGACTTCCCACTGCAGGGCCTGTTGGGTGAGTTCTATATACTTTCTTGGCTGTCAAGTCTAGTCGTATTGATGTAAATCAACTTTTAGTTCCTACTATTACTTTATCTTCTGGTTATTACAGATCATCAAATCTCCCTGTCTATTGTATTTGTGTTAGCTGAGGCCCTACTGTGTCCCTATTGTGTGCCTCTGTGTCTCCTAAGCCCTTTTGATTTTCTCTAAGTTGGGGGAGTCCTTATTGGCACACTCCTCTGTCTGGTGTTTTCTGTGTGTAAGGAGGAGTCACCCCCACTCTTGTCAGAGTCACTAAGGTCTTACAGTTAGTTGGAGGGAGCTTTACTACTGAGCTATTTACCCACTATACGCCTCTATTTTAGGGACATACTCATCAAACTGACTGGAGCCTGATGAGATCTTCCGATTGGGTGGGGCAGTCACTGAATCTCCCCTCAAGCTAGTTCAGTTAATCTTATAGTACTAGGTTTTGGGAGAATGGGTGGCGGCTCTGGCTCTGGGGAGAAGGTAGGCCACAAAAGAGGCCCGAGTCTAAACCGGCCTGGGTGCCTCTGGCTGGAATTACCGGCTGCCGCTGGGTGGTCTCTGTGGAGGGCGGGGCTCTGAGGGAGGCCAGCGCATCTAAGCCATCAGGGCGCTTCTGGCTGGAGTTCTATAATTCTAACTATACAAAATGAAGACCAATCTATGGTGACAAGCAGCACAGCATTCAGTGTCCAGGTCCGAGGAGGATGCAGGATGGACTATAGTTTGGAGGCTTCAGTCCATACTCAGTTGGCTCCAAGGAAGGGTGGCATGGTGGGGCCGCAGTTCATGCCAGCTGCCAATATTTGTTATTCTTATGGTCATTAATACTCCTGGTCATAATTTAGTCTTTAAAAGCTATGTGTTACTACCTGTAATTGTTATTATCACTGATTAATGACTGGTTTTAACGTTATGGACATTTTATATACATTTTTTATTTTAAATTTTTTATTTTAATGTTATACAAGTAGATATGAAGAAAACATAAAACGCACACTTCCATGAAAAAAAAATAAAATTTTAGAATAAAATGGGAATAACAATAATTATGTGTATCGTGATGTTAAAGAATGGTCAAAATGTTAGTACAAGAGCTAGACAAAATAAAGTCTTTTACAAAGTAGAAACAAGTAAATAAACAAAAGAACAAAACTTGGGGCTGGGGATTTAGCTCAGCAGCGTAAGCGCCTGCCTTGCAAAAGTGCGGTTGTGAGTTCGGTACTGATGATTAAAAAAAAAAAAGAACAAAACTTGGGGGCCAAGAATATAGCTTAGGGCTCAGCACTTGCCTTGCAAGCACAAGGTCCTAAATTCAATTCCTGGTACCAAAAAAAAGTGCAAAACTTTCTTTTCAGTTAATAAAAAGAAACTGGTAGCATAAATGAAACAAGTTAGCTTATATCAAAATATTTTTGAAACAGCTAGTAGATAATTTGGGTAATTATTTTAATTTTTCTCTACTTTTTTGTCTACTTTTTTGTGCTCACACTCCTTTTTCTCTATACAGTTTCACATATGAGAAACCATGAGCTATGTAAGCTGTGTGTCTGACTTATTTCACTTAACATTATGTTCTCAAATATCATCTGTTTGCCTACAGATTTATCTTTCTTTATGGCAGAATAGTACTACACTGTGTATAAATATCACATTTTCTTTATCCATTCATCTGCTGATGGGCATATACACTGTTTCCAAGATCCAGCTATTAAAAATTGTGCTGCTGTAAACGTGTGTATACATGTATGTTTGAATATCAAGTAAAACAACAGCAGTGAATAGCATTTATTAAAATTGTGCGTTATGGTTTATATTTACCAAAAGGTATACTCTTGATGAGTTAAATATAACTACCAAATTTTAAATTTATTTTAAATATGTATTGTTCATCATAAAACCTTAAGCTTAGAGAATATTTAAGAAGTTTTTTCATTCTTCCTGAGCTTCAGCAGGTTTTCATCTAAATGGGAAAAAATGGTATCTATTTTGTTTTGAAAGTTTTCTTGGGAAGTGGATCATATCAAAGTACACTTTTCAGGGTTTTAGATAGATATACTTACATTAGAGGTGTGGTTAAAATACATCTTTTGTTCTTAAAGGTTTTATGTTTTTTTCAAAACATCAGAAAAATTTCTTTTTGCTGTAAAAATCCTTTTATCTTGGCAGTGACTTGCAAATTAGGCACTTTCTTGCTCCTGATATCTTACATAGCTGGTTAAAAGATGTATTACAGCTTTTATTCATTGTGTTATGGGGTCGAGTTAAGTTTGAAATATTTTATTTTGTGTTAATATGCAACAAATCTCCCAAGTCTCTGTAAATCAGCTTTTATTTCTTTAATCATGTATGGGATTTTGATATTGCTATCTTTTGTATTATGCTAAGTGGTCTTAGCATATGTTCAGAATGTCAGGAGATAGAGAACCCTAATGATGGAGAAGATCCTCAAGCCTATTTAGATCTCATTCTTACTCTGCCTCTTGACAAAAATTCTGAGAACCTGGTAGTATAGCCCTGTCTCAAAGCAAAACAAAACAAAATTAAACTAAATAAAAACAAAGCACAACCCTAATCTGATCTGTCACTTCCTCAGATGCTACAGTACTGCCCACTCCTTTTTAGGACCAAGTCTTATCTCTTGGTATAGCATTTAACATCACATGCAGTTTGCCACCATTCCATCTGCCCTGTCTTCTCTATTGAGTTACTAGCAGAGGGAATATATTCCTAAGAAAAGATTTAGTTTGGCAATTAGGAAGACCTGGATTAAGAGTCTGACATCACTTCACACCTCTGATTCTGTGAATTTGAGTAGATTATTTTAAAAAGCCTTACTTTTCTCCTCTGGCAACAAGGGAATGGCAACAAGAGAATTCTTATATCACAAAGTTTTAGGCATTAAGGATGGATGGCTGTCCCCAGGGGGTCTTCTTAAATTCATCTATACATGCAGACTTAAAAGACTACCACAGGCCTCAGCTTGCCAGCCAGGAAGCACAAAGAATATCTCTCAGAAGGCACTCTGCAGCAGTTCCTGCCAGTGCCTGTTTGTACACTCACCTGGAGACTCTTGTCTCCGGCATGTGACATAATTCCAGTTTCAAAGTACAAGATCTGTTATCAGGGAGGTGTAGTGGATGCCCTGGCTTAGAAGAACCCTCAAGTTCTAAGCAGTGTCTCTGGTAACAATTCTTTGGCAATAGTTTTTTGGGTTCCCTACAAGAGACTACATTCAGGGATGCACAAAGCATTGGATTCTTATCAGATGTTTATAGCTTATCCACTGTTCTTCCTAGTCCAGATGCAGTTTATCAGGGGTCATTTTTACCATAAGCATTGTTGCCTAGCAATATATTTGATGTCTATGATTTTACCTGGTTTCCAGGGTAACAGAACTAGGTGGTTAAACTAAAGGTCAGAGTCTTAAGCAGCAAGAGAAAAGGGTTTGTTAACCCTTGGATCCCAGTGTGCAACAAACCCAGCTAGGGGGCCTCACATGTTATAGATGTTATAGTTGCCCAAATATGCTAGTTCGTTCCTTCAACGAATATTTAAGGAACTGTGTTAGGCATTAGGTATATAGTGGTTAGGTAGTTAAATGCAGTGCCTGTCTTCACATTGTTTCTTCCATGATGCCTTAAATTCCTTTTATTTGCCTGGGAAACTACCCTTCAAAGGCCAGTTCAGATGTTACCTCTTCTCTGAAGGTCTTTTATAACTACTTACCTAGCACTTTGTATTATTCTGAGTCCCCTAAAATAAAATGCAGATTCTGTGTGCTTAGAAGAATGTATGTTTGAGGAAAGGGGTAATACTCTCAGCAAAGGAACCTGTGTAAGCTCCTGCCTTCAAGAGTTTAGAACGATACTCCTTACATGTAGTTTTGCATTGCATGTAACTTTATATTTCCTATTAGAATGTGAGTACCTTAAGAGAAGGGACTGTATGTTTTCATACCTTGTGCCAAGAGAATGCCTAATTAATACTAGATTTGAGGAAATGTATGTTGAAAGTATTACTTCACAATGTCCTCACAGCTTGGCAGTCTGGATGACGCCAGTGATACAACATTTCCTAATTTGAAAGGAAAAGTTATTCTTTATATTCTTATAGTTATCCCCAAAATTGGCCTTTCTTGTTCCTGGCTCTATCCTTTGGCTTATATAAATTATATGTCTATTCACTTCTGAGTTGTAAGTGCTGTTCTGTGGTACTCAAAGTTGATCAAGGAATCAAAGAGTAGTGGTTAACTATGGGTAAATGTTTTTAAAAAGATGCAAAAAATGAATTTTATTTATTACTGGTACCAGGGATCAAACTCATGACTTCATACTTGCCAGGCAGGTGCTTGTGCTGCTGAGCTATATTCCCAGGCCAATGAATTTAAATTTTTTTTTTTTTTTGGTGGTACTGGGGATTGAACTCATGACCTCGCACTTGCCAGGCAGGTGCTTATGCTACTGAGCTAAATCCCCGGCCTATGAATTTAATTTTTCAAAGGCATATAATGGGCCAGGGATTTAGCTCAGCACCTGCCTGGCAAGTGGAAGGTCATGAGTTTAATCTTAAGTACAAAAAAAAAAAAAAAAAATCTTCTTTATTAAAAGACATATAATCACATCTTAAATATTTTAACTTAGAACTTATAAATAGGGTATATCTTCATTTACTAGTATTTTATTGATGAGAGAAATAAGAGATACCACTTTAATCAGTTAATCAAGATTATTATCACTTATCATGATAAGTCCTTTTGATGTAATATGCATCATGATATGATATAATGAGAAGGGAACTTCACATCTGTAGAATTTCTTTTCTCAATACCATATCTATAATCTAATCTTGAGACAATACCAAAGAAATTTAGATTTAAAGATAATTTGTAGGTTGTTGTGCTATTACTCTTTAAATATCTCAAGGTCCTGAAAAATAAAGACTGAACAACTGTCACAGACCATAGAAGACCAGAGACACATGATGACTAAATGTAGTATATTATTATAAAATGAACTGAAAAGAATATTGTAGAAAAACTGATGAAATTCAGGGGGTATAGTTTTGACAAATCTACCATGGCTATATAAGATACTGTATTCACTTTAGAGAAAGCTGGGTGAAGTGTATATGCTACTATCTGTACTATCTTTGTAACTTTTTTGTAAATCTAAAATAAAAGGTTTATTAGAATAAAATAATGGGAGAAATCACAGAAGAAAGTATAGATGATTTATAAAAGACAGTAATACAGAAAAAATATAATAAGGGAATGATATTCTTCATATAGTATATATTTTTACTAATTCATAAGAACATACTAATATCCTATTAGAAATGGTCACTGGTCACAATTCACAGAAGCTTGGTAAATAAATATAAAAATTAGTTCACTCTCACCAGTAGCTTGAGTTGCCAACTAAAGCTGCATTGAGAATTTTTTTTATTATCATTTGTGCAAAGATAGAAAAATAGTATTCATTTAAGAAGAAAGTAAGTTGAGGAATTAAGATTAGTCCAATCCTTCTAGAAAGACATTACCAAATGGGCTTAAAAATGCTTAGTATTTGTGTTTGTAATCTAGGATATTTTTTCTCAAGGATTAAATATGTATGCAAATTTTCTAATAGGAATCAGAATTATTGATAAAGAACTCAACCTAAATCTTCAACAGGGAATGATCTAAAGTTTTGACATACAGTACTTATGAAATAGAATCAGTAACAAAATGTTTTTGTGTATATTCTTTAATCCCAGACTTCCTGTACAGAATGAACATACACACACACATATACATACATTGATGCATATATAGTAATATATGTAATATATGTTTATGAGCACTTTGGTTTGCAAACAATTCGGTGTGCAAACAAAACCATGCAGCACAATTTTGCTTCCATTCTCAAGCTTTGCATTGGTGACAAAAGCGACCAAGGCATCTTCCCACACAAACACAAATGCAACCAAGTTCCTCCAAATTGTAAAACAAATTAAGTTCGTAAACCAATATTATCTTTGGTTAGTGAGAAAAAGATTATATGTCTGCATTTTCAAAATTGTCCATCATGAGTATATATTACTTTAAAATTGGGGGAAAATAACATTGCAAGCATGCGGCCAATAAGTACCTACTGATTTAATTAAGAAAATGTTAGTTCCACTTTGTACCATGAAAAATAGTTTTTTTCTTTTTCTGCTAGGAGACTCCTCAGAGTGCTCCCACTGCCCAGTGACAACTGGGGGGCTCTAGTTGAAGATTGGTGCTGTCATCCTGACCCCTTTGCTAATAAGCCACTTCATCCGAAAGAGAATGATTGTTTCATTGGAGACTCCTTCTTTTTGGTGAATTTAAGAAACAAGTTGTGGCAGGTAAGAACTGGATTAGTCCTGTTAGTGATGTACTTTTTCTGGAATCATTTTAAGTTGTCAAAATAGCTTTTCAAAATAAATGTTGATTTAGAAACTGGGTTAGATACTGATTTTCTCATTTTTTCCTTAATTCAAACTTATTGAAGAAACTGTTCACAAGGCCCAAATTCATTATTTTAAACTATTCTCTAGTTCTGTTCTGTTGATGCAGGAAGAACTTAAAAGAGCCATCAAGGGCTAGAGGACTATGAAAAAAACTTCTTCAAGCATGGATTTGGGAGTGCTACCATTTTACAAACCAAATGCCCTGCTTTTCTTTCCCCCCAGGGCAGTATTTCATATTCCACATGCATTTTAACTTTGATAGTCTGATTTAAATTTTAAAAACATTCTACTACTCCATCATACCTAATGTACAATTAGTTCCAAGTATTCTACTGTGTCTGCCTCAAGTCTAGACTTGTTCTCATGTTATAAAAACAGGAGGGTAGGGGAGCCCAAGAATGGACATCATGTCCATTCTTTGCAGCAGGGTCTAAATTGGTACTTGGAGTAGGAGGTCAGGTAGCTTGTTAGGGAGAGGGCAATTTCCTTTTACTGCAGAAAACAAGTAGTTTATTTTTAAAAGAAAATCAATGGCATTGGCTTGGTTCTTGTGAGGAATCATCCTACTGATAACTAGTCAATACAGATGGGATTTAAAAAGTAAGGAAAACCATTGCCAGGGAATCTGTGTTAACATCTGATTATTGGAAGGAACAAAACCATTGTACTTTAAATTTCATTTAGAATTCATTTAATTTTTGTAATAATAACTGAACTACTGGAGAAAATGAAGTACTTGAACAAGTCTAATGTTGTAAATTAATGTATAGAACTATTTTGAGGAAGAGTAAGAAAAATTGCCAAATATCTAGATTAATTTTGTTGTCAAAAGTATTTATGTGCCTCGTCTCACCATAAAAAGAAACTCCTTTGTCTAAATATATGGTTCAGTTTATATTTCAATACTTTAGCATTCTGTATTTAAAAAGGTTAATGGTAAATATGGGAATAAAATTTATAATATGATTACATTTTAATCTTTCATGTTTTTCATTTTCATGGTTATGCTATTGATTTTAACAATATTTGGAAAGTTTATGTGAAAAAGGAGTAGAGAAATACTAAAAGAAGCAGTGTCCCCCTTTTTAGATAAAATGCATTGTATACTGAAATATGTTCTTCACATTTATCTGCTATATGATGGCATTTATAAGAATTCCTCTTGATTGTTTAAGTTGTGTATTAAAGTGAGATGCTTCATGCTTAGATATTACAGTTTTGGTATCAAGGAGATTGTGGGAAATTACTGTCATAACAAGCTGCTACTGACAGAATTGTTTTCAAGTTGGTCTAGATGGAAGTTTCTCTTTAATTGCATATTGTAGCAGTTGAAAGTGTGTGCCTGTGACCAAAATAGTAACATACATTTGAAGAGACTGCTTAAACAGTGTTCTCGAGGCTCCTGTGGGAATAAGACTTCCCTGTGCTATTGAAAACCTATTTCTCATATCGCCCAGTCTGCCATCTAGCAGGGTTTTGAAATGTCACATGAAGACACAGCATCCTAATGGTATCTCTTGGGAAACATTTTTTGGTAAGACAATATCCAGGGTCCTTAGAAATTGAAACAACACAAGAGAGAATAAAAATGAGGACAGGAGGCTAATCCACCTCTCTGAGCAACGCTGCCACCTCTTAGATATGTTGATTTAATTAGTCCCCAATAGTGTGTATCTTTGAGGTTGGCTGTTTATAGAGTTCCCACACTGTTAGTCTGCTTCTTAACATTACTCGCTTTTTATTTCCTTGAAACATAGGTAAAGACAACTGCATTTTAAAGCAGAGATTCTATTCAAATCAAAATAATGTTATAATATTTCAATTAAAAAATCTGATTTTAAAAAATAGCATAAACATAGTTACACTATTCTTTGCCATTAGTATCTACTGGAGTTTCCCAGTTTTTTTTGGTTTTTTTGGTGCCGGGGATCGAACTCATAACCTGGTGTTTGCCAAACAGGCACTTACGCTGCTGAGCCAAACTCCCGGCCCTGAGTTTCATGGTTTTATTTGCACCTATGTATATGCAACAGTATGTACATTTTATTTTGAAAATGTTTCTGCTGAAGATCTTGTTATGCTCATAACTCATTTTGTTATCCCTTATACTATTTTTCATGCCTACTGATGTACTAAAAATTTTCGCATCTTATAATAGGATGGTAAAGATGGCACCTCAACACTTCATAAGATTGATTATATCATTCAAGACTTAGACGTATGACTACACTTAAAAACTTAATTGCAGTTCTCAAAGAGCAAAGTTCAAGTTTCATTATTATTTGCAAGTTTGACTAACAGTTTTATCTTTTAACCTTGGAGTACTTAATATTTAATTATTTATTTTGGTAATTTGGTTTTTAAATCTCTACATATCTCTTTTTTGCTTTCTTAAAAAAATGTGTTGAGCTTTGTAAACATTCTCAAGTATAAAAAGAATAGTATTATGAACTATAACAGTATGTGCCAATCATCCTAATTTATCTATTATATTTCATTGTTCCATTCTTTTGTGTGTGTTTTTATTTTTTATTTTTTTAATTTTTATTTAAAGAGAAAAAAAGCATGTAAAGGGTAGAGATAATACAGAATTTCAGAAAAAAGACAAACAATAAGAAATCACTAGTTGATAAATTATATATTGTCCTCTTAGAAATAGTTGTTCAAGTTACAAAATTAAAGCATACAAAGTAGATAGTCAAACAGTGAGAGTGTAAATGGCTACGCATACATGAGTCTCTACATGTATTTCTATACTTTCTGTATTAGAGGGAAAAAAAAAACTTAGTAAGACAAAACAAAACAAATTCCTATAAAAACATGAAACCAAAAAGTCGTATAAAACCACAGTACAAGGTGATCTACAATGATTGCTGTATTGTTTCTTATTATCTTCAATAGAATTGTCTATATCATCAGGCATAAATGAATCTAGCAGTACATAACAATATTAGTAAAAAATAAAACATTGTAGACAATATAAAACTTCAAAGGCAGGTAATAATCAAACCAGAGTGGATATTCTAGTAGATCTTGTCATCTTAAGTGCAGTTGCCTATACTCTCAGACTTGATACTATCAGTCATAACAGCTTTGAATAAAATCTATCAATACAAAACAGTGATCTAACAAACCAGATTTGATTACAATCAGTTATGGTAAAACAGTGTAGGTTTTACAGAGCTTTAGATTGACTTAATAGGAAAGTACGTGAAATATTCTATGGAGACAATTATAAATAAAATGTGTCATAGAGCACCTAACAAAAAAAAATTGACTTTGAATAAAAAATCATTTCTTCTGAAGTTTTGTTATTCTAATACTGTATTTTAGCTTCTAGTAAAAAAAAATACTCTTAGTTTTTGGTGAGATTTAATGAGTGTGGTCAAATTCAAATGTAAAATCTATTATCTTTAGAAAAGACTCTTAATTTGAAGCCAGAGAGATGTCTTTTACTGTAAGAAAGTGCCATGTCAACTTCTACAATTGTGTACTATGTACTGGCTGTCTTAGCTCCCTTCCTCATAACCTGAGCAAATTGGTTTCTTTCTTGGTTTCTGTGTCTGTTTTCTCTGATAGGAATGATGCCATCCAATCATTCACCTTGGTTGGTTTTATTACCTGCTATCTGTGATGTGCTGAGTAAAATGTTATGTTTCTCAGAGTAACAGTCAGAGATGGCACAGTTTATGGTTTGTGTGTGCCTGGACAAATGTTTGAGCCAGATGTGAGCCCTATTTACTTGTTCCCTCAGCAGAGACTTTTAGAGAAAGACTGAAAATTCTGTACAAATCCTCCAGCTAGCCTCGGGGAAAATGGAATAAATTTGTATACTCTTGAAGGTTAATTCAGCGTATGAAGGGATTCTCAGGAGTTCTTCCTATGGGGAAGAGCCATGGGGCGTTTATGAAATTTTGCAAGTAATATGGTATTGAGATTGGGCTAAAAAGAAAAGTTGCACAGTTGCTTTTGGTTTTTTGACCTTTTGCTAAGGGGGATATGTAGTTTTTACATCAAGTCTGATCACACAAACACACATGCATAGACACATACGCACACAAATATATAAACACACCAAAAGTTAAAGTTTCTTTAAAATATCTACATAATAGTTGACACAATCATATTTTCTCTTCTATTCCATTTTTTTAAATCGCTGGCTATAAGTAATGGAATTTACCCCATGAATTAATGGTATGTAACCTGCAAAGTACTTAGTGCCTATAAGCATAAGCTTTTGTGTCAGAATATCAGATTTAAATATTGGCCCTATTATTAGTTAATACTAACTTGTCCATGACACTAAGTTTAAATATGCATTTTATGCCACTTTTCAGGCAACAATTGTGCCAAAGGAAAATACATTCAAACTTATACCAGTCACTTAAAACTTATTTTATAGATGAATGCATACACTAATCCGACATCAAAAATTCACTGGCCTTCACTCCATACTGTGTTCTGCAGTTGCCTGAGGAATAGCCTCCAGAGTGTAAGACTTCTGTTTCCCTCCCTGACTCTTTATGGCAGTGAATAAGGTTGAGAGGAATGTTGTACGGGTTTAACAAACATATGACTCTGAATTTGAAAAGAAGCATTAGTTGTTTAAGGATTAGGTGAATGCTAATTGTTTTAATCCAGATCCTACATAATGAATTTAGAATTTTGAAGTTTTGAGGTCTAACAGTATTTCAGAACTTTGTCTCTGAACACTGTCTTTCCAGTTACAGAGTATATTTTAAATATAAGAAGTAGAATTATATGAACAAGTTAGATATTTTAACTTCTGAAATATGGTTGGCTATGAGTTATAGGTTATTTTACATAATTTGCACTGGACTAGGAATCAAAATAATATGATTTCTGATTTTTCTGTCTTTTCTGTATAAGAGGTGGGGTAATTCATTAACCCTCTCTCCCTTTGTCACCTCCCATCTCCCTGCTCAAAATTATAGGGATATTTGTAAGTGCTTTTTAGAAAAATGAATTGCATTTTGTTGAAATCAGTATCAATAAGTAGCTAGGTTTAGAAAAGTCAAGCAGTGCATTATTATGTACTAAGACAAGAAAAAAAGATGATCTCTAAGTGTGCAAATTATACATACAAGCTACACGTATTCCCAGTATTTAGTAGAGGGCAGAATAAAATGTAAAGTTCAATGTATACTCTGGAGACTATGTTAAAATTATATATTCCTTTTAAGAAAGGCTGAATGACATTTAAATGACATTTTTTCTGTTCTACAGGAACCAAAAGCAAATACCAAAGTAATTTGTAAGCGTTGCAAGGTAGTATTGGGAGAGACTGTGTCATCAGGTAAGAATTTCATAATATGAAGCTGAAGTGATTACTTCCTTATCTAAAGACAGAATGAAATTTCATAGTAAATATGTATGAAAGATTGTTAATATTTAATAGAATTGAGGCTTTTTAAAACTAGAAACCAATTAACACATCATGCCAAAGCATTTGTGTATTTTTTTTTTTTTTTACCTGTACCAGGGATCGAACTCATGACCATGCGCTTCCAAGGCAGATGCTTATGCCGCTGAGCTAAATCCCCAGCCCACCATTTGAGTATTTTGACCCATAAGTCCACAGCATTGATTTTTAAACATTGAGAAATTGGATTATTGTCAATATTTCATGTCCTCTTTGTAGTAGAAAGCAATACTATAAAGTTTCAGTTTGTTTCTGTCATTGCCTGAGATGGAGAAGTTACTTTGCTTGGCTGCCATCTGCCTCAGGACTCTATTTTAGGACAAGAGGTTGGAGAGGACCTGTAGAAATGGAAGAAAATACATTCGAAGTTTTATACTTCGTTCTGTATTCTTTTCCTAGTGATGTTAACCATATTTTCTGTAAACTCTGTTATACTACTTTAAAATCTAATAATGAAAATCCTGATAATTAAAACATTGTTTAAAGATATAGTTTATAATGTCTAGAGAGCTACCATATGCTGTGTTAGCTTTGTGGGTGATGAAAAACCACTTTTAATATAATTAATTAGAAAGTATAATTTAAGTGAAGCTGTTGTATTTAAGGTAAGGCAGATGGTATTACTTTGTGTGCTTTGTAACTCATCAAAATCTTACAAATAGTTTTGCTTAGAAAGAGCAAAAAAGGAAGACTGATTAGTGGTAGGGGATCCTTATTACCATTTTTAGAGAATGAAAACAAACACCTTAAGCAACACCTTACAAATTTAAAGGTTCAAATTAAGTAAGGTGAACTGGTTTAAAAATCCTTTTTCTCCTTCTGGAAGCCCAGTTAAAATGTTAGTTAAGGAATAAAAACATAGGTGTATATCCAAAAGAAGGCAAATGAGGAGGGAATCACAGTAATATAAATAGGAGATGTGAGCAAGCTTCTTTGAAACACACTTGACCATCTAGATGAGGTCATCTGGATGAGGACTGAGTCAGTATCCCTTGTAGAATTGGTAGAATGGGTCTGAATTTGAAAGCAGCAGGTAACAGGAAAGGAAGTCTGAAGCAAAGAGCTGCAAGCAGGATCATTAGTAGAGTCTGTATATGGAGGTATTAGACTCTTTAGTTTCCTTTCTCTTTTTTCAATTTGCTTATGCAACCCTCAGGACAGAGGATTGGAGTACCTTTTCTTTGACTAATGGAAGAATACCAATAGGAAAAAAGACAGACCCTGATTCTTAGGGGTCATGAAACTAAAAAGGGGCTTATGTTGTACAAAGAATTTATATTCATTCATCCTGTAGTCAGTAAACCATGTATCTACACCTAAGAGCTTCTCTTAAAATTTCTTTGCCTTACATTTAAATGTTAATGTATTTCTAAAAAACCAAATACAGCATTATTGGACATTCCCAATATAAAAGAGATTGAGGGGAAATAAATTATCAATCAGGAAAATAGAAACTCTAAGAAGAAACAAATTAGGTACAAAGTACAAGAAAATAAAAAAGACCCTTGGAGACTTGAAACAGTGTAGATTTTATAACTAAAGGTCATAGGCTTAAAAGATTAAAGTACTTTACTAGGAGATAAAATTAAGGAAGTACCCTAAAGTTATACCAAAAATCAGAGATTGAAAATTAAGAAAGAAATATAAAATATATATATCATCATTTAAATTTCCTGATGATAGAGGCATGGTCCATTTTGCTTATCTCTTATTTCAGTACTTAGCAATCCTAGTGAGAATGGAGATAACAGGATGTAGGAAATTACTAAAGAACAAAACTAGGAAAAGCACTTCACATGACTATTTTTGAGAGCGAAAGCTTCAGTTTCTTAATGGAAAGGAATCACTAAGTACCCATTATAATTAATTGAGGGATAAAATGGAACAGTTTCACAATCTCAATAATACATTTTCCAGATGGGAAAAAGCAGTTAGTGTACAATGGATTACGAATTAGAGTAACATTGAACTTAACAGTAGAACTGAAAACTAATGAAGTAATTCCTTCATAATTTGTGATCAAGTTACAGCCCAGAATTCTATGCACAGTCAAATCATTAGTCAAAAAAGAAGTTAATATGTATACTTTTGGAAATAATGAAATTTCAAATATAGACCTCAAGAGCGTATTTTACTTAGGAATCCTAAATGTATGTATATCTATATCATCTATAGATATCTATGTATATCTATCTATATCACTAAAACTAGAGAATTTTGAGATGATGTAGGAAACTGGTTATACAAAACAAAACCAAGGTGGAAAAGGTCAAGAGTGTGAGTTGGGCAGCTGATTTAGAGGAAAACAGGTTAGACTGAAGCCAGGAGAGGGAAGATTACAGTAAAGACTATTTTCATTATGAGGTGGATTGTCCACATGTAACAAAACACTCTTTGGACATCATTTGGGAGGAATTAGCTGGAGGTTCTTGGAAAACAAATGAAAAAAGGAAAACAACTGTTTATTACAGGAAAAACAAAAGGTTGAGGAAAAAAGGTATCATTTTGACCATAGTAATATAAATTCTGGATATCATTTAAACAAAATTATGATATAATTAAGGATATGAGTCAGTATAAATGACTGTGTGGCCTAGGAGCTGTATAAACATCTACTCTAAAAGTAAATTGATAGGACTCTATTTCTTAAAGTGATGTTATTAAGAAAATAGACAGTTCCAGCCCACAAAAAGCAAGTACAGAATTAGCGTCAAAAAATATTTGTACTGCCATACATGCCAGAGAGTTTGAAAGTTTAGGGAGACCTCTGAATTTACTTTGCTTTTGATTGCATTTCCCAATCTACATATAACTTGGGCTGCAGAAGGTCATTTTTGTAAGAAGTCATTGGCTTAAGGTATTGTGTAGAACATCTCCCTGAATGATTTGCCAACAGCTAAACTGTGCAGGTGTAGTAGATGCTGTAGGGAGCCAGGATGAACAGAATAAAACTGAGCAGAGTTATTAGTGACTACATGCTATGGGGGAGACATATTTCACAACGTAAGTTATTTGGCTAGTATACTAAATCTACAATCTTCATTGAAAAGAAAATAAAAATCTATAGTTGTACAGAGTATTACATATAGTGTTTTGCTTTATCAGACGTGCAAAGAAACAAGAGTGATTCAAATTTAAGAAACTAAAAGGACTCAATAAACAGGTGTTAAGTATGAATATTGGATTTAGACCATATGGATTTAGATGAACATGTCAAAGTAGCTACTATAAATATGGCAAAATAGTAACAGAAAAAATTTTTGAGTGAACAAATAGCAAATGTCAATAAATTGGAAACTTCAAAGAAATAACAAATTGGTAATTTCATATTGAAACACATAGTAACTAAAAATAATTCACTATATGATTTAAACATAGATTTCAAATGATAGAAAATTTTAAAAGGTTGAACTTTGAACAAAGTCAAAGAACCCAGCAGATATAATGTGAAGTAAAATGAACAGAACCTTACATTTGTGGAGCAACATCAAATCTTTCCTCAGATGTGCAAGTGGATTTTTAGAAGATGAGGAGAAAAGAGCCAGAAATAAATTTGTAGAAAAAAATTGGCTAAAATCTTAACAAATTTAATGAAAAATATTTTTCTCAGAGCTGAGAATTTCAGTGAACCCTAAGCAGTTAAACTGTTGAAAATCAAAGAGGAAGAGAGACCCTTGAAAGTAGCAACAAAACAAAACAAAATAGCGTATGCAGGGATATCATGATACAAACAAGGTAGATTTCTCGTGGAAATACTGACCTGTAGAAGGCACAAATAAAATATATAAGTACTGAGGAAAAAAGACCTGTTAACCAACAGTGCTATATCCAGTAAAATTCACCTTTAAACAAAGGCAAAATAAAGATATTTCTAGATAAATACTTGGAAATAACATGTTACAAGCAGACCTTCTCTACAAAAATTCCTCAAGCTAAAGTGAACGACACTGGTAACTAGAACACACACGAAGGAACCACAAGTGGGCAAAGTGGAAAATGGATGAGTAAATTACCACAAAAGCAAGTAAGCATCATATGTAATACAAATTAGATTTTTCCTACAGTTTGCCAATTTTGTAGTTAGAGATTTATTTTTATTGCTATGAGAAGGGCAAAAATGAAAACTTGTACAAGAAGGGCAACCCTGTCTTGGCACAAAAATATCCAGAATTCTAAAAGCTATACCCTCAAAGGCCAGTGAATCAAGTAGAAGAGCCCTGTAAGATTATAAATAGATACTAATTCTTGGGGGCTTTAGGGAATTTCAAGTCTTGAATTTGGTAATGTGTACATTGGACTGGACATGTGCCTTGACAAAATCAAATGCAGATCACCTCTGGAGGGAAATACTTTTGTCGTAAAAGTCATCATTCCCACAAATAATTTTTCAAGTAGTGTTCAACATACAGCTAAAGATAAGTAGGCACACAAGTTAAATAGATTTCCATTAACAAGAACTAACAACAGCTGACAATGGACCCAGGCTTTTTAGTGAAATTATAGTATATAAACTGTAAACCAACCATACTTAGTCTTTTAATAATACAAAAGACTTGAAGAGAGCCAAACAAAAAAGAAAACTTTAGCACTAAGTATATTTGGAAAAAGATACAATAGAATTTCTAAAAATAATGTATTATGTATCAGTCAGTGTTTACTAGAGAACCAGGTAGAATACAAGATATACATATTGTATGAGAACTTACAAGATTGACTTACAGTGATCACCCACAGAATCAGATGAGGAAGAGTACAGAGGGTCTTTCTGCACACTGGAGATCTGAAGGACCCAGTAGAAGGTCTAGAGCTAATTGTAGTATCAGGTGAGAGTCCATATCAGGAGGCTGATGAGTCTGTGCCCGAAGCCAGATGACATCCAAGGGAAAGCTGAAGACTGGAGCTCCTCTAAAGAAACAGAAACAGATCCATCCTTCTTCATTTTCCCTATATACCATCCAAGTGATGAGCTGCCCTACACTGGGTCTTCCACATCTCACAGGGTACAGGATTGCTGAGCCAGTTTACTTGACAAGTTAACACAGTCAATGAATATCACAGGTTATAATTGAAATTAAAAATTTAGAGGGTAGTTTAATAGCATATTGGGTACAATTTGAAAAAAGAATCAATGAATAGAAGAAAAATGAAAAAAAAATGTCTGTTATCCAGTGCACAGATTTTTTATTTTTTTAAAATAAAAAAATATAGAATACACCTGGAATGCAGAAGGAAACGATCTGACATTCATTTAATGAGACTTCCTCAAATAAAAGAGGAAAATAGGGCATGGGCAACATTTGAGCAGGTAATTGTTAAAAATTTTACAGAAGTAATGAATAACAAGCTACAGATTCAAGAGGTACAGTGAATTCTAATTCAGTGAGGCCCAAGTAAGGTAAATAAAAAGAAATGTATGCCTAGATACCTCAGAGTAAAACTGCAGAAAGAAAAGCAATGAGAAAATATTAAAAGCAGCTGAAGAAAAATGGCAGATATATTCAAAGGAGCAGAAGTAATGGTGATTTGAAGACACTGGAATGACACTGTCAATGTGTGCAAAGAAATAACTGTTAACCCTAGAATTTTATGTCAAATGAAAGTATGCTTCAAAGAAGGCAAAAATAAATACTTTTTTCTGACAAAGACTGGGATAATTCACCCATGATGGTTCTTTAGAAAGAGAATATCCATTTTTATAAGCATATCTAATGCTATATCTTATCACTTAAAATGTTTTATTTAATGCTAAAAAAAAGGTTTGAATTTCCTTTTGGTAATAATGAGATTAAATTTTTTTGTTTGTTTTTTGCTACCGGGGATTAAATATTTTAATAGAGTTTGTAAAAAATAAGGTAGCTGTGTTTATGTTAATGTCTACAAATTATATACTCTGTTGTTTTAAACTTTTGTGTAAACTAAGTAATTTGATAACCAGATTTAGTGAGACTTACACATTAATACAGTTAGTGAGTTATAACTAAAAGGCCTTTTTCAGTGAAAAAGAAATAAGGAGATCTAATGCCTGTATTTCTACATAAACGGATTAAGACTGATGTGACTCATTTTTATGACCCTACATGTAAGTAAATAGATTCTTGCTGCTTCACATTCACTTTGGGCATGGATTTCCAAACAGACACAGTGCTATATGGTGCCTTGAACCTATGCCCTTGTAGTCATCAGTGCTCTCTTTGAGCAGGATTTGGAAAATGTTTATTAACTATTAATTCACCAGTATATTGAGTATTTAATTTGTGGTTTCATAATAGGGGCCAACATACCCACAATAAGAAATTACTGTATTGGATCAAAAGATGGAGGGAAGCAGGAGAAAAGGGAGGGACAGGATATAAAAAAAGGAATTAAGATGGGTTACGTACATATACTAGCTGCACATGATGAATGCAAACATTATGTACTACAAACAAGTAGTAAATAATGTGCTGCAAACAAATAGGAATGTACTAATACATTTTTAAAATTAGTATATTGGAAAGAAGAGTCTTAATTGTTTTCCTTTTTTTTCTAGAAACCACTAAGTTTTATATGACAGAGGTAATTATTCAGCCATCTGAGAGAAGTTTTTCCATCATACCAAGGTACAAATAACAAATTAAGTTTATTTTATAATTTCAAATGTAGACAAGTAGGTACAATTTATGGGGGATTCACTTTTATTTATAACTCTATTTAGAAAGGAGAAAAAACTTTTGAGAAGGGCTTTTAGGTAATTGAACCAAACCACACATATGAATAGGTTGAGGTTTTATTTTGCTTATATAACGGTATAGTTTGCTATATATATAAACCTTTTAGAGCTTTTAATGTTACAAACAGCCCACTTCAGCGTATGTGCCATAGGTTCGACAGCACTGCCAAACAGATGTGTCTATGTAACTCTTCTATTTCTAAAAGTGTGTGTGTGTGTGTGCGTGTGTGTGTGTACGTACACATGTACATTCATGCAGGCTTCTTTCTGTGTGCCAGGTATCCAGAATAACTTAGTGAGACACTGTCTCATGATTTTAAAGGGGGCAGGCAGAGAGAAAGTAGGAATGTAACTGTGGCAGAGCACCTGCCCAGTGTGTGGGAAAAAATTTGAAAAGGTACTTACCTTTTAAATCGGTTAGTATTTCTTTTCTTTAATCTTTTTTACTTTAAAAACAAAATTTAACCAGTATCCTTAATTCATTTATAGATACCTAATTATAAACTTCAGTTTTATCCTTTTGTATATTCTTTGATTTTGTACTTAGAGCTGTCACTTTCAGGAGATCTAAATAGAAAAAAAAATCATGGAAAAACTGTTTGGGAATAATTATCTTACCTTCTTTTGTAACTTACTGTTTAGTGTGCTACAACACAAATGGAGTATCAACTTGTTCTATTGTGGGGTTTTTTTTGTCAGTGGGGGGAATAGTTAGGTTTGGGGTGAAAATGTATTAGTGATTAGAGAATATGATTTAAAAAGAGTGGAGCAAAGACAAATATATTAAAATATGCTAAAATCCACATTAGCACAGATTGAGGAAAGGGGTGGTGGATACAAAACTATGACCTTTTGGGTACCTTCTGGGTATTGTTGGCTTGTCTTGCTAGTTACTAGGAAAGGTATGCTATGAAAATTGGTTTCTGTTCAAATAGGTCTCAGTTTGTCCAGAGAGTTGTTGCGCAGTGTCTGGTGGAACTCTCCTCAGCTAGAAGCACTTTTAGATACACTGTTGAAGGCCAGGATGGCAAAGTGTACATCTTGGTAAGAAATTATTTCATCTAATTTTTTATATGCTGCTAATCCACAGTCTCAGAAATGACTTATTTTTTCTCATTCTTTTAATTTTCAAATTTAGAAGGAAAATGATAAAAAATTGAATTTTCATTATGTTTAATTTATAAATTACATTTTCTTAGTGTAGTAACAAATGATTGAACACCTTTGTGTACTGGGTTCTAGGGATATAGAGAGAAACCCTGATTCCTGCCCTTTAGAAACTCAAATCACATAGTATTTTTTTTTTTTTTTTACTCTGAGTTTATGGTGGCTTTTTTTTGGTTAGTACATCTTTCTAAGTCATATTTTTACTTGTATTTGATACTCTTTAAAGTATATTTTACTATTCTTATTGTTTCTGCTTACCTGTGATACCTTGAAGGTTGAGAAATAGTGCTAAGTTTTGGAAAAGATGCTCTGTGGATAGCAGAATCATTCCTTATGTGTACCATGTGATCTAATATTACACTCTCTCTATTCATAGTAATGCTCTGCCAAAATGAACTTGGGTGTTTATCTGGAAAACCAAGCATTTTGGCCTATTCTATTCAGCCTGTTAACATATGTTGAGCATTTCTTATTTGAAAGGCATTGTTCTAGGTATTCAAGTTAGAACAAGAATGCCTTCAAAGAACTCACAAGGTAAACTGGGCGTGGTGGCTTATGCCTGTAAGCCCAGCACTTGGGAAGCTGAGGCAGGAGGATCCTTGCAAGTTCAAAACCAGCCTGGGCTACAAAGTGAGCTCAAGGCCAGCCTGAACTGCATAGCGACACCCTGTCTCAAAAAGACAAAAAAAAAAAAAAAAGAACTCACAAGGTAATAAGGAAATAGGGAAGGAAAGAGAGGAAAGGTCCTGGTGTTATTTATAATTAGAAATGGCTTCATAGCTGATCACTGGTTATTGAAACCTCATGCTTCTCCAATTCCTGAAGATTTCTTTGGAAAGGTAAAATATTTTCTGACTGGAGTTGACGCTAAATCTGTCTCATACTCAGAGTCTTTAGTAAGTTTTAGGTTTGCCTTACTGCAAGATTTTCAGATTGAAAATAAAGAGTAGAAACTTTTAAAATGTTCTCATATGTATATATCTATATATATTTTTTTATTAGTACATGTTTCTAGTACATAATGATTACATTCTCATGGAGAGCTGGTACATGTACATAACACATCTTAATTATTTTGTATCCCCTTTGACTCTCCTCCTAATGTATATTTAAATTTTAATAATGTTTATGAAATAATACATTCTTAAAACACATTAAGACAACATGAAGGACATAAAGAGGTATTAGTTTCCCTATCTTGTCCCCTTTCCCTCTCCTACTTTACAGTGCTTCTCAGAGGTACTTGTGTAAACATGTACCTCTGACATGGCAAGTTTAACACTCGTTCTGGTACACAACTGTATATGTGAACACTCACAGGTATTTGTTTATTAAAAAACAGTGTTACAGGTGTATTGTTCTACACTATACTTTCTTTACATAAAAAATAGGTCATGAGAATTTTTTTTTTATATAAATGTAGGTCTGACTAATTGTTGGAATTTCACTGTATAGCTGTCTGTTAAGGACAATGCTACAACAAAATAGTTTTTACATCTATTCTATTTATTTACTTATTTATTGGTACTGAGACTAGAACTCATGACCTCATGCTTGTCAGGCAGGGGCTGTGCTGTTGACCTATATCCCCAGCCCCTTTATACACATTTTAGTGCTGCTTTAGAAATAAGTCTTTGCAATTACTAGGAATAGTATATGTTACATTCATATAATGATCAGTTTGCAAGAAATTCATGCTAATTCATCCCTTAAGGTAGATATTGTTAGTGTCCCACCTAGATCTCTTGACTGTTGACCAACAAATCCTACCCAGGTCATTGTTGGATGCTGATGGCTGTAGCTGCCTCCTTCTGTACTTTTTTGTCCTTGGATGACAGATGCTGCCTTGCCCAGGAAGTTACTAGTTCTCAATGTCACCTGCCCATCCCTGCCCTAGTTAGTCTACTGTCAGTGATTTGAACCTGAAACACAGTGTCTTAAGCCCTAGGTCCAATTCAAGCTCTAGAGCTGTCATGGGACCAGGCTGAAGCCAGATTCCAGTGCAGCCTACATTCTTCATCCTTGAGCAGCTTTCCCCCCTCATTAAATTCATTTCCATCTCAGTCTTTGCTCTAAGAGCATTCTTTCAGTGAGTCTCATGCATCCAAATCCCAAATCACTGTTCATTCAGCAGTGTATGGAAATGTTCTTCTAAAACATATTCTGAACTGGATGATTGCAGTCTTCCTATATTTTTTAATCTCATGAAAGAAAAATTTTGACATAGAAATTTTGTATTTCCTTATTATTAGTCATAGTAACATTTTTTATTTTTGTTTACCACATTTCTTCTTAATTCTATTCCTGCTTGTTGCCTGTTTTTCTATTTGTCTGTTTTTTGCCCCTTACTGATTTCTAAGAGGTCTCTAAATTACAAACAATATTATTATTTTTAAGTGTTTTTTCCTAGTTACATTTTTTTTTAACATTATGAAATGCTTTGACAAGCCTACCTGACTTACAAATTAGAAACATGAGTCTCCATTTTTTTCTGGTATGTTTTATGATATTTTTTCTGAATGGTCATAAAAAATATAGTGATAATATTTTCCTAACATGAACCTTTCTCTCCATACCTTTAGCTCTGGCTTTTAAATTTAGACAGTTTGGTGGTTGAATCTTTGAAAAGTTCCAAGCTTATCAAAAAGTTTCCCTTATTTGAAGACACATTGAAATCAGACTCCAGTTCTTCCTGGAATGCTGTCAAGGTTCTATATCAGCCATGCATCAAAAGTAGAAATGAAAAGTAAGTTCTTCTCTTCTCTTCTCTTCTCTTCTCTTCTCTTCTCTTCTCTTCTCTTCTCTTCTCTTCTCTTCTCTTCTCTTCTCCTTTCTTCTCTTCTCTTCTTTTCTTTCTTTCTTTCTGGTACTCGGAATCAAACTCAGAACCTCCTGCTTGCCTGGTAGGTGCTATATGCTGAGCTATGTCTCCAGCCCCCTCTTGTTTTCTATCATACACTATGTTTTAGTTCCTGTTGCCATGCTAATGTTAATAAATTCATTAAACAAATCATGCTGCTGAATATGATTTTAAAGTAGATTGAATTATTGCAGATGACTCATACTAACATGGGAAAAGTTTGCTTTTGCTTTAAAAATAGTCTTTTTCATGTAATCTCACCTGTCAGTAGGTATGGATACAGAACTAAATTAGACCCACAACTACAAGTACCTAATGATAAGTACTTCCCAGGCATTCAGGATAACAGTAGTGGACAAACATAGTTCCTGCCTTCTGAGGTTATCATTTGAACAAGGGAAGCAGAGGATAAATGAAACCACCCAAAGCTTAAAATTTATCTGGATCTGTGTCTCCTGTATTTATCTAAGCTCGTCTGAGCTTCTGGCTTATTTAAGGCTAACAACAACCCTGTGATGTAGGTACTGTTGTCACCTCTGTTTTAAAGATAAGGACACTAAGATCCAGGGAGTAGGTTACTCTGGTGAAAATGAAGCCAGATAAGGTAGTTGGCTAGTGGCAGGATGGGTGGAGGAAGTTGTTATTTTATAGTGAAAAGTCAGAGATGAATCCACAGATAAATTGCTATTTAAGTGGAAATTTCAAAGAAGTGAAGTTGTGAGCCCTACCTAAGGGGAGAGCATTCCTAGTGGAGGGCACAGCAAGTATTTTATTTGGGCAAATGGGAAGTTTTGTATGTATCTTGATCATATCTGTACTAAAGCAGAGAATGCTAGTTTTTTTTTTTCTGGCAAGTAAATAAGACATTTTAGAAAAAAATTAATCACTTTTAAAAAATTAAACAAGCAGCCCAAATCATAAGATTCTAATACTTAGCAACATACATAAACTAAACAATAAACTAAACATGAAAGTTCTTTATTGTGTCCCTCTCTAGAAGTACAAGTTATGCTGAATATTCTTCCATTCCTTTTTCTATTCATTATGAATCTGAGTGTAATTTGAACAGTTCATGTGTCATTTACACTTAAAAAATGCTTTGTCTTCATGATTTTTGCCACATCAGTGCTTGACAATTTATGACATGGGAAGACTGTGATGATTTAATTATTTTTTTATTGGTGGAGCTTGGGTTATTACTTTTTGCTGTTATAATTCATGTTGAACTATATACCATTGCATATTTAAGTTATTCTTTTAGTAAGAGGATTTTTAAAGATACGACTACTGAGTCAGAGTATATGCACATTTAAAATTTTAGTAGATAAACTCAAATTATTTTTATAAAAAGGCATCACAAATTTTTACTGCCACCAGAAGTTCCTGTTTCTCTGTGCTGTCATCCAGACTACCATTTACATTTTTGCCCATCTAACACTAAACTAAACAAAATAAACAAAATAGGTTTGATAGACTGTCATATTTTAGAAAGGGATGATCATAGAATATGTTTTGTGTATTTGTTTGTTTGTAGAAAAGGTCTCTATGTAGTTCAGGCTAGCTTTGAACTTACTATGTAGCTCAAGCTGACTTCAAACTCATGCTGATACTCCTGCCTCAGCCTCCTGAGTGCTGAGATTACAGACATGCACCACCACACCCAACTAGAATATGTTTATGCATTTTACATTTTGATACTTTTTTGGGGAAGTAAGTTAACACATGGTCAACTTTTGAGCTGTTTATTGATTACCTTATATTGGAGTTGTGTGTGTATGCACCTTTATATATTTTTATTATATAGTTGAGTCTATTAAAACCATTTATCTTTTCTACCTATTTGAAATTTATGCTTTTGAGAAGGTCTAATCACACATTGGTTATGAAAATAATTTTCTTTAATTTTTCATATCAGTTTTCTATTTTCTATTATGAAGCTATGTTATTAGATACATAGTTTGTGCACAACAGTTTAGCTAGTTGCATATTTTGTCAATAGATTTACTCCTTTTCATTTGATTTTATGTTTCTTATATTTCTAATTTGCCTTATGTGAATATTGGTGTATTTATTTTTTAAAAATTACTGATAGATAGTTTTGCATTTCTTTTATTTCACCTATCCTGTGTCTTTTTATTTTAGGTATAATGTTTTATTAACATGTACCTTTGTAGTTGGATATTTTAAAATTCCAATGTGTGAGTCTCCTTATTTTAATAATGAATTTGATTAATTCATTTATCTGTAGTCATTTATTATGACTACAGATATTGTTGAATGTAGTCTGCACCCCCACCCCTACCCTACCCTTAAGTACCAAGGGTTGAATCTGGGCCTATTTATTTATTTTTAAATTTTTGAAATGGTATCTTGCTAAATTACTAAATTGCACAGGCTGTGCTGAAACTTGTGATCTTACTGCTTCACCTTCCCAGAATGGTAGGATTATAGGCATTTACCACCATACCCAGCTTCGTCTACTATCTTTTAGATGAGTTGCCTTCTCTGTGTTGTTTCCTCTAATAGTTTGGCAGTAAAAGGTATCTCTTTAAAAATAATTTTTATGGTTAAATTTTTAACCTTAAAATTTTTATATGCATAAAGTAATTCCTTTTACTATTAATATCTAGATTTAATTTCTGTACTCTTCACTAGAACAAAGAAAAAGTGACATTTCTCTTTTTGTCTCCTCTCTTACCTACTTCTCAATGTTGAGGTCATCTGTGATTCTGGTGATGGTGACTGCTTTTCTTTCATAGATAAGAAGGTCTGAAAATGTCTTATACCTGTTCTGTCTCTTTGAAAATCCTCAAATTTTCTTTTTATCTTTGGTTTTCTAGCATTTCACAGAGATGTGTCTAAATGTGAGTGTTCACTCAAAATTTTCTTGGGTCATATTTATTCTTTTTTTGTTCATATTGGTTCTCAGTGATACAATACTGTGTCACTGTCAGAATAATAATTACACTTAAAGCCTTCTATTTTCTCTGCTAAATGTTTTTGTTTCTCTGTTAGCTTTTTTGTTTTTAAAAAGAGGAGTTGAACTTACTACCTATTCTTCACAGCATTGTTCCACCCAAGTGTCTGATGATTGACTGCCCCGAGATGGGAACTCTGTGCCAGCTAGGACCATGTCTTTCCTGCTCACCCTGATGAATACTTGTAAAAGACCTTTAAAACATATGATTTGTATGTATACAATGGCACTGGGTGTTCTAATCTTTATGTATGATAATTATAGTTCATCAATTGGTGCCTCTAGGCTCTTGGTCCATAGTGTGTCTTCATGGATTACTGAAAGACAGTACAAAGGATATGCTAGGCTGGATGTGCCCATTTGTCTTTTGGCAACTTAAGGATATAGTTGTAGATTATTATGGTGATAAAGTTCATATTTGTTATATGTAAAATCTCCACACTAGACTTCCTTTCTTGAGTATTAAAAGAATTAGGTCTATTTGTCCCATTATTTTACTCATTGTTAACAAAGTCTCATGAGACTGGAAATACAATGATTATAATCTGTCATGCTTTGCTATATTTGATTAGTAGTCTCCCCTATCCCTTTTTAAATTCTAGGTATCTTTGGGGAAAGGTGATAACTAATAAATGAATTTGATTAGTTGACCTGTTGTGTAAAAGTACTTCTCTTGTGCTTTTTCCTCTGTGGTTTTGGCTGTCTATCCCCCAAGATAGGGACAGCCTTTTGCAGTTGTGTAAATATGATGTGAGTTACTTGCTTTTGTCCTTTGAGGGCATTTAGTGTCTTCCTTTTTTGGAGCATGACTGAGCAAACTCTAGACTCTGGCATATTTTTGACACATGAGGTGGTACATTAACTATTTTTAGTCCAGTTGGCTAGAATTCTTTTCTAGTGGAAGTGTGGGTTGCCAGATGGTAGTCTAAAAGAGGAAAGTAGCAAATATAACTATGGTTTTATTTCCTTGAACACTCACAAAAAAAAGTGGCATATACTATTTTTAGAATGTTCTTTCTTTCTAGCAACCATTCTCAACATTTTGAAGTATGTTATTTTTCATCCCTTCCCTCCTTGCTCCAACCAGTTTCACGTAGTGATGAGCACTAATAGTTTTTTGCTGTTTTGTATTGTGTATTAGTAGTATATTCTATCTTATATCTTCATTCTTTGTGTATCAGCATTTAGATCCTATGTATTAACTTTTTAGCTTTGAACTTTAACTTTTGTAGTATATGCCAATTTATCACTTCATCTGTGGCTTCAAATTTTCTACACTGGGGGTGATTTGTGCCACAAAGGACAATATCTGGAGACATTTTTGGTTACAACTTGGAGGCCTGCTGCTGTGTAGTAAATAGACAGGAATTCACTAACCATCCTGTAATGCATATGACAGCCTCTCCTCAGCCAACAAAGAATTTTCTGGCTCCAAATGCCAGTAGTACCAAACCTGATAGTCCTGCTCTGGACTATCTCTTGAGACCAAAGTGTTTCTGTTTGGCATCACTGACAATTTTCTTAAAATTATTTTTAGATCAACCAGTAAGAGAAATTCTATTATGGTATGAGCCAATATCTCTATAACTTAACATATTATCTTTGTTAGAATAAAAAGAATAAATGGTGAAATAGATTAGAAATGTTGATTGTGATTCTTCTCTTTTTCTGTGAGAGGAGTAATTCTTTTAGTTTTATACCCAGAAGGAAATCACTGGATAATGTAGTAGTTCTACTTTTAATTTTTTTGAGAAACTTCTGTAATGTTTTTCATAGAAGTTATAACACTTTGCAAACCTACCATCAGTGCACAGCATTCTAATTTATCTAATTCTGTGCTAATACTTGCTATTTTTGTTTCTTTTTGATAATAGACATCCTAATATGTGTGAGATGATATCTTATTGTGCTTTTGATTTATACAGTATTTCCCTAACATTAGTGATATTGGGCATCTTTTCATATGCTTATTGGTCACTTGTGCATCATTGTTAGAGAAATACCTATTCAAGTCATTTTTCCATTTTTTTAATTGGGTTACTAGATTTTTTGTTATTGAGTTGAAAGAGTGCTTTATATTGTCTGGGTATTAATCACCTATGAGATATGTGATTTGTGATCTACAAATTTTTCTCCCATTCTGTAGATTGCCTTTTTACTCTGTTGATTGTATCTTTTGATGCACAATATTTTAAAATTTGATTGTTCCATTTATCTATTTTGCTTTTGCTGTGCTTTTAGTGTCATATCGAAAAACATTGCCTATTTTTTGATACAATACACTAATATGGCAGAGGCTATCATTGCCTGAAATACTTTGGTGGTAAAATTAGATGGTTTTGTCTAGACTTAGAGGAATTGGTTCTTTCAGTTAATTAAAAGCATAAAACAGACTGTTAATTTATGATAATTTTGTATTAAATAGAATATCTAAAAACCTTTTTAATAGTTGTGTAATCTGGTAACATATAGTGTTAACTTATTTGAATAATGTTTGAATATGACAATAGAATATATGAATCAGTTAGAGTGAATGAATAATTAATGTTGTCATCAAACCCTAAAGACACTTTATTAAATCATCTCAAGGAAATATTTATTGTACTTCCTACATAGAAGTCACAAAGACACTTTGCAGGGTATCAGGATAGCATAAAAAACTCTGGAGATGAATGTTCAAATTTTATATTTTACATGTGAAGAAATAGAATCAAATGGAAAAATAACTTTAAGCAGTCAATTTGTGAGTAGTAGAAAAGAATTAGAGTTCCTAAAATAAAATTTTAGGTCTGAAATTGCCACTAAGTGTGTATTTTCCTCAAAAAAAAAAAAAAAAAATTCCCTGGTTGTTTTAGGTGTCAGTACTTTTGTAAAACCCCCAAATATGTAGGTTATTGTACTATATTTGGCTAATATGTATTTTAATATGTAGCATCAGTAACAGAAATTTCTGATTTATAGTATATTCATAACAGATATTATGTATCAGAATTTAAAGATAAAAGTTGATTTTTTTTTTCTTTCCCCAGAAGTTCATTGAGTTATCTTCTTAGAACAGGAATCCATTGTATGGAAGTTAGTCTAAAAAATATAGGAAAATAGTCAGTATCTACTGGAAAAATATAAAAGGTTTCTTAAAAATCTGTTTTACCTGTTGGTCTGCGAGTAATATATTGTCACCAAAGCATATTCATCTAGAAACCATTCTTCATTATTAAGCAAGTTCGTAACTCACTTCTTTATTTATTACTGAAAAAATTCCTCCTTTGGACTGTGTAAGTACAATGACCTACACTAAAACTTATTTTATTTGGAACCCCTACACTAGCCATGAATCAATTTGTGATCATTAAAAAGGAGACAGAAAGTAAGACTATTATGTATAATAAATGTAAGCTTTTCCTTTAGAGACTCCAGCTTCCTATAAAGAGCAGTTCATCTCTTGGGATTGCTTCCTTAGGATAATGTGGTTTCTTCCTTCTAATAAAAGAATGTGAGGCAAGTATAGACATGGCTTGGAGGATAAAAGGGGTAAGGGACCGGGATTGGATGAAGGCGAATGTGCATATGAAGTTGTTTCTGGATTCTTACAGATGTTTTCTAACCACATGTGAGGTATTTCTGAGTCAGATCTAATTGAAACTACCACATCACAGCCAAGCCTCAATTTAAAAAACCCCAAAAAACCACACTGAGGTTCTTCTCATTGTTGAGATGATCTTCCTTTTGTTAGGCTGAAATTCACCTTCCAGAAACTGTCATCCAGAGCTACCTAAAACCTATATGCTGATTCTTAAATACAACTCATCAGATATTCAGATAATGTGAGAATTTATCTTAGGCCTTCTTTTCCACTTCAGGTATCCTCAGATGGAATCATTTCAAGTTTCCCTTTCCTTGCTTTTTTAGTTCTTTACTCTTGGTCCACTTTTTTGTTACCATCTTGATTGCAATAAGAAGATAATGCCCTAGCATCTTGCAAACTTTCCAAAGATTGAGGGCAGAGGGTGGATAGGAAAGAAACTAGAGCTAAGGAATTCATCCTTTAAGACTTTTGTAGATACAGCAAATCTTATTACAGTCTGCTTGAGAAGACAAATCCATACGTGATCGGTTTTATGACAGAGATGTACCACTACAGAGAAAATCATAGGGAAACCAACTATATTATAAGATTCCATGAAGAGTTGATGCTTGACTATTTGCTGAAGGATAAGAAGGAGTTAACTGGGTGAAGAGAAACTAAGGAATAAAGCAATTTAAAGCGGCTCAGGTGAGTACAGGGAGAGAAAGAAGGCCATGCTGGCTATAATGGACAGAGTAAGAAATGAGTGGGGTGGTGAAGAGCCAGGTAACTTGGGCTGTAAAGGACAATTGAAGCAATTTTGACTATTTATATGAAGAACAGTAAGAACCTAGTGAACTTTCTGTCTAAAGAGAAAAATTATTCTGGCAGCCACCTAGAGAACAGTTTATCTGTAATATAGAAACTTATGATACAGGTAAATTAGATAGGCAACTAATTGCAGTAACCCAAAAGAATGATTATAGTCTGGACCAGCGTAATGGTAGTGGAGATAGATGTGAGCAGTACTTAGTAAAACTGAAGTTGCTTGGTGATTGGTGGGATTTGGGGAAGGAACCACTCTTTATGGGACAGATAATATTATAAGAAGTTCAAATATTGGTAGAAGATCATGAACTTGAGATTTTATATATCTTGAGATTGAGATACTTTCAAGTCATTCAAGAACAAATAGAAAATAGAAAGTTAAACTGTAGACCTAGAGTTCAGATAAAAGTTTTGGGCTGAATTTGTAAATTTGTGAATTGTCTACATATCATGTGCTAATTAAAGCCAGGGTCATGGGTAAGATGCTTTAGTAAGAGAGAATAAAAGACTGAGCCATGAAAAGCACCCACTTTTATGGGCCAATGAGTCTGGGAAGGCAATAAAAGAATGAGCATAGATATAGGAGCAAACATCTGAGTATCATGTCATACAAGCTAAGGAAGAAAATGCTTATAGAAGTACGAAGTGGTTCTGGTTAGATGCATTAGATTTAGACCTTGAAGTCGTCAGTGATGATAGCAGGCATTGTCTATGACTGGGCTGGGAACGGGATTGGAGCGTTGTGCAAAATGTAAGAGGTAATGTGACAGGCAAATATAATGGACAGCTGTTTAAGAAGACTGGGTATGGAGGGCAGGCGAGGTAGGAAATGGACAGAAACTGGCTGAAGGTAGGCAGTGGAGTCAGGCCACCTTTAGTGCATGTAAAAGCCAACAGGGAGGCTTCTGTTGAAGAGAGGTTAGTTACACATATGAAGGAAGAGATGGCTGATAAGGTAAAGTTCCAAGGGGTTGGTATCTCAAACTTCTGAAGCAGGCAGCCTTAGGAACAGTGATAAGTTTCCTTTTGTAGCAAAAATGAAGATCAGAATTACACTGTATAGGATACATTTCCATAATAGGCTTTGGGAAGATGAAAAAAAAATAAACTTGTCCTCTAGTGGATTCTATTTTATCTGTAATATAAAAACTTAAGAGACTGGATGAGGACTAGAAGATAAAGTAGTGGGTATGGTGGACAGTTAGAAATTGAGGGGAATGGAGACAATTTAATGATCATTTGGAGAGGTGGTAAGATGACAAAGGATGTATGGAATTGATACATTGCTCATTTCCCAGCTGAGGTTTGTGATCACGAATTTATAGTGATGTTAGTCATTCTTACGGTGTTAGTCATTCTTATAGTATGGCTTTTTCCAGATTATCATCCTACCAAGTATAGACACAAGTAAAGGAGATGATAGTATCATCAGGGTTAAAGTTTTGTTGTCTCCTCACAAAGAATATTGTGTTACTCTTGTAATATTAAATGACAGTGCAGAAACTTTGTGCCCTATTTTAATGAATATTAAGAATTGGAAAAGGACTGTAGCTTCTAATCACTGATTGCTTAGCTGTTGCAAAAAAAGAAAGCTTTTAATTATATATTTGAAGCTGTTCAGAATGTTATTTTCAGAAATAATAAAGTTTATTGATGGGAAATTGTCTCTTTTTTGAATATATTAAGGAAAACTCAAGTCCTTAATGGAGTCCTTAATACAGCTATTCAATATGTATTTCAAGTTAAATTTTCTTCAGAATTTTCCATATAATATTTAAAATTCCATTTTGTAAGGAAATGTATTGGCTTCAAATAGGATAATAAGTTTAAAGGAAAAGATGTTATTTACATTTGTCATGTAAAGCAATTGAAATAGATCTGCTGTTATCCTAGATATCTGGGTTGAAAATGAACTTTGGATTCTAACTCAGATCAACCGAAGTAGAACAAAGGAGTCAGTTTCATTCAGTATCACTTTGGGATTAAAAAAAAAAAATCCAGATGAATGCAAGAATCCTCTGGTACATGCACTTCTATTAAAACCAGAAGAAATGGAACTTTTCGTTATTGGCATTTCCATTGTTAAGCTTGGCTGCTACTGTAACATCCACTGTGGGAGCCAGTATTTGCTGGCTTTCCAAGGACATGTTCTGTCACGCTGCACCACACCAACTGCTGAACCACACTTTTGCCATTTTCTTTTTATGTCAAAGAAAAATTCTCTCCCTAACTTAAAAAAAAAAAAAAAGAATCATTTCTGATTTCCCAGATAAATGATAGGACATACTGCTTGTAAAACAATTTTAAAACTATAGGATCAAGGTCACATTTTCTTTCTACTATCTCTAATCCCAGTCTCTTGTATGTTATCACTAAGTAGGTTGCTGTGTATTTTTCCAGACCTTTAGACATAAACATATAGGTTATATATTCCTCTAGAAGTAAATACAGAAATATTTTTTTCTTTTAACATAAATATTATATATACCATTACTAATTCGTTTGGGACTTTTTTTCCACACAGTATTATGTCTTCTCAGTACATATAGATGCAGCTCAGTTTTTTATTGTATGATATTCCATAATATAGGTATTTTAGGAGTTAAACATTCTATTACTATTATTATTTTTACAATAGTACTGGGGTTTGAAGCCAGGGCCTTGTGCATGTTAGGCAAGTGCTTTACCACTGAGCTATATTCTCAACCCCTCTTTAAACTTTTTTTTGGGGGGATGCCAGGGATCGAACACTTGCCAGGCAATCCCTGAGCTAAATCCCCGGCCCCCCCTCTTTAAATTTTGAGATAGCATCTCTGAGCTAAATCCCCGGCCCCCCCTCTTTAAATTTTGAGATAGCATCTTTCTGGCTCAGTTGCCCAGGCTGGCCTCTAACTTGTGATCCTCCTGTCTTTGCCTCCCCAGTAAATGAGAATACAGGCATGGGCTCCCATGCCCAGCCCTATTAAAATTGTTTTAAACAGCTCTCTGATACTAACTACTGTGAGTGAAAGCCCTTGTGCATTTGTGCAAAAATTTCTTAACAGGGCAGAGAAAGAAATAGAGTTGCTATTTTTTGCACATATTTATGTTAAATTTTTAAAAAATAATCCTTTTATTTTGGAGTACTTACAGAAAAGTTACAAAGATAGTACAGGTCGTTCTTGTGAACTCCCACCTTGTTTTAGTTTCCCATACGTTATTACCTTACCTTATGATGGCACCTTGTCAAAATTAAGAAACCAATGTTAGTACATTGCTATTAGCTGAATCCCAGGCTTTATTCCAATTTCACTGAATCTGCAACTGATGAAATATTTATCTTGTAAGGTTTCTTGAATATTCTATGTAATCTAATATTTGGGGATCTAGTATATTCCTATGAATTTTATTTGTATTTATTTCTTTTATTGCTCAGACTTTTCCAGCTTTGGCTACTCGGAACTGTTTTGGACTGGCTCCCATATCCCTTCAACATATCCTCGCACTTCTAGTTTGTGAGCAGCACCTTACTTCCTGATCTCATAAACTGCTCCAGAGTCTAGCATCTGCCCTAGGAGCCCCTGTTCTTTTTATCAGAGAACAGGAATACTCTTTACACTGAAACTTTAAATTTTGATAGGTATTGTTCAGTTGCTCTACTGGTGGCTATTTTAGTTGACCCTTTTATCTTCTTCCTCATACCTGTTCCAATACTTGATATTATCAAATTTACTAGTTTTGGTTAATCTGGTAAAATTGTCTCCTATTTAAAAAGGTTGTTTGCCTGGCAAGCATGAGGCTTTGAGTTCGATTCCTGGTACAAAAAAATAAAAGGGTTGTTTCTTTGATTGCTAGTGTGCTTGAACATTTTTGATTATATTTATTAGACATTTGAGATCCTTCTATGAATAACCTATTCTTATTTCTTTGTCCTTTTTTTTTTTAAGGTGGTAGAAATACAACAGAACAAGACAGAACAAAGCCAGTTGAGACAGTGCAGTGAATTTGGTACAGAACTTCACAGCAGGTTACTGGGATAACAGTAATAGGTACTATAGTATATCTCCTTCACAATAGTTGTCTGGTCAATTAGGTATAGCAAAATCAAACCAAAGACAGAACATTATAAAATCAATTGAAAGAGAATATTGAATAGAGTAAAGCAATTAATCATAATGAAACAAAACTGAAAACAACACTTGCTTTCAAAGAAAAGATAGAGGAGACCCCCCATATTTGCTATATTGCATACAGTCATCCTACCAAGAGATGCTCAGACCTCTGTCCCCAGTTGCCAACAGGGGAGGGGGATAGTTTGGGATGTTTGATTCCAAGCCCGCGCACCGGTAGGCTCACAGGAGACCCTACTGGATCTCTTCCTGGCTCACGCTGGAGGAAGGCACTTACCAAGAGGGCGGCAGGCAAATTGCTTCTTTGTGCTGCCTCCTGGGTTCCACCATCTTCTTTGTCTTCTTAAGCTGGTGTCTCTGTGTGTATGTGTCCATCTGTCAGTGATGTTAGAAATTTTTATAGATTATGAATGTTATTCCTTCATCTGGCTATGAATCTTGATGTTTTTTTGCCTTGTAACTCACTTGTAAACTTTATCTCTTTTGACATATAGAAATTTTACAGTTTGATCCTGTCAAAATTAAAATTGGAATTAAAGCCTTTTGCTTTTTTGTCATGTTTAAGGAGGTCATTCTAGCATATCCATATATGCTGATTCTGGTCATTAGTGAAACTGCTTATTTAAAGATCTCAATTGAACACCTGTTAAGCATAATTATGTGCGTTTTGCAATCTTTAATATGCAGTATTATTCACCCTTTCTGCTTGGAAGTGTTTGCTTTGGCATTCTCTTGTTTTCCTTCTGTGCCCTGACCATTTCACTTTCCTCTTTCATTTGATCTCTTCCTTTTCATGCCACTTTTATTTCCCATAGCCTGCTAATGGAATGTATTCTCTGACTTTCTCTTCCTTGCTAAATTCTTTTGTTTTAAGAAATTCTAATTTCTCTTGAGTATAACTTTCTATTCCACATTTCCAATCTTACCTTTCATCTTTCTATCTGGACTCTGTTGTCTCTACTGGATATCCCACTGACTTCTCAAATTCAGTATGCTCAACATAGAAGGAATTCATTAATATTGCTGATGAACTTGTTACCTCTTGTTTGTATCTCTGTTAATAGCCTTAGGGTTCTGCTAGTCACCTAGGCTCCAAAACCTGAAGTTGGCCTTTGTTTCTCACTTCCCTACCTCTAGCCAGTTATGAAGTTATGTCCATTCTATCTTCACAATCTCCTTCACATCTCTTCTTTCCTCATCATTATATTTGATTTAATATAGGTGTTTGGCACTCTTCATGTATTTATTTAAATTTCTTCTATTGACTAATTCCTCTGATCCAGGCTACATCCCACAGCCAGCCAGGTAATCTCAGTCATATCCCTTACTTCTTTTTTGTCTACCCAGATTTTCATCTTCTTGGATTAAAAAATACAAGGGCTTTAACAACCTGGCTCCAGTTTAAACACTCCTACCCTTACTTTTCCTTTGCTTGTTTTGTGCTCTGACATGTCCAATCGGAATGGAATACTGCAACTTCTCATTCATTTATCTGTGAAGGTCATACATAGTTCAGTTTTGGTAAGAGTATGTAATTACTAATTAGACTGTACCCTCAACCAGTATTATTTTATAATAGGAGGTGTGATTGAAAACCACAGTGAATAAGTTTTTAAAAACAGTTTACTACAATAAAATATACATTGCCATTGATCTCCCTCAAAATACTTCCCCTTTCTTTGAGCACACATCCCATCATTCTTGCCCCTTGGTAAAATATTTCTGGAAGCTGTCTTTTGTGGGTGTGTTTAGTTATGCTATTGTGGTTGCCTCAAAGTCCTGCACTGATTAATAATGTGGTCATTTTGACTTTAGGAAAGAGTCAAAAGTCTTGTGAGTGGCTAATGTTTTATACAAGCCTGCATTTCTGTTGGATGGCACTTGGCAGCAGCATTCACTGTATTTTTGACCGTTTCTCATAAAGACAGTTGTAGAAGAGGACTTCCAGCACTACTTCAGAAATTGGCAAGAACAATGGGAAAAGTATCTTAAAATTGAGAAGAACTATTTTGAGGGGATTAATGGAAAATGTGTGTTTTTTGTACTAAATTTTATTTGAACACTTACCATATATTATAATTCCTTGTATATCTATAAGAAAGTGATTGATAGTTAAATTGATGTCTTTGGTTATAAGTACTCATATGGGTAGATCTTCATTAGCAGAGCTATAAAAATTTTCTTTGGTGGTCCATGGCTGAAAAATGGTTCCTATAATTGTATAAAAATAAATGCATAGAGACTTATTTTAGATTATTTCCATTATTTTCATCTTTTTAGCCGCATAAAATAATGATACCTTTACTTGTGTACTAACTTTCCCTTGCTAATTTTGTCATACAGTTTGATTTTAAAGCCAAAAGGGGCAGACTGGGAGGCTTAGCTGATGGTTTATATGTTAGATTATTCAAGTGAGTTTTGAAGTGATCCAGGCATAGTTCAGTTTTCTGAATATAAGTATCTCTAGGTTCACATAAGGGTTATATGGACATTATAGACCACTATTCCCACTTTTCTTTCTTTTTAAAGGGATAGAATTTTTGTGTTTTTTTTTTAGATCCATATACTCTTCTTATAAGCTTGATATGGTTCCTTTTCCCTTTAAAATATTCAAGGACATATATTGTGGTTTTAATGATGCAATAACGTTCATGAATTGAGGTTTTATTATGCATTAGACTTGTGCTAAGCTTTTTAATACATATCATTGAAACTTCATGACATTTCTGGTGGGGAGGGGAGTGCTGTACAGAATTTGTTACTTGCCCACTAAGCCACAGCTAAGCTATAGTAAACTAGAATTGAAGAATAGGTCTGTCTTCAAAATACTTGGTTCTGTAGGGTTCATGTTCTTCTGTATCAGTATTTATAGACTATCAATCTGAAGCCACTATCTGGAAAGCAGAAATAGTGGCAGATTAGTTAAGGCTAGGTTTTAGACTCCATGTTTATACCATTAAGAATCCTGTATCTCATTCTTTTTTTTAGCTCTCCATTCTTTTTTTTTCAACTCTCCACTCCTTAGTTGTTAACAACAGCCTTAATTTTACCCCCAAACTCAACTTAGTTTATTGCCATATTGCCTTGTACTCACAGATAGCTTCAAACCACGTTACCTGTTTGTGAAGTAACCTCAGGTCTCTTTCTTCTCCATATTTGACTCGCGAGGTGGGGCTTTTCACAGATATTTTATTTTTTTGGTAACTGTATATTGAGATATTGTTTGATTTGCTTTCCTTTGACAGAATTTCAGTAAGTACTTATACATCTGCCTCATCCCCTCTCCAGGCTTGCTTAGACATTGTATAATCTACAGACCCATCTTAGTTTACCAGCCATCTTTAACCTCTTTGCAGAAGTCATTTGTTTTGTGTTTAAGAACTTCTGTCTCAAAACAGAACTTTAGGGTAAAGAAATTGCTTAGCAATATTTTAGATAATTTTTAACTGAACAGTTTTTCGGATGCTTATAAATATATTGAGATTTTTCATTCATGCTACATATAACACAAAGGTATTATATAAAGTATAATTAGCCTAGAACAATGGTGGCAAAACTATAGTACACATGTTCTTCCTCTTTTAAAATAAAACATGTTACTGTATAAGTTGTTTTTTTCTAAACTAAAACCTCAGTATTTAGGTTTAATTCCAATGTTGGCACTTTGCAATAAGTAAGTGAGTTTTGAATTGCAGTTTAGGCACTCATTTCTAAAAGCTTTGCCACCACTGCCCTATGACATTGTAGATTTCTAATTGTAAAGGTTGCCATAGTGCTTTGTATGTTGTTGTAGAAATGTATTTCTTAAATTTAGTAATCTTGTCTGGTGTAGAGATATAAATACTTTGAAGTAAGAAGAATCACAGAAAAATTCCTCTATTTAGAGTTGGGAAGAATTGGTAGAACTTTTGGTTTTGAGATGTCAAAACAGTTGAAGCACTTACAAATCATAAAAAGACATTTGGCATTTTTCAGGGTGAGGAGTATGAGACTAGAGATAGACATGGAATATAGTCTCAGACTTTGTGTTGATTATAGCTATGGCCAGGCCAAGTTATAGCCTACTCTCTGGGGCTTAATTTCCTCATGTTTAGTGATAGATAATCCTTAACATTTTGCAGTTAAAAACTTGTGGTGCTTATAAGTGTCGTCTCTAACTCTTTATTATGTATAGTGTTTTTGTAAACTGAAGGTTTAGTTACCTCTTGCTGTGAACATTTAATGCATAGATTAGCCTCAGACTTGGTTCAACAGAAAATTTACTTAGACTTCCTATGTGTGCAGCTTTGTAGTTAAAGATATGGAAGACAAAAATATAAGGCAGAATTTGTACTTCCAATGAATAATAATTTATCTTGGAAAGTAACAAGTTACACAAAAACTATAAGAAACCCATGTCATGTCCTATCATAGACATAAACAAGGGGCTTTCTGATTAATTCTAATTAGGAAAGTTTTATAGAGAAGATAAAACTTTATTTGATCAGCACTAGGGATAAAAAGATAATTGGGAGCAGAAGGTTGAAGAGGAGATAACTTGAGCAAAGGTGTGAAGATGGGAAATTGCAAGTTTTAAATGATTTTTTTGAGGGGCAATGCCACTGTCAATGTAAATCGAAATTGTCTTTTAAAATGTTGTAATAGGAGCTGGGGATTTAGCTCAGTGGTTCAAGCACTTGCTTAGTAAGTAGAAGGTCTTGAGTTTGGTCCCCCGTACAAAAAAAAAAAAAAAAAGTTGTAATATATAATTGGTGCCTATAAATCACATTTATTTGTAAACTGTGAATCTGAGGACTGAGTGAAATTATATGTAGACATTTCTACTGCACGATACACAAGTATCACAATACTTTAAATATAAACATGCACTGTTAAGAGGAATATATAGTATATAGTCTTACAAATTTTGTGTGACCATAGAACCATTTTTTATGAGAACCCTTGCTCCAAAGAGTACACTTTTGAGAAATTTCACAGTATTATCACATATATCAATGGATCAGAGTGAATACTGAAAGAAATATTTCCCCAATATTAAATGAATGCAAGTTGAAAAAGTTTTAAACAGGAGATTGGAGAATATATATTCACAAAGGGAAGACACTTTCTTTGTCAGCTGGCAGGTGTTAGTGTCTACCAAGTACATGCTGGTATACCTCATAAAAAGAATGGATTGGAGAAGAGTAGTCTCATATTGGCAACTTCTATTTTACTTTGTTTTATTTTATTCTATTTTTTGAGACAGGGTGTCACTATGTCATTCAAGTTGGACTTGAATTCATTATGTAGTCCAAGCCATCCTTGAATTGAAGGTAATTCTCACATCTCAGCCACCTGAGCACTGGGATTACAGATGTGTACCCTACTACCTCCAGCCTTATTGGTAATTTCTGTATTCATCAAAGAAAGGGAATTTATAAGACAATTTATATTTACAGTATTTACAAATTTAAAATTAATGTGTTTTAAGGTGCTTAAATAATGCATTTTGCTAACACATATTAACCTTATCCTACTGGTACAGAGATAAATTCTGCATTTATTTATTTGCTCATTCATTCATCCAACTAATCAACATTGTTAGGTATGCATTAGTGAATGAAAACTAACAGTCTTGCTATTATAGATTATATAGTCTAGTAATTGAACTTGTCTGGTGTTTATGTATTATTCAGACTACCAGCAGTTAACTAGTGACTACAGAAAAAATAACCAAATTACAAAGTTTTTAGTGAGGGATTCAAATAAAGGTGAGCTCTGCAATGGTTTGTAATACTAACTGTGGCAAGCAGCATCACTATTCATACCAGCCTGTCTTATAGAACTGTCTAGTGTACAAGGAACCCAGGACTGTAGATAGAAATAAACAGGCCTATGAGGAATTTCAGCAACTGGATTTTTATTCAGATATGCAGATACACCTAAGTGTCATGTCTCAAAGCAAAAGAAAAATACTTCCATAGTACCATCTGTTTTAGGTCACACTTCCATTGTAAAATTACAGTTCTCCTAACTTTATCCTTCCCTGAAGAATACAGATGTCTTTACACATGTAGACTAATCAAAGGTCCAACTTTCTTTACCTTGGAGACATGATCTGTAAGTGTTGGACCTCTTGGAATACTTACATAAATTCTCTGCATGTTTATATCAAAATCTGTTGAAACAAAGAAAAGATAATAAATTTTAACTTATAATTGTTTTTATATGAAGTTACTAATTTTTTTTTGGTACCGGGGATTGAACTCATAACCTTGTGCTTGCCAGGGCAGGCGCTTACACCGCTAAGCTAAACCCCTGGCAGTTATTAATTTTTTACTAATGCATTTTTACTTTTATAGGTGACACTAATTAATGTTAATGTGACTTGTGCATCGAAATTTTCTGTAACCATATTGATTATGCTTGGCAGCACTGACTCCTGAGACTGTATAGTTGGCAGGTTTATAGATATGCAGAGCCTGAATAAAAAAACCTTAAGGGGAAATTCCAAAAGTTGGAAATTGAGGAAATGTTCAGTAGAAGACAGTTCTGTGGTTTTTTTTTTTTTCAGCCCATTTTTAAGGCAAATTTAACTGGTTAGTGATTGCTATGCTTTTCTTTTTTTACTCTTCTTTTTATCTTCTTATGTAAGATATTCCTTAGTCAAAATTTTATGGAGGATGTGCTCTTTAGCTGTGGAAGCATAGCTCAGCAGTTGTTATCTATTCTTCATTTTATAGCAGAATTCATTTGTGAAAATTAAATATCTTAAGATTCTATTTAGATTGTCCTAAATATTGTTTGCTACCAAATTCATAGGGTTGCTATGGAAAACTACCTGATCTGTCCCTAACTCAGTGAATTAATAAGTCATTGCCAAGTATTTACTTAATAAGCATTGGTGCTAGGACCAATGAGGAATTCCAGGCAGATTAAACATAATTCTACTTTCTTGGTATCATGGGGTTACTTGGAAGTGTGTGATGATTTCAAAATATGTTCACAGATTGTCTGATACTATCCCCTTTAAGGGGCAGAGCTTAATTAGCTTCTCTCTTGAGTGTGAGATGGACTTAATGACTCCTTCTGGCAAATAGAGTAAAGCCACATGACAGTGAATTATGAGAACAGGTCATAAAGGCACAGTGAATTTTCTTACTGTGAGTCTAGAATTGCTCATTATCTGAAAATCCAGCTACCACTGTGAAGAAACTAGGGCCATAGAGAGCTCATGTGGCAAGGACCTGAGACCTCTGCCAGTGGCCATGTGATTACACCATCTTGGAATCAGGTTCCTTAGTCCCTGTCCAGTCTTTGAATGCCTTTAGGCCCTGCCCTGCCAACATTTTCCCCTTCAATGCTGGGGATTGAACCCTGCCTCCTACATGCTAATCAAGTGCTCTACCACCCTGCTAACAGCTTGACTTGTAATCTTAGGAAAGTCTGAACTAGAGGCACAGAGCTATTTCTAGATTCCTGCTGCATAGAAACTTTATTGTTTTACCCCAAGTTTTGGAGTAGTTGTTTTAAAGTACTAGATAACTAATTGAAGAGAGATGACAGAAACCTAGAGTCTAGACATACTGCCCTCACCTCCAGCAAATTTCAGGATAACTAAACTCTAAAATTGGATTAAAACTTATCTGTATATGTACATTTTTCTTGGCTAATATTTGTAGTTTTAGTCAGTTTCCAAAATAAGTCCTTAATCTCTGAAAGGCTACAAATTCTGCATTTTGTGTATTATTCAGAAGAAACAGAGCAGTGATGAGAATTATAGATAGAAAGGTTTCATTGGGGGAGATATAAGAAACTAATACACATTTGTTAATGAAGACTACAATTGACGTGGGCTTTTCAAAGAAAAAAAACCCTACATTACGGTATGGGACAAGTCTCTTTTAAGGTGTGCTTTCTTGTTTTAGATCAGGATAGCTAAACTATAGGCGACAGATAAATTTAAGACCTCCTCCTGCTTTTGTAATTTTACTGAAACACAATCATACCTATCTGTATAAATGCTATCTTTGTCTGTATTTTCCATACAACAGTAGAGTTGGGTAGTTATTCAGATGTCCCACAGACAGTAAAGTACTTTCTGATCTTTATGAAAGTTTGCTGGCCTTTGTTCCTGAATACGGAGATGAGGTTGGCATTTTTGTAGTATAAAAGACAGTAGACAAAATTGGTCTTTCAGATGGATGAATGCACTTCATGCCATGTAGCACACTGTCTTACATCTAAGTAATGCATTAACATTTATTCCCCAAGTCCCATAGAGTAATTGCTCTCCTGGTCTGAGGAAGTGGCCATCTAAATAGCCTCCTGGAGGAATTAAATTTGTGAAGCAGAGGGCAGGGGCTAATGATACTGACCAGAGGTGAAAACCCACAGGCCCTGAACTGCTAACAGCAGTTCTTTAGCCATAAGGGACAGAAGTAAGAAAGGCCTGCTGGTATTTGTTACTAAAAAGGAGCTATTTTTTCCTCTGCGTTTGTTTCTACTTGACATTTTTCTTTTCTGCCTGAAGATTCTCATAAATCTGATCTATAAATGGTATATATATTATCTTGAAATAAAATGTTTGAAGACTGGATTCTAGACTGTTTCTAATTCCATTTTTGTGTAACATTAGAAATTTTCATTGTTAAAAGAATTACTGGTTGATTCTTTCAGAGAAATATATTAGTCACTTTAGTTATTGGGCTTAAATCTGAGACTTCCAGTCTGACAACCTAACCCTACCCCCACCCCATTAATTTCCTAGTAATAGCTGGTAGTTCTTTGGTTCTGTGCTCACTATTTGTCCTTTAATATCTAAGACATTTCTCAAAGTTTAATGTCATATTTAGGAAAAGACTACATCAGAATGACACATAGTGGATTATGTCAGTGTTTTATACAGTCTTCTGTGGTGTTTCTGCTGATTTTAAATGACTGCCCTGGGTGCTTCATCTCAAACCTAATATCCAATATATATCTCCTGTGAGCACTAGCTGATGTCCTCATCAGTGAAGAGCAAGGACAGAGTTCACGAATCTGTATTCAAAGCTCATTGTTCAAGAATTCATCTTTATTGGTGGTTATATCAGTATAAGCATGTTTATTTTCCTTAATTTTGTACTTCCTGAAGGGGCATTGTTTCAGAGTACTTTAGCTAACTTCCTAAGAATTTTAACCATATTTATAATGTAATTGTTTTGTTATGAACTGTTTAAATTTACAAAAGAACTACAGAATAGTGCAGTGGCATCTATTTTCTTGCTTCTTGGTTTATAATAACTCACCATTTCACTATGCATTATAAATACCAGTGATAGAGATAATTTTTAAAAATAAGGCATTCACATAGTTGACGATTCCTCTATGATTCATTTCCTCTTATTCTTCCCTAGAAGGAATGTGGTATTTGGAATTTGGTGCTCATTGTTACCAAGTACTTGCATTAAACAGATTATACTGTAAATGACCATGTGTACATTTCCCAAATAGCAGTACAGTGTTTTTGTTCATTTATTAAACATGAATATTAAAGTTATATATTATTGACTTACATGTTGTTAAATACCACATAAATTGTACTATGTATATATTATTTTACAATTTACTTTTTAAAAAATTAATATAGTGTTTTTAAGACTTCCATGTTTATACAAGTTTGCTCGTTAATATTTTAATTGCTACAAAACACTGTTAGAATATACTGTAACTTAACTATCTATCATCTTTTCAGTAGAGATTTAAGTTTTCAGCTTTTGCATTGCAAATAATGCAAAAGTGACAATTATTTTTCACGTCTTTTTAAAAAGATATGTCTTAAGTTTGTGTATGTGTGTGAGAGAAAGTGAGATAGATTGCTTTCTCTGCTATGAAGTGGAATGATTTGGTCTTAGAGTGCATCTTCAAAATTATTGGGTAATTTTAAATAACTGTATAAAGTAGCTATACAAAGTTACAGTTATACCAATATAAATATTGCCATGTTTCACATTAGGGTCATCCTTTTTAATTTTACCTCTTTGATAGTTTGCTGTTAAAAATAGTATTTTTCTAGTTACAAATATAATTGAGCACTGGCTTTAATTTATTTTAAAACTTCTATATTTATACCATAAAGTTATTATTGGAAAAATCCAGACTAAGAAACTCTTAAGACAAACAAAATGTGATTTCTACAATGAAATGTAGGGAGGGAAATGCAGGGAGGAAAAAAAAAAGATAAATAGAAGGAGAGCCTATAAATTAAAAGAAATAAAGGATTTATCAACCACATGTAATGGAGGACTTTATTTAGATCTTACTTCAAACAAATTAAAGGTAAAATACTTGAGAATTTAGCAACATTTGATGATATCGAAGGAGCATTAATATTTTTCAGATATGGTAATAGTGTGGGAATGACATTTGTGGAAGAGTACCTTTTAGGGTATTCACCTAGAATGTATACTACTACTTTTAGGGTATTGAAACACATACAGATTTCTGTGTTTTCAAAATGTCTGTATGTTAAAAACTTGGTGCCCAGACTAGTGTTACTGGGAGTGGATGGGCCTTTTGAAGGTAGGGCTTCGTGGGAGGCTGTAATGTCTGTGGGGCCTACCTTCAAAGGGGACCTTCTTCCTCTTCCTCTTCATGGCTCTTAATGTGAGTAAGTTGCTCCACATGTACTGCTGTTATGATGTGCTGCCTTTGCCAGAGATCCCAGAGCCTGGGTCTACTTCATTTTTGAGCCTCTGGAACCATGAGCCAAAATAAACCTTTTCTCTTTGAAAGTTAATTGCTTTGGGTATTTGCTGTGATGAACCAAAGATAATTACTTCAGAGAAAACCAACTAATACACAGATAATATGGGCTAGTATTTGTAGAATTTTCTTCAAAAAAAAAAAAAAGTAAGTAAAGAATCTCAGTGGTGAGGGTATTAAGTGAAAAATATAGCTGGAACAAGATTAGCCATGAACAATGTTAAAACTGAGCGATAGGAATGTGTGTGTTTATTCTCTTATGTTCTTTAGGTTTTTTTATATGTCTAATATTTTTGATAATACATTTTCAGAATTTCAATTACATGATTTGCACTGAAAAACAGAGCTAATTTTATTATATATTTTGGACCATTTATCAATTCTTCAGTGTGCAAAACAGTCCCCCAGTCTTAAATATAGTGTCCTACAAGCAGCACGTGGTAAGATGTACTTGGAATAAAGATCAATTCCATTTTAACTAGATCTGGATGTACACTATTTTATTGTCTTGGAAAATGAGAATTATAATTCATTAAATGTTAAATATCTCATCATGTATTAGCAAATCATACACTAGGCCTTAAAAATTTTTTTTTTTTAAAAAAAGGGCTCTTCTCGAGGGCCAGAGATTTAGCTCAGTGGCTCAAGTGCTTGCTGAGTAGGCATAAGGTCATGAGTTCGATCTCCGGTATCAAAAACAAACAAAAACTATTCATGTCTTAGGGAGCCAGTGGTTTAGCTTAGCGGCATAAGCATCTGCTTGGCAAGCCCGAGGTCCTGAGTTCGATCTGTGGTACCAAAAAAAAAAAAAAATTATTTATGCCGAGGATTTAGCTTCCTAATGCAATACTTTGAACTAGAACATTTTCTCCTAGAATTTTTTTAAATGTTGCATAGGTTTCCCAGCTCAATTTATAATATAACATAATATAATCAACTAAAGCTAACAGAATACTGAGGGGGTCAGTGCAGGCATAAATTAAATTATTTCTCTAAAAAAATGCTTTCCTAACTGAAACTTGGTACTCTTGATGATGAGTGAATTTTCTGTATCTTTACAGGAGTTGGTTATACTCCTGGATCATGTAGCATATGCTTTGCCTGTTGGAGGTAAAGAGCAATAATAATATCACTATCACCTGCAATGTTGCCTGATCTCATTAGAAAACTTTAAAACCAAGGATTATCGACATAGGAATGATTTGGGTAATAAAACTTGCCTTTTATTCTTTCTTCATGCATTATTTCAATCAATATTCATAAGAAATCTTTGAAAATCAAAGCACAAGAACAATTACCTCCATTTTACAGGTGAAGAGACAGGCTCAAAGATGTATTTGAAAACAGTTGGGAGCCAGAAGGTTGAATTTAATTCCTGGTTCTTCTGAGAGACCATGTGCATGTCATTTAACCTCCTCATTCTCAGTTTAACTGTCTCTGGAATAGGTCTGATGAAATTCTATTTTACACTGTTATTGTGAAGACTAAATAAATTGATTCATGTGAAAGAGTTGGATAGGATACTATGCAAATTTTCATTACTCATCATTGCTTAAGACCATGGACTAAGTTCAAAACCACAACTAGAGTGTTAGAGAGATTCATCCAAATAATACGAATTACTTTTGGCAGAAATGGGGAATGGTTAGCATACAGAAAAATGAGGAGAAAGAATTAGATGTCAGATGTTTTCTGATGGACTCATGTTGTGAAGGTAGATTTCACTGAAAACTTAATTGTGGTGAGTCTCCTATTACTGTAATTTATATAAAGTACAAATCAGATAGTCAAATGTTAGAATATTATAATGCTAAATATATAAATGCGTCCAGGAGGAATGCTAAATTCCTCCTGGGTTAATGTCTAATCTGAGATTCTGTCACTGAAATTAAACATATTTTCAGAGTTAAGTAGAAATTCCTGACAACTCACTCAGAAGTCTGAGAAGCACTAATAATGATAATCTTTTAATAAAATAAAAATCACAGATGACCTATAAACTAATTTTAAAAAGTCATTGAGTAAATATTTATCAATCTCTTAGAATATTATTAAATGATGCACTAAGCACTGAGGCATTTTGAAAAATCCATCTATGCACTTCCATTGTTTGAGCATAAGATTCTGTTCTGTAATCATCCTCTCAACTTTTATGTGTGCTGTATCAGTCCTGATCTTCCAACTTTTATAAGGGAAGTAATAAAATGCTAACATTGCCCACTACTCATGTTCATGTTATTCCAATTGATTTAGTTTCCAATTTTGTTGGAACTTTCCTTCATAGATTTAAATTCTCCAGGGTGGAGTCAAAATGTGTTGAAATGACCTCCTAAAAAAAGAAAGGAAAAAATAGATCACCTAGCACAAAATATGCTTTTGCATCCTAGGCTCTGAGAATAAAATATGTGATCAGATGAGTAATGTATCTGCACTTTAATGCTATTTAAACATATGGATGGGTGCGTTGTGTGTATTTTGTGTATTTAAAATTGAAATTTTTGTTTGAACAGTATCTTTCATTTGGTGTACTTCATGGTGATTTACCATAATAGACTGCTTTAAATCATTTGAAATAGCGAGACATGTGAATTTTAACAATAACTTCCCCAAGGCTAGAGAAGTCAGCAGGAGCTCAAACTGCTAGGTAGACATTTTTTAAAAAACTCATATGCAAGTGTAAAACTTTTATGAGGCTGCTTTAACGAGGCCCTTTGGGATTTAGGGTTATTTATCTAAGTTTTTATTAAAAATGAAAACTTTTCTATGTTTAGCCCTGTAAAGCAAAACTGATCCTAACAATATTGTAATCTGGAAGAATGAATACTGTTTTACAGACTGACTCTAAAATTAAGTTAGAGGGCTTGGGGCTGGTGTCTTCACCACTAACATTATGATAATAGCTTAGTGACAGCAGAGCTGTATTTCAAAATCTCCTTTAATTAAGAAAATTTAGCTCTACTGTACTTATAATTTAGAGTTTGACGTGACTTATTAAAATGGCTTCTGAGTCTGGAATTGACCCTTGAATCACAGAGGTTTCCAGTATCTTTGTCATTGTCAGCTTGCCCCAGGACAGTCTTGCCTGGCACAAGGTCTGTGAACACTTTCATTTATTCTATCTGCACTGAGACGTGGAGCATGGGAGAAGGGTTATTTCTGAGATTAACCCGCCAGAATCACTCTGTACATAACCCAGCAGAAGAGCTAGACCTGCTACAAGAAAAATGTAATCTTGAAGAGTATTCTGCTCCTTTATAGGTATTTTCAGGTTTGATGAGTCTGGGTTCTGCAGTAAATCTTTGCTTAGAATCTGGATAGACAGAAAAGGCAAAATAGCCATTGTTAGTAATATGATGGTTGGTGAATAAGTTTTTTTAAGTATAGATAATTAGGCCAACAGACATATGTAAAAAAATGACAAATGCAGAATTTTGAAGAACTATAAAGTAGCCCCAAATGAAAATTATGAGCCAGCAATCTTTTTTGAGTTGAGTGTCTTACCTTAATAGTTAACCTTAGTGTAGAGTACACTGATAATTTCTAAGGAGGGAGGTACATAACTACCTGCTGACTGTTATAGTTTAACCTATGAAAGACACAAAGGGTGAACACCAATAGAGATAATGATGACAGAAATACTGGCTGGAGGTCAGAGATAGAGGCCGTATAAACATAAAAATTTAAATAGGTTTGAAAATGTCAAAATGAACTTAAGTTTAGGAACTTCTATTGTGAAAGAATCTCGTAGCAGTTGCAAACAGGGAGAAAACTATGTACATTTGGTTTTTAACTCTTCAATTTGAGCAGCTGTTTTACCAGTTGAGTTGCTAAGGCACTGTCAGGAATAGAATATTTTAATTTTGGAGAAATCCAACTGTTAAAACAGCTGTTTGGTATGATAGACTTAAGCTCACTATGATTAGGTTTCAAGACCTAATGGGATCATAGTCCTTGGCAGGTTACATGTTATTTTTATTTAGTTGGACTTAATAAATATGAGTGGATGCTAGGTTGAATGTTTGGTTGGACACTTGATTTTCTGAAGAAGCTGTTTTTCCTGGTTTGCAAATAACATCAACTTTTATTCTGTTCCTAGTTAATAAAACTTTTGCCTTATGTTCCCTGGATGTCAACTATTTTTTAGCACTAGAAAAGGTGTCTCCTAGTTATGTTGATATTTGTTTATACTTCTCTTAGTAATAGATAATATACCTGCTCACTTTACCTCAAATACTCAGTCATTCGTATTATTTATTTTGTATTTTTGTTACTCAAGAAAATTACTCTATTAACTGCAAGCACCAAATTTGTCAATTTGCATTTTTAATATCTAGAACTACTTGGTGTTGCTAACAATGATAAAAATCTTAAATTCTAAATTTAAAACTTTACCTTTTTTATTATTAAGAGGACTACTTACTAAGTTAATTACAGGTAAGTTATCTTGCTGCTTAAAATATAATGAATTGAGATTTTATTGAGTTTTCTAATAATTGTATTATGCACTTAATCTTTCATCACTTTTTTTTTACAATAACCTTTAAAACCTTTCTAGAATATGACTTCCTGAGCAACCCATTTTTAACTCTCTTCATTCCCTAAGCTATGCACATTTAGACTATACTGGCATGACTCTCCATGTTTTAAGTTTCGTCTTATACTTTCATACCAAATATTGAGAACAACTTCTCCAAAATAAACAATGTAGAATAATGAGAGCCAGCTATCAAAGCCCATTTCAAGGATACAGTGGTTAAAAACAGAGAAGCTAAGTTTTTTTTTTTTTTTTTAATGATAGTCTGTCAGGGTTTTGGTGAAATTCTTTTAGCTTTCGAAACTTTCCATTTAACAACATTTGATTCTGTCTTGGGAAGAAAAAGTAGTCAAACTTCTCCCTCTTTTTCCTGAGACTTTTCTCTAGGAAAGACACTAGACAAAACAGGCCACACATTGCATTAGCCACGTAAGAAGAGGACATTAATGGACTTGGGGAATTGGGTCACCTGAGAAGCACCCAAAATTACAGGCAGAATTTTCTTTGTAAAGATTAGCACTGTTGTGAGCTGAGTCCACAGTGTCCCTTATATTGTCAAAGAAACCTGTGACTTTCAGTTGGTTTAAAAGTCACCAACTGAGAACCTTTAAAAAGGAATTTCCATTTTTTGTTCTCTGTTTTTTTGTTTTAACCAACTTATAGGAATTCTTTCCAGCATGAATATCGGCGGCTCTTTGCCTGTAATTATTTTTTCTGCCTGTAATTTTTTTTTAAAAAAGCAAAATAGAAGAAAGGGTAGAAATGATATAGAATTCCAATAATAATAGTAATAATAATAACAGTAAGAAATCATCATTAGTTAATATATTACATATTGTTATCTTAGAAGTAGTTCAAGTTACAAAATCAAAGCATAAAAGATGAACAAACATCTGTGTTGTTCTGCTATATTTTGCTACCTTCAAAAAAAAAAGTAGATAAGAAAGTAACAAAATACCTCCAAAAATCTCCCAACTCCACCAAAGCTGATCCATGGATCTTGGATGAGGAGAAACTCAAAAACAAGGCAACAGAATTATATAAGGTGATTAAAAAGTATATAACAGCAATAAAGCATGTCAGTAAGGTACTGAGCAACCTGAAACAGGATATAACTAAACAGATAATGGACTTAAAAAATAAAAAGAAGAAAAGAAAGTGCTCTAGAGGATATGGCTGCATGTATGTTTAAGTGTGTAGGATTGATAACCATGTTGCTAAGTTGTTACTGGATCATTGAACTTCTTTGCAGTCTCACTGTTTGAATGTCCATTTTGTATGCTTTAATTTTGTAACTTTAACAACTAGGTCTAAGAAGACAATATGTAATTTATCAACTAGTGATTTCTTACTGCTTTTTTTTTCTGAAATTCTGTATTGTTTCTACCCCTTTTTCTGTTTTGCTTTTTTTTCTCTTTAAATAAAAAAAAAGATGAACAATGACAGCACAAACTACTAACAAAAACTGTAGTATAGTTATCTATCTTGCAAACTTAAACATACATACAGTTATATATGTATATCTACAAGTTGTTCTTTCCTTTCAAGCATTTTCTTTCCCTTTCATTATTACAATATCTGTTGTACATTTTGGATTTTATTGTAATTTTTTAAAAACTCATTTATTGGTTTCTTGAAGTTATAAAAACCCTTCTACTATGGAGATTTGAAATAACTTTTAAATTTTTATAGCAAGATTTTTTATTGATTTTTTTATATGTGTGCCTTTAATCCTGAATTTTTTGAATATGACTTGTTTTTATTTTCTTCCACATATGTATTTATTTGAAATGGCACTACTAATAATCCATACTGTCCTCTTCAAATTGTAGTATATGGCTAAATATTGCAGTACTGTGTTGTGTTTCACAAATAGTAGGCCCTATTTTTAGCTTCTGTTTTGTTCTACTGACATGTCTCCTTTAGCATCACTGTATTGATTTTCATTGAACTTGTTTTATTATACCTTATTTTAATATCTACAAGGCAAATCTGTTTATTGGCATTATTTTCACAGTCATTTTCAAACATTATTCTTATATGTTTTGTTATTTTTATCTAATTCTGGTGAAAAGTAGCATTCCTGATATTCTTTACATTGTATTTCTTTACATTGTTCTTGTCTTGTGCTCTTGAGTAGATGATGTAGTTTACTTTCTGTGGTCTTTTTTCTTTTACATTGAATTTTATTTCTAAATGTTTTATAGTCATGGTTCCTATTGTGAAAGAGCCAATTATTGTTTTATTTCTATTTGCAGGTTTCTTTTCTATACGACTCCATACTTCTGCTTGAGCAACTAGTCAGTCTTCAATTAAAAAAAAAATAGTCTTGGCTGCATTTTCTTCATCATTAAGAGATCTGTTAGGTTTTCTAAGTAAAAATCATATGACCAGGGAAAAAGTAGGGTTAATTTATATTTCTTTTTTGTAAGGACTCATAAAATATGGTGTTAGTTTAGGTAGGAAATTTTTTTACAGTGAAGGACACATTGCCGTAAATGGCCTTCAGAGTATTCCACCATGCTTTAAACACCCTTAACCTATCGTTATTGCCACTCACTGAAGTAGTTCTGGAAGTCCTCCTTTATGATTGCCTTTAGAAGACACGATTTTAAAAAAATATATGATAGATGCTGCTATCATGTGCCATCCAACATAAAAGCAGGCTCATACAAACATTACAATGTGCCCTTACCACCTTGTTTGCTGGATTTTGTACTGTGTGACTTCTGGCTCTTCCCCAGAGTCAAAATGACATTTTGAATTGATTTAGGACATTAAGGCAGCTACAACAACTCTACTAAAGAAAATATTGATCATTAATGATGACAGCATCCTTGTTTAGTTCATTTCAATTGCAGTGATTCTGTATTTTGACATTTATAATTTGCTTTTGAGTATTGCTTGCAGGCTGTTAAGAAAATAACTAATAATAAATATGGAATACATTATACTTTTCTCTCTTTTGTATATTTGAGATTTTCTGTAGGATTTTTTAAAATCTGAAGAATAGCTACCTTCTTTAGATGGACTTCTAATTTTTATGTTCTCAGTGGATTATTTACGAAATTCCTGTAAAAATACAATTAAAAGAGGGTAGATTATCTTTAATGAAACTATTCCTAGTCTCTTTCTGTGTCCTCAACAACTGGTGTCTTGCAATAATACAAGCATTTATAAAATTCAGAATCTCTTGTCCTGGGTAAGAATCAATACATTTAATTTTGAGATTGCCTTATTGGTATTTTAAAGCAAAATTCCTTTTCCTACACATTTGATGTGTGGGAGATTTGTCTTAACAAATCTTACATGTCCTGCTGGCAAGATTTGAAAGGCGTAGCTTTCAAGAATTGTGCACCCATCTGTCAAGAGCCCTAAAATTTTGTGATTTTAAAAGATCAACTTTTCCTCTGTAATTTTCTAAGGAAATATTTCTTTTGGATGTTATTACTCACTGTCATTATTTTTAAATTTATAAACAGAAGTAGATATGTGCCTTAATTTATAAATGAGTATTTTTAAAATATTTAAGTATAGTGGAATTAATATGGCTTATTATAACAGATATGCCAGTACATTTAGTTCTTTTGGAATTTTGTGTTCTTCAGTGGTTCATAAAAATCTTTAAAATTTTGTTTCCTTTTACAACTTATATATTAATTAATATACATTTATGATTGTAATGAAGTTATGGTGGTTTGTCTATTGCATAAAGGACTTAGCACTGTTACAGCTTTTAAGTTTCTAAAACCTGCAGGTAGAAACAGCAACATATTTCAATATCTTTAATAGGCTATTTGCTTTCTTTGCTTGTGAGGCTGAAGTGTCCATATCTACTAAAATATGAGAAACATGCCATTAAAGTTAAAGTTTTCCATCTTGAGTTTAGTCATACGTATCATTTTTGTCTTCTCTATATAATATGTTGAACTCCCATTAAATATTTTAACTTTTAAAGTTATATTATCTCTATTTGTCATTTTAACCTATGTTATATTAAAGGACCTCCATTTTTTTGTTAGTCTGTTTGTAATGCATAATAATTATATTCATCTTGAGGAATCTATACATGTACATAATGTATCTTAGTCATATTTACTTCCCCTTTCTGTCCTCCATGTCCCAGATTCCCATCATCACAGTCTATCTCCCTGTTTCTTAGCTTTGTCTTTTATTTTGCTCTTAAATTACTTATGTTTTGGGTTTCCCATATAAGAGAAACTATGTGATATTTAACCTTTAGTGTTTCATTTATTTCATTTAGCATTATAGATAATGACCTCTATGTTTCCTAAAAGACTGTATCACCTTTCTGTTTTCTTGATGTTGATTGGTTTGATTCATTCTGTATCTTACCAGTTTTGTTAGAAGTGAGAGAAAGTGACTTCTTCTACCCTTTTCAATTCTTTCAAAATAGGTGGACCATAGTTGCTTATCTAGGGAATTTTCTCTAGGTGAAAGCTTAAAAGTAAGGGTGATATACCCTCTGCTTGCATTTTAGTCTTTTAGATTAAGGTCATTTGGTTGACAGTTCTGGTCTCTTAGGAAAGCTTTTCCTTCTCAGTGCATTAAAAATTATAGAAATAGGATTCGGTTGATGTTTAGTTCATTGTTCCCTTTGAAGAATCTTTCTGGTTGATTTATACTGGGAAGGCTACTGATTTAGGTTTAATAGCCTATGTACTGTTGCAGAAATATCAGAAGTAATCTGAATTCTTGAAATGTTCCTTAAAATGCTTATATTATTAATAGATGCTTTTACTGATATTTGAACAGTGGATAGTTGCAAGTGACACTACTGGTCCTGTCCACATTTTCTGATTTTACATAATAACTTTTGTGATTGTTTTACGATAAACTGAATTTTTAGGTATGCCAAGCCATTTCTGTTTTCCTTTTCTTTGCTGTCTTTCCTTATATTTCTTTCTTCCTAAACTGAAAAAACAAAGTGGAAACACTAAAGTTTTATAGTAAGAACTTACCCAAAGCAACTATCTTTAACAACTGTTTTCAACCTATTAAAAACCTATTAATGTATTCGTTCTCAGGTATAGATGTTGTGTATGGTTAAAAGAATATATAATTAAAATCTACAGAAAATTTATAACTTAACATTAAAAGTAAGTTCTGGAACTATTGAAGGTATGCTGTGGGAATAGGAAAGATATCAGTCACTGGCTCTGTGATCAGGACCACACACTTTACCTTTGTGATCTTTAAAACTGTTAAGCCACAGACTATTTTAAAGGGTTAAATTGAAAGTCACGAAGTTGTCCATATTATCTATGTATCATGGATAGTTAATGTTATAACTTTTAATTTTTTTAATTGTATTTTTTCTTTGTGACTCTATCATTAATGTTATCAGTGTCCCTGATATGTTGAATGGGTTATGTATAACTCCAGGGTCTTCTGCAGAAACCAAGCTCTAGAATGCATGTCTGAGGTCACTTGCTGGTAGGTGACAAGGCAGTGCTAATATACTTTAATCCCTATGTACATATCCTCTTTGAGGGACTACACCATACCCATTTAGCAGAACGTTGAGGGGATGGAAAGTAAAAATGATCAGGTTGTAACATGTACATATATGTACCAGTTCCATAAGATGAATTTAATTATTATGTATAAAAATATTTACTGATGATAAAAAGGAAAGGATTTTGAAGGTTTTCACAATAAAGAAATGATATTTGAGAAAATAGGTATGTTTCATTTAATTTAAACATACTGTGTATATACATGTATTAGAATATTGCATGATACCCCATTAATAAGCACCACTTTTGTTTTTATCAGTTAAAAGTAAATAAAAATGTAAACCACTCCCCTGCCTCCCCCAAAATGGTTAATTCTTAAGTGTGTGCAGGAAAGCACTTTTGAGGTAATTTTCTAATCTTTAAGTCCACATAAGGCCACACAAAGTTAGAGGAACTGATGTTTGCTCTAGCAAGAATTAGACACCTAAACATATCCCAAATAATACAAGTAAGGTAATAGTAAGTGTTGTAATAGGTATATATTACAAGGAAAGGACACGTAAGTAGATATTGCAGAATGAGTAGAGGTTCTTCAGTAACAACAACAGCCTTCCAGGCCTAGGAAACTGTATATGCCAAGCACAAAGCATGCGGTGTAGTGCTATTCAGAGGATGGAAGCTAACTGTATGGAGTGTGGATGGCATAAGGAAGGGGGGTGGAGAGCAAGCTCTGAGCCACTGTACTGAATTTTTTAAAAGAGAGCAGCATTTTTATTTCTATTCCAGAGAAATGTTGAGAAAGTTATATAATGAGCAAAAACAGAAACAATGACAAGAGTTAGTCAATATGAAATAATCATTTTTAAAACAGAAAAGACACTCAAACATTCCCTTTCTGAAACTAGATCATTTTTAGGAAAGTGAGCAGTGGCTACTCCAGTCCAGGTAGCTGGTAAATACTTCAGAGGAGAATTAACTCAGCCACCTACACCAGAAACATATCATCATAATAACTAATTCATTGGGTCTTGCAGCTGAACCATTTTTTAGGACTCATCTCACAAACTGTTAAAATCCATTATTTTTTGAACCTCTGAGGCTCCCTTATTCACTACTGGTTTGGGCCAGGATCTGCAGTGATTAAGTTTACACAAGGTACAAAAATTCATATATATTTACTAAATATTATATACTTATTATAAATATTATGTGCTAAATATATGCTTATTATAAATTTTTCTCTTTAAAAAGTAAGATAGTGATAGGAGACACTGACAAGGGAATAGACAAAAAACACTTAAGAAGAGTTGAAGGCATAGGGCTTATGCTATCCTGATTATATTATTTTCTCATTATTTCCTGACTTTTTACTGTAAGTACTAGATGAGGAGTCAAAAAGTCAGAATTCTAGACCAGCCTTACCACTTCCTATTCTTCTGCCTCATCTCAGACAAGTGCCTTTGTTTTAGTCCGCAGTCTCCTGATCTCTCGAATGAAAAGATTGTCAAATGGGCTCCACAGGATCCATCAGAGCTACTTCAAGGGCCACTGTGCAAGATGAAGGGAGGCCTTTGCGCCAACTTTCCTCTTCAGACAGCAGCTTTGCTTTTATTTATAGGATTGAGGCTGTTACAAGATTTTTGTGACAAAAGATCCTATCACTTTTAAAAGTTTGGAAATCACTGAACTAGGTGTTCATACTGGCCTACCTGACTCAGAAATAATTTCCACATCTGTACAATGGATTGTCCTCGGATGAACAAAGTATTTCATGTAGAACAGAGCATATAGAACCCAGAATGCATTTCGTGTGTTAGCCATCAATTACCCTCTTCTAAACATGTCCCACATCCATTAAGTTTTTCAATTTCTAAAACTCTTGTACTTTTAGTATGAAATGATAGCCTGAAAATTGCCTAATCCATATGCTTTATATCAACAACACTATAAAACTGTCTTAAATTATAATTCATGAAATTTTAATGTGTTTTATTTGTAGTTTTGTACACTTTTTTCTCCTACAGTTAAAAGTCTTATTGTATATCAGATTTTAAAAATAATTAAGATAGTACATTTATGAAAGTTAACCTGTCAGTGTTTTCTAGACTTGCCAGTTTGTGGGAAAGTGACATCAGCGTTCACTCTTTGACCCTGCCCTCTGCAACCTGCCTGGAGCTGCTGTTGATACTGTCAAGGAGTAATGCCATGCTGCCTCCATCTCTTCGCCAAATGAATTCCTTTCAGGTAACTAATGGTTCCATTAGTATAATGTGCTTTCTCAGTTTTACTTGTAATGCTTTTTTTTGTTTTTTGGTACTGGAGATTGAACTCACGACCTTGCACTTGCCAGGTAAGCACTTGCTGCTAAGCCAAATCCCCAGCCCTGTAACGGTTTTTAATAAGTCCTGTTTTTCACAAGAGGTAGGTAGCCCATGGAAACACATGGTTTCAGATGGTAGAAGTAATAATAATGCATGTAATAATTCAAGTAAATGAACACATGGAAACTCAGAACCGAGCAGTGGCAGAACCCATAGCTCTCTAACACCAGGGCTTGATCTCAACTTCTATCTTACTGGCCTGTGAGAGAAATGGCAAGATCTAGTAAAGATACTTACATATAACACTTCTCTCCTCCCAGCTTTGCCCTAAGACAGGATTTTTCAGCCATTATTAATGGCTTTGCTACTGTTAGCTTAAAGTAAAATTGCCAGTTGAATCTTCAACCTGGATGATGTCTTTCCTGTTCCCAGTACTATTTCCTTGTCTCTTCTCAACTTTTCTCTCAGAACTCCCCACCCTAGGTGTTTAATTGTAATACTGGTGCAACTCAGTGCTGCTGATATAAACTGATCAACAGGAAGATTCTCTCCCTGTAGACAACTAATTATCACACATAGTGGCAAATGAAAATTAAGATATTAATTAATGGCTGAAGTTGTGGCCCTGCAGCTACTGAAGATAATTGAACACATGTATGACTTAGGGACAATGGAAAAATATAAGTATTTAAATGATAGAGGGAAGACCACATGCATTCCTGAGAAATTAGGAAACGTGTTGGTTTTGCTTCTGGAGGGTTGCTAGTATATCTTAAAATAATTTCAGGGGTAGTACCTATTACTTGACATAACTGTGTTACATGTTAAAATGAAAAATAGATTTTCTTACAAACTGTATCTTAGAAAATTAAGAAACAGTTGCTCCAATCTCATTTATATCCATATTCCTATGGAAATCTGTTAGATTGTCTTTGTGATTTACTTTTTTCTTCTGAGCCTTGTTCACTGATACAGTATTTATCCTTGGCTGCAGAGGTATTTGTATTTGTTGCTACTCTGTCAGTTTTAAACTGTACTGTCACAGGGGTCATAAAGATCACATCCTCATTTGTAGGAGAGGAAACAGATCCAGAGAGATGGAGTATGTTGGCCAGGGAATACCTTGTGGGCTAGAGACCAAATTGGTCTCACCAGGCCTGACTCAGGGTTGCTCCACCTGCAATGCTGTGGCAGATGTAGAAAGTGAGTGAATATGGATAGAGGCAAGTTGTATATACTGGTTATGTCTATACACTCCCTTTTTTTATTTTTTGGAATGATTATAATCTTTTATTTGTATATTGTTTGGACTAGAAATCATTTAAAATTCTGTAATATGAAAAAATGTTGCTTCTAAGTTTTGAATAACATTAAAGATTATATGTAACCACAAATTCTTTTTAAGAGAATAAAACCAAACAATAAAACAGAATAAAGCCAATCAAAACAACACATTGCAAGCAATACAGGATTTCAAAACAAGATAATAGGAAATCAACAATGGCTACCATATGATATCTTGTTATCTTCAAAATAGCTGTCCATGTCATCAGATATAATAAAACCAAACCAAAAAAAAAACCCACAAAAAAAAAAAGAACAGGATAAGACTAATCAAAACAAAACAATAAAATGATACAGGACTCAAAAACAAAATAGGGAGTTAACAATAGCTATTACCTTTCCTTTTTAGACATTTCCTCCCCTTTCACTTTCACAATATCTATTGTACATTTTGGTTTCCACTAACTCCTTCAGTTTTTTATACTAGGGAGATAACATGATGTTCACCTATGTGAATTCAAAGCATTTCACCCAAGAGTATGATCACAGGTTGCATCCATTTACCTACAAGAGCCTCGAGATTATCCTTATTTATAGCTGAATAGCTTTATATTGTACAAAAATGCTGTATCTTTCTTATCTATTCTGCAATTAATGGGCAAGCTATCCCTGCTTTTTCCTGGTTCCCTGTCACTTAGAGTGTTGTTTTCTCTCCTTTGACTTTCAATCAGTGAATTTCCTTTTGAGTTAATGTGTTTCTTGTATACCACATATTGATGGATCTTGTTTCTTGATCCACTTTGCCTGTGTTTCTTTTTATTGGTGAATTGAGGCTATCTATATTAATGGTTACAGCCAATAAGCACTAGTTCATCTCTGACATGCTTTTTTCCTATCGTTGGCTCCCTACTTTTTGTCTCCATTCAGTTGTCTGCCCTACTTGATGGTCTCACTTTGCTGCTGTTCCTGGGACTATAGTCATTTTTATCTCTTGCTAGAATACCCTTCAGTACTCTTTGTAGGGTTGGTTTGAATTCCTTCATGAATTCCTTCAGTTGATCTTTGTCATGGAAGTATCTTATTTCTCCATTAGTTTTGAAAGATAGTTTTGCAGGGTAGATCAATCTGGGTTGGAAGTTTTCTTTCAGGACCTGAAATACTTCACTCCAAGCTCTTCTTAACTTGATGATTTGTGTTGAGAAGTCTATTGTGATTCTGATGTGTTTTCCTTTACAGGTGATTTGTCTTTTCTCTAACAGCCTTTAATATTCTGTTCTTATGCTGAATTTCTGGAATCTTGATTATTATATGTCTGGGTGTAGATTTATTTTGGTCATAGTAGTTAGCTGTATGTCAGTCCTTTTCCCATGCTTGAGAAGTTCACAACTATTACTTCTGTAAATAGTCTGTGTCATTTCTGTTGACTCCAACTGCTTCTTTTGATAACACCTATCATTCTTAAACTGTTTTTCTTTATGTTGTCTTGTAGCTGTTGAATTTTCATTTCCTGGTTCCTTGTTATTTTTAAGAGATCTTTCTTTTTGTGATTGCTAGCTGTGATCCTGTCTTCAAGGTCTGAAAGTATCTTCAGTTTCTTGCAAGCAATTTTGCTAGCTTTCAATGGAGTTTTTAATTTCCTAGATATCTCTGAGTCCATGTCATGCATTCCAGTTCTTCTTTGTATTATTCATGCAAGATTTCCCTCACTCTCCTTTGCTCTTTTTTTTAAAAATCTGTATCTTCCTTAAATAAGCTCAGCAACCCTTTTATTATGTTTGTTATTTTTTCTTTTACTTGACGTATTATTTCTGATCTGATTTCTTTTACAACCTCATGAAGTAGTTTCTTTACTTCAGTTGCCATCATTTCAGAAATTTCAGATGTGTGACTTCCACTTTCTTCCATGTCCATGTCTCCTGGACTTGTTTTGTTTGGACTGGAGGCCAGAGATTGCCTTTTGCTCCTTTGTCTTGGCATTTTCCTGGGTTCCTCTAGACAAGCGAGTTGGGGGGGTCCCAGGTGCTTTCCATGTTGGCTTCCCATCCACAGTGTAGTGGGGGTGGGTTAGGCACCTGGATTTCTCCTAACCCAGGTTCCCCAGGAGACAGTGGGGTATAGGGTGGGCTTCTCTAGACATTCATGCTTCTCCAAGGCTTATCTGGCTGGTTCTCCTGGCTTACACTGGCTCCCTGCTGAAGAGTCCCAGTGACAACCCATGTGCATGTGGGATCTGGTCTGGCTGCTTCTTCCCACCTGGTTACCTGCAGGAGAGTTCCAGTGATGACCTGTGTGCATGACCACAAACTTTTATGGAGTGAGATGTAAGAAACTTAGCAGTAATTATGTTGGGGGAGTGAAAGTGGGTGATATTTTTTTATTATCCTCCCTCTCTCATGTACTGTTTGAAATTTTTATATTGTCAGTGAGTGAGCAGCAAAAGCAATGACTGACTCCTAGAATTTTGTGATATATTGGGAGAAACAGAACAGTCTTCCATATATGACATAAATCAAGAACAACTTTATTGCTTAGTAACCAGAACATAAGTCTTAAAAGATTAAAAGTAAAAGAAAAATCTAAACCAAGTATGAGAGAGTTGAAAGGCAGACCAATCTGTATTTCTTCTCCAGGAGACTGAGGGGGTCTTTTCTCTGTTTAAGGATGTCATCTTGGTCCCATGTAACAAGGTACATGAAAGTCTGGCTTGCTGTTGGTGACTTTAGGATGTTCTCATCATTTTTACTTAGAAGAGCTCTGAGAGTCATCTAGGTTTTAATTGCTAAATATCCCTCTTTCAGTGATTACATTTCATTTGGTTTCAGTCTGTTTGCTAAATATTATTGTCAGGAACACATACACTTACCTGACTTCAAAGGCACAGAGAAATTTCACAGAATCCTATGAATAGTATCTACTGAAATTTTGTCCCATTACCCCTGAAAAGATGTATTCTTATCAGGAACATTCCAGGAGTTGGCTTTTCTGTGTAGATCTTCACTTCAGATAAAGGATCAGTGAAAATATAGACTGTAGTCTGTCAGGCTTGGAAAGGGAGGCTCTGCCTTTTCATCTTTGTAACATCTATTTAATCATTTATTATAATTTAAGGGAGTGGGACCACTAAGTTTGTCCATATTTGAGATTTATTTTTAATTGGAAACTTGCTTTCATGCATATATATTTTAAATACAGCTCATGCATAAAGGCAGGAGCTGTAAAATAGTAGAATGACATTTGTTACAGATATCATCTTTACATTTCCAATTCTCTTACTTTCCAGACCAAGACAGTCACTGTGAGCAGCACTTCTCTTTCTGTAAAACTGTTATTTTAGGATTCAGATAACACTCCTGCTTGAATAATCACTGCCAAATCCCAAAGGAAAGGGTTTATCTTATTAATGAGCGTTATTAACATATATGAAATTCTGCCTTCTTAAATTATGCTGTAACATTTCTTTCAGGCCAACAAGGATATCTTTTGGTGATAGTGTCATCATTTTAGCTTGTATTCTGTTGCAGTACCGTAATATCCCTAGTGTGATTTTCAGCAAACAATGTAGGATTTAGTTGAGAACCACTGACATATTGCTAAGCACATACTTACTATAGTTGTATGATTCCAAGAACAGGGATGGATTTAATTATTCCTTACATCACTCCCTTCTTGAAATTCTGCCATGGCCTTGCATTGCAATGAGAATAAAATCCAAACTTTACGTTGGCCTGTAGATGAGACAACTTCCACCCTACCTCTTCTGACCTCATCTCTTATGCTTTCCCCCTCTCATTCACTCCAGTCACACTGACTGGCTTTAATTCTCCCTCCAGAGTAGAAACTGCTTCTGGCTATTACTTTGTGCACCAGGTCTTTCATGCCTGGCTCCTCGTATTTCAGGTCTCAGCTCAGATGTCTCCACCCATAAAAGATCTAACTTGACTCCCTTACTCCCTTCTCCCCATCATCACTTTATAATCTAGTCTTTTTAAAGTACTTTTCATTATTTGAAATGATTGTGTTCATTTATTTATTTGTCTTTTTCTTCTACTGAAATTATGTTGATTTAAAAGGGGAAATGTCTATTTTTGTTCAATATTATAGCACCAGAACTTAGTGCCTGGATATAGGAAGTGGTTAATAAATAGTGGATTGGTAGATGGGCGCAAAAATGCAAATTGGCATAACCACAGGACACACTGGAAATCTAAAAGAAGATTTGGGAATTTACAGATAAATTGCAACAGTAGGCTAAAGAAACAAAAGCCTTTACACTCTTTTTATCTATATACTTTTGTACTGTATAAATGTCTCATCTGATCATTACATGCCATGCTCATTTTTGAGTAAACTATAGCCATTTTAATTTTTAAACATTTAAAACATATAAAACATTTATAACATTTCCCCTGATTATAACAAATAATACCTATTTAGTAAAAATGGAAAATATAGAAAAATATGAAGAAAATTAAGATCAATGGGAATAAGCAGCACTGATATTTTAAAGTAATTCTCTTTTAGAACTTTTAATGTACACACATGTGCATGTGCATATGCACATGTGTATTTTAATATATGGCCTTACTGAAGATACTAAGGCTTAGTTACTACCTGTGTTCTGCTCTTTACTCTGCTTATCTTCTGGAATCAAGCCAGCTTTCCCAGAGACTGTCCAGAACTTTGAGGACTTTATCTATTAGGGTCCTCTTATTAAGTGAGGATGTATGGAGAGGGAAGTTGGAAGCAATTTCACATGCTTGTCCAGTAATCAAGGACTGCTTCAGAAGTAATCAAGTGGCAGATGGACCTGCTCAAAGATGGGCAGACACTTGCCAGAATACACCTGTGTTCTGATCTTATGGTCATCCACATGAGCATCTCTGGAAGCTGACAATGAAGTAATGTTGGTATTGTCAGGTCCCCAGATGTGTTACCTTCTTTCTTTCCTGCTAAGTCTTTGTCCATTGCGGGCAGAGATAATCAGGAGTTGGGTGCTAGTGTTTATATTTAGGTAACCTAATCTCAAAGGTAGCGATTACTACTCTATTTTCAGTCTCTTCTCAAAACAGATTTCTGAGAATTGCCTCAGCAATTTGAGTGTGAATGAGGTTGCTGTCATCCTTCTTTTTTGCTCTCCAGGACATTTTGTGGGTTGAGGAAATAAGCAAGGATCAGCTAAATACTGTTCTCTTCTCTATTGTCCCTTCTGCCTCCTTTCATAGTGGACTCTACTGTTTTGCCGTACCCCTCCGAGAGTGGGAGGAAGGACAAAGATAGGCAGAAGGCCTAAACTAATTGGATGTTTAACTGCTTTATGTAGCTTCCCGACACCCTGCCCTTCAGGCATTTCAGTCCCTACCATGGTGCTGAGGTTATAGGCAAAGCTGGCCTTTACCCAGCCCTTCTTGTACCATGTGATAGGGAGGTCTGTTAGAGGCCTTGTTGACAGAAGCAGGAATGAATTATAGCCTACTAATTATGGCTCTTGTTTTGTTTGTTTTTCATAAATTAACTTTTCTTTCTAGTTCTCAAAGAAATATATACTTATAATAGAAAATTGGTATATTTTTTAAAGAGAATAAAACCAAACAAAATAAAGCCAATAAAATAAAACAGTGAAGGTGATACAGGACTTCTAAAATGGGATAATAAGGAATCAACAATGGTTACCATAATGCCTCTTATTATCTTCAAAATTGTCACCCATACCATCAGACATAATAAAATCAAATAAAACCAATCAAAACAGAATGTTGAATAAAACAAAACAATGAATGGAACAAAACAAAGCAATGGGAACAGTGTTGGATTTCAAAAGTAAGATAGAAGGAAATCCACCATATTTTCTATATTGCATATTCTTATTCTCTTTATAGATGCTCAGACCACTGGGCTCAGGCCTGCAAAGTCAGTCAGGCAATTCAAACATTAAGTTGTTTTTATACCTCAACTGCTATCAACTCAGCCTGTCCTGAGTGGGGGAGTGTGTTCTTGTCTCCCAGCCCACTCGTCGCAGGGTGGATCCCAGGAAGGGCAAATTGGGCTCTTGTTACTCCTCCCAGGGCCCGCATAGCTTGCACTGGCACAGGAAGAGGAAGAACCAGATTGTAAGAAATACTTAAATAACAGTAGAAGATACCCCTATCAAAATGAAAAATGAAAAATTTATTCTCATAGTAACAAACCTTGTCACTACTTCAAATAGTTTATTTTCCTCTTCACTGTTCCTTAACATGGTCCCTGTCTATTGAATCATTGTCATGAAGTTCATGTTTTTCTTCTCCTCTGGTTTTTTGTTGTTATTGTTAAGACAGGCTCTTGCCACTTAGTCTAGACTGGCCTTAAACTCAAGGAGCTCCTCCTGCCTTAGCCTCCAAGTGCTGGGATTATAGGCATTCACTACCATGCCCAGTTTCTCCTATTTTCTTCTGCCATAATTTCTGCCCTTTTATACTCAGTGCTTTCTTTTTTTTTTTTAATTTAATTTAATTTTTTTTTTTAAAAAGTGTAAAACTAAACAGAACAAAACAGAACGAAGCAGATCAGAAGAAAACAATGTAAGTGACAGTTCAAAACAAGACAACAGAAGATCTATGGTGGCTACTTATAATGTCTTTTGTTTTCTTCTAAATGGTTGTCTATATTTTCACACACAACAAATTCATATAAAACAATATAGTATAAAACTGATCAGAACAGGGTAATGAAGGCATTATAGGCTTTTAAAACCAGACAATATGAAAATTAAAAATGACTGCCATATGTCTCTTGTTCTCTTCAACATAGCTGTCCATACCTTCTTGTATGTTGACATTAAACAATACAAAACAGACTAAAACCAAACAAAGCGTGATGATATGAAATCAGCACTGGATACCATAATGTCTCTTTTTCTTCAAAATAGCTGTTATTTATCACACATAATATAATCAATTCTCATAAACTGTTTAGGAGAAGTTCTAAGCATGTATAAGCCTCTACATATATACCTATCCTTTCTGCATTAGAGAGAAAAACAAAACAAAACAAAATAGATTACTAAAAAAATAAGAAACAAAAAAGGCAAATAACAATAGCAAAGAGCCCAAAACAATAATGATACAGGCCTTCAAAACACAGTGTTAGGAACAGAACTAAGGTTGATATTTTACATAGTGATCTTGAAGAGTTCCTCAGATTGCCAGACACAGGCAAAATTGTTCCAATCCTATGAATATTAACTGCTTTGTTCTATGAACGTATAGAATTTGTAGCACAATCATCTTAGCTATCCTAAGTGTGCTTATACAAATTTAGATATTTTTTCTTTTTCCTTTTTCTTTTTCCTGCTTTTCCCTGAGATTTTATATTTTTTCCCCTTTGAGAAGATTCTTACCCTTTCACCATATTTATTGAGGATTTTGTATCTTATGTACTCTTACCATTTCTTATACTAGGGAGACAATACAGTATTTACTCATGTGACACTTAGTGCTTTCTAGAATGTGTGTACTTGTTACCTCAATAACTCTCTGCCATTCAAGGTCAACATCCAGCATCCCTTTGTCTTCCCTTGGGGATATTTAGCCTCTGTAGCCCTTTTCCTTCTTCTCACAGCGTGTCTAGTGTGGTGGGGCAGCTGCTTGTACTGATGCAGGACACTCAAGGTCTAGTCTTATATCTGTCACCCAGTGACTTTGTGGCACTGGTATAGTCAGGTAACATCTGTGGGTCCTGTTTTCTTTATCTGTGCCATAAAGGAGTTGAGTTAAAAGTGTAGATACCAAGAGTTAATTTGTTTATTCCCATCTGTCTTTGATTTATTCATCCAGACTGAATAATACAAATCTATTCTCTAACAGAAATAGGTCCTTATTTCTTCTGAACATGTTAAAAGCGTTCAGTTGAAGAAAAACTTAGATAAGGAAAATAGATAAAGCTAGATTGTGTTTGTGTAGTTCACATGGTGGGGGGAGTGCATATATGCACAAGCATACACATGATGCATGTGTGCGTGCATGTGTGTGCGTGTGTGTGTGTGCGTGCGCATGTTCCAAGAGAAGGAGTTGATGTTGTAAGTCTTCCCTAAAAACCACAATAAGGTTAAGAATATGAAGTTTGGGTGCTGTTGGCTTTGGCTGTGGACCTGAGTCACCTCTTCATGCAGAGACTGTAAAAGGAGAACACCATCAGATGGACTGCCTATCAGAGAAAAGAGAAGAAACTTGAAATGTCTCCTGGCTGCTCTGTGTAATTTCCTTCTTTTTCCTTTTCTGCCCTTCTTTAGGCTGCTTCCACTTTTAGTTTCATCCTTTCTTTTTGACTGTAGATCCTGGTCACATTGAAACATTTGTGGCTTATAAACTTCCCAGTGGTTTTGTGTTTGTATTTTATTTATAAATATCATTAATCAGCAAAAGGTATTTAAAATGTGAGTGTCTTCCATAGCAACCAGCATGGCAGATGGAGCATTAAAAGTAAGAAGTTTCTGGGTGTGATGGCATGTGCCTGTAATGTCAGGACTCAGGTGGCTGAGGCAAGAGGGTCATCAAGAATTGAAGTCAGAAATTTTTTTCTTTAAGAGACAAATTATTTCTCCAAATTATTTCAGGCTAAGGACATGAGCTACTACTGGTCTGTAGTAAAATGGACAGAATATGTAGGTATTGGCATCAGAAGAAGAGTGCACAGAATGTGCAGATATTGGCACTAGGAGGTTGGGTCCAGTTCAGCTTCTACAGGGAAGGGAGAACACTTGGATATAGAGGGAAGGATAAATAAGGCAAGTGTGGAGTCGTCACTGTATTTCCTCTCCCCTCCCTTCCTTACTATAAAAAGCTCTTCTGAACCCAGACACAATGAAATGATGATTTGTGACAATATGAGACTTTGAATAAGGCCTTTTCTGGGTCACCAAGCCTCCCATATTAGGGTGGGATGAGGGTGAGCATACAGATGTGAGTGACTGGTAACACTGACGAGAGGACGTCATTCTGCCCCTCACACTAGCTGTGTTCAGGCAAGTAGCTCCCAGGTAATGGGTGTTACTTCCTTGAAAAGGCAGCTAAAGATATATTTCTGTTGTTGAAAACGAAGTAGTATCAAGATGGAAGTGACTGAACCCCTTTTGTTCATGGAGGGAACTACTGTATTGTTCTCAGGAACCTTTCTGGCAGAGGGGGAAACAGTCTGGGAAGGACGCCAGCCTTCAAGGGGATGATAGATTGGAAGGTGAAACTATTCTAAGCCTCAGTTGAGAATTTCTCATGAGCCCTCCCTGTAATGACTGATTGCTTTAGCAAAATGAGCAGATTTAGAATACAAAGAGTGTTGAGAGACTAGACTATAGAAATCGTAAGGATCACGATTGATGATACTTTATTGTCCTTTGGGTCCTTGTTCTTGGAACCTCACCAGCGATATCATAGAGTAAGCCCTGGAGTGGAGATGGAAAGAGGTTTAGACTCTTCGGTTGTCCTGACACCAGTAACCAATGTGACAGTGAGACAGAAAGTAGGTGGTATAGCCAGCCTACTCCTGGTTTTAGGCTCACAGCAAACAGGATGCCTCTAGCTCCTGGAGAACACAGGAATATCCTCTGTCATATTTCCTTCACATATTGACATGAGTCTTGGAAATATGGTCCTACCCTGTCTTAGTTTCTTTTTCATCGCTGAGACACAATACCCCAGCGCATAATGCTGATTTTGTGTTAACGGTGCATCATTGTGGGTGTATACTACTTATGTTTACTCATTAGAATATTTCTATTGATGAATTGTTAATTTTAATTTTATGAGTTTTATTATATTAAATAATAAGTACTTAACAGGAAAAAATATCAAAAAATAAAGTATTGAATTTTTAATATTTATTAAGTTTATAAAACATCAAAATTTTCAACATTGACTGTTTTTTGGTGTGCAAAGTCTAAAACATGACAGCAGAAAATAAGTTCCTTTATGAGCTACAATGAAAATATCAATAGAACTCTTAAACAAAAATAATCTTTACTTCAATTATCACCCTTAAGACTGTCTGCATACATGACAATAGCATGTTCCATACACGCATATCGCTTACACTTGACAGCACATTTGTTTTGTTTTCCTGGCTTTTGTAGGATATAGTTGACATCTCTCTGATATTGCTGTTTTGTCAGGAAGTACTTATTATATTATGCAATGTGCACTTAACAGAAACATAAAATATTAATAAAGTTAACTATTTAATTCTTAATATGTATTGCACATTTAGAGTACATCAATATTCTCACATCAGGAATACATTCCTATATGAACTACAATGAAAATAACAATAGAACTCTACAACAAAAATAATCTTTGCTTCAGTTGTTACATCCAAGGCAGTCTTCACGCATGACAGCTGCATTTCCATGCATACTTCTCACTAACACAGCACTTGAGCTTAGCTTTCCTTTCCTGTGTGGCAGGCCAGTCTTCTCATCTCTCTTGATGATTCATTTTTAACCTCCAAAACTTCCAAATCTGGATTTTCATATGGCGTCATACTGAATTGGGCTACTTCTACCAGAAAAATTGAAAGAAAACTTTTTTAAAAAACAAATCTTAAATGTATACCTGTTGCTGCTCTGGAGCTTATATATACATCTTGCCATTATTCTGTTAAGTGGATGAATGCACAGATGGGTTTCTGCTTTTCCCAGGCTCAGCTGCTATTAGCCACACCCACATCCATTATGGTACAACATATGTTTACATAACAGATGATGGCATGGGTATATTTTACAACCCCTGATGCTCAGGGAAACATATGCAGAAAATGTTACATTGAACATTATGTAGGTAAAAATACTGGTTTGATATTTTTGCATATGTGTACACACCTTGGTGTTCATCATAACAAGACAGTAAACACCAAAATTGCTTCTTGTTTCCCCCAGGCACAGCTACTGAGATGCATAGCCAGCTACTATAATGCTGAAGTGCAGATTTTCATTAGGAAAGTATGGTACGTGTTTTTTTAACCCAATGTTATAGTCCAGAGATTTTAAAGGAGGAAAGATTTATTTTGACTCACAATTTGTAGAGGTTTCAGTTCATAGTCTGCTGGCTTCAAGGAAGGGCCTTATGGCAGAGGATCATTTCAGTGGAAAGGAGAGAGATCAAGGAGGAGAGAGGGAGCTAAGTGTACCTTTCCAGGCCACACTTCCAGTAACCCACCTCCTCCAACTAGGCTTCAGTTCCTAACATATTTAGCTATAAGTGCAGTGAACTGATGAGTTTCACACCCCCATGATCTAATCACCTCCCAATAGCCCCATGATGAGCACATGAGGCTTTGGAGGTACATTTATAAGCCATATCATACCCTCACCTTATTTATTGTTATTCATATTCTGAGATGAGCCCAAAAATATTGTTCTGTTCTTTGCCTGAGGAGCAAGTGCTATAACTAACGTAACCAAGGGTAATCCTATAGTCATTGTAGTGTTCATAATTGAGATTTTGACCACCCAGGTGGGCTTTGACAGCCATGCTGGTCTGATTTGGCCCATATAAGTTCAGAAATTTCCCCTCTTGACATGAGAATGGAGATTCACAGTTGACTGGAAAAAAGCCAAGTAGTTTCCCCCTGTAATTTCTCCCCAAATTCTAGGAAAACAAAAAACAAGCCAACTGTGGGACTCACTGCAGCTGCTGCCTCTGAGCTCTGCCCACATTCTATTCCTGTGGGTGTACTTTCATTACTGACATTTGCCATCTCTGGGTGCTGCCCACTTGGAGCTCTCCCAAGTGTACTTTAATTTCAAACCTAAAATGAGTGGGTTTCTTTTAAATCAATCTCTCTTGAGTTTTCTCATCAAGCAGTTTTCTGCTCTATGAGTATATTTTCCCTTTCATAAATCTTGCCTTTCTGACTACTTCTATGTTTCTGCTCAGTTCTTTCTTTCCAGACAACACAGAATCTGGATATTGCATGAGACACAGACACCTGTCCAGTAACAACTTAAGTTACTACCTTGTCTAGATCCCTTTTTTTTTTTTTTTCATTCCTCTCATTCTAAAACTGATTGATTCTAAATTCTGCTCATTGTAGGAGCCATAGGAGGGTAAGAGCTTGTGTATTAAATTAACTTAAAATTATCATTTCATGTTCCTACCCTTAGAGATCAGCACATTGCTTTTTAGTGATTAGGTTAAATATCTGGAATTATGGTCACAGACAAGTGATCTTGTGGAGGCAGCAGAGAACTATTTCTGCAGCTTCAACATAGGCTTCATGCAGTTAGCATCAGCAGTCACTTTCTGTAGTTAAGAAGAGTAAATTAATCTGTAGCACGCACAGGGTTCTGGTGTATGTATGATGCTGTGGTAACATAAAGCAGACGAAATTAGAATAACTTGTTAGTGGAGTCATGTTAGTATGTACCTTCTCTTTTAAAGCAAAATGCAGTTCTTCATAAAAGATTACATTTGTGCATAGTCCCAGTGTTTCTGGCTCACTTTCTGCTCTTCTTAAATTAATAAGTTTCCTTCTTTTTTAAAAATTTTATTTAAAGAGAAGGAAAAAAGTTCTTGCCAAGTGTTGCCAATGATTCCAGTCACCAATTATAGCACTTTCTAGAGGTAAACAGACTATGGCTTTGTTTTTATTTTACTTTTAGAGTTGCATGAAATAAAAAGTAAATTGTGTTTAACAACAATAAAGCTGCTCACCATTCACTGGATTTTTGAGGGTTTTTTTTTAAACTTTGATTCTGTTGTTTTATTTTGTTTAATCTGGTGATGGTACCTAGAATAGAACTTATCCTTTGATATTTAGGTACTTTATAAAATTCATCCAAACTAAATTTGCTATGGGTAGAAAAGATTTTATATAACTTTGTCTTTTAGATGCTTATCACTGTCATTTCACAATGTTAATGGTCTAAACAGTTGGACTGTAAAAATGTTGCTTTTTTATCATTTAGTAAATAAAAACAAGACCTAAAAATACCTCAAAAACAAAATAAAAAACTGTGCAATAATCTTAAAGAGACGCTACAGTCTGAAATAGACTCTGGATATTTGGAAATTAAAGATTTTTCCCTCTTGTATTGTCACATTCCTGGCAACAGCTAAAGCCCTATGTTGCTCCTTTTTCTTTTCTTTTTTTTTTTTAAAGAGAATAAAACAAAAGAAGACACATCTAAGCAGATCAGCACAGAACAATGTAAGCCACACAGCACTTCACAAGACAATTGGATATTAACAGTAGCTATCATAATGTCTCTTTCTTTGAAATAGTTGAGCTTAGCTTTACACACAATAATGTCAAACATAACAAAGTAGAATAAAACAACTCAAGAGAACAGAAGTATTCCAAGGCATGCTGAACCAAATAACTGAAGATGAACAATGGCTGCTATATTATCTCATTTTCCATAAAAATTTTGTTTTTACTATCATACATATTAAAATCCAATAAGACAACATGATAGAACCAATGGTAATAGAAAAACAAAAGCACAGTAGGACTTCAGAGCAAGATGATATTAAATCAACACTGGCTGCCATATTGTCTTGTCTTCAAAGTAACTATTCATATGATCACATATATTAAGATCAAACAAAACAGAATAAAACCATTCCAACCAATGAATGAAAACATAAGACATCACAGCAGTATAATGGTGAACCATGATTTCCATAAAATCTTCTGTACTCTTACCATTTCTTACACTAGGGAGACTATATGGTATTTATACATGTGACTTTGATTTATTTCACTTATCAGTATAGATTCAAGATGCATCCATTTATTTATAAATATCTCAATGTGATCATTCTTTATAGCTGAGTAATACTCCATTGTATAAAAGTACCACAATTTTTTTATCCATTCCTCGGTTGATGGGCACTTAGGTTGTTTCCGAGATCTGGCTATTACAAATTGTGCCACTATAAACATGGGTGTGCATTTATCACTGTGGTAAGATGTTTTCAAATCTTCTGGGAATATGCCTAGGAGTGGAATAGCTGGGTCCAATGGGACCTCCAATCCCGGCTTTTTGAGGAATCTCCAGATTGACCTCCACAGTGGTTGCACCAGTCTACACTCCCACCAGCAGTACAGAAGAGTTCCTCTTTCCCCACAGCCTCTCCAGCATTTGTTGTTGGTAGTTTTGTTGATCCTGGCCATTCTTTCTGGAGTGAGATCGTATCTCAGTGTGGTTTTAATTTGCATTTCTCTAATGACCAATGATGCTGAACATTTTTTCATGTATTGCCATTCGTATTTGTTCATCTGAGAATTGTGTGTTCATCTCGGATGCCCATTTTTGGAATGGGTCTTTGAATTTCAGGGGTCTGATTTTTTTTTTTTTAATTCTTTATAAGTTCTAGACAGAAGTCCTTTGTCTGAGGGACAGTTCACTAAGATTTTTTCCCCAGTTTTCTTTTCACTCTGCTGGAGATTTCTTTGGACATGCAGAAACTCTTTAATAAGGTATGATCCCAGTTATTGATTCTAGGTATGAATCAATAAGGTATGATCCCAGTTATTGATTCCCAGTTATTGATTCCCATGCAGTTTGGTTCTTGTTCATGAATTCTCTACCTAC